>VWZV01007560.1:27397-349373 GCA_013397155.1 Irena cyanogastra | reverse complement strand
AGAACATGTCTCATTTACTAAGGACTTAATAAATGATCACATGGTCCCTGAAGCCATAGAAAATTTGGGAAATATTCATCATTACTATACCTTGGCTACAGCAAAAAAAAATTGTTTAATTTACTAAAGTTTTAAATTCTTCTGAAAAGAAAATGTAACAGCAGAACGGAAGCAAAAGGAGGACATCAATTCAGGCAGAAAGAATACTTGAACTCATTTGGCTTCAGGAGATGGTTACAGAAAAATTAACACACAGGTTTCAATTTCACATCTAACTACTTCTGAGTTTACAATCTGAACTTGTAAACTGTGCAAGTCAGGAAAAAGTACTTCCTGGTTTGCAGTAAAGAAGACAGCTATGGGAGGATATATTCAGAAGCTGAACAATGGATTTATCCTACTCTACAGGGTTTTTTTGTGCTACTTCAAAAAGGCAGGCAGAATGAAATTTGAATACAATACCAAGAAAATGTTTAAAAAAATAGAACACCCAAACAAACTATCCCCCTTTTTACTGACTGCTATAGAAAATGACTTGAATTACTGTATTCAGATTGTGGGCTTTTGTTTGTTTGGGATTATTTTTCCACCAACCTTCTTTACATATTACAGAATTTAAGTGAAACTTTTAACAACAGGCATACTGATACTACAGGAGTCAGACCACTACTCTGACCACTGCTGCTAATGAGATCATTTCTTGAGCAGTCATTTATAGTTATGGATGCCAAAAAAAATCCAAACAGAGACACCCCACCCACACCAAAAAACCTTCCACACGCAACAAAGAAACTCCCAAGAGTAATACTCAAACCCTTAATCAGCTTAAATAGGGTGGAAGTAACAAATGGGAAGCAACATATCTGTTAAATACATCACACTTCCATCTCATACATCAACCTAATGGGATCAAAACATGCTTTTCCATTTTCAGAATTTTTCAGGAAGAATTTCTGTTTAGGGGCTGTTTAGACAAGCTTCTGTATTTCTTCTTCTGAAACCTCAAAATTATAATTCTCATTTCAATTTTTCTTCCTTTATCTCCATTTTCCTTTGATAAATTAATTTGCATTTAATTTCCTGGAACTAAAAGTTTATCTAAAAACATATTGAAAATTTGGTCACATTTAGGATTTGGTCCTCTCTTAATATCCACTGCCCACACCCAAACCCTCATGCACACAACTCCTTTCCATAGTAGTTTCTTGTTTAAGTAAAGCAAACTGATGAAGCACTAATTAATATCCAGGACTGAAGAGGACATCAAGAAAATGAAAACAAGAGGGACCTCTTTCAAAACCCAGAGGAAGTAACAAAAACAGGGAAGAGAGACAAATGTTCTGGGGTTCCCAAATGGCTATGAATACATTACACTGCATTTCTGACTTATTCCAAAGTACAACCACCTCTTTACCTTTGGTTACAGAACTGCCAGTGGAAATGGTTTTCTTCTGCTGCCACTCTTCTCTGCTCAACACCACACCACAGTTGTGTCTACAACTGTGTAATCACATGACTGATTAGTAAACTGTTCCAAGGAAAAACTGTTCATTTTGTTAGAATAGTTTAATGCTGCATTAACTTATTCTGCAAGTGTACGAGCACTCCAACAGGAGAGTGTAGCAGAAACATGTGGATTTGGGGATTTTTCTGCTTGTGCTAGATGTAGGATGAAAAAGCACAGAGCTGACCATTCTGGCAAGAGCTGTCACAACAGCACCCTAATAGTAACATAAAATTGTACCCTTAATCCCAACCTCTTACTAACAAATTAAAATGGAAAAAGTCTGCTATTAATATCAGTGATTATACTGCTGACTCCATGAATACAGAAAATCAGGCACAGTAGAAAAGTGAATCAGGCAACTGACTAGAAAGTGCAGCAACCCTCTGATGCCATGAATCATCTCCTCCACATCTCTAAGGCAAGAGAAAAAAAAGAGAGAAAATTCACAAAAAATTAATACTATGGTAGAAAAAGAAAAAAGAGAAAAAGCAAGACCTCTGAAATGAGCTTTCCAAGGGAATTCAGTGTACATTCAACATTCAGAAGCATCAACTTCAAGAGAAGGCATTTTAGGTTGTGCCAATTAATGAAAAAACCTATCTAGCATCACCAGAAAATTGATTCAAGAACAGCCGCAGTCACTTTGCACTGATATTCTGTGATCTCAAACTGAAGGAGCAAAGTGAAACTTCCAGCTTTAGCAGTGACCCAGAACTCTCACTTCCTGAATCCACACTGTATTCCAAAACTGGTACAGTGGTCTTCCCTGTAACGCCCACACTTGCAGATGACCATGTGTAAAGAAGGTGATGTCACACAGGAATTGGGCTGTTTACCTTTGCCTGGCAGTTGAGATTCCTTACTTTAAAGGTAACTGTACAAGACAACTGTGATTTTTCACCCCATCACCCAACACCAATCTTGTGTGCAGACATCTGGAAGTTGCCTGTTGCTTTGTGGGATTATTCTTCTCAGACCCCCAAGGTTTGTAGGAAATACAAAGTCGCTATATTCTAATACAAGCCAACAGTTTATCCCTCTATAGCACAACGGATTCTTGTTTTGGTGTCTCCCCTTGTAAACAGGAAATGAGTCCAAGTATAAATTATAGATTTCTCCTTTGAAAGGGCATCACTTACCAGTAACTACCATGCTGCTCATGTTAGAGTTCGGGCTACTGAGTACACTGCCTGAAAGAAGTTCGTCAGATCCTCTCTAAAAAGAAAGAGACAGTAAGAGATTTTTTTTCCTCTATTTTGTGATTTTTAAAGATGATACTTCCTCTTTTCAGATAAGTGCAACAATTTGAAATNACGCCTATTTAAAAACAAACGATTTAATGTTCACAGGAAATTAAATCAGTTTTCACTTTGGGGACATCCATTTGCTCTGCAAAACAAAACTTAGGGCATGGAATTACATCCTCATTGTAGTTCTTAAAACATGACAAATATCAATTAATGAATAACTTAAACGTGGGCTGCAAAAATCAGAGGAGGGCTTATATTAAAACCATACAAGATAACCCTTTCCACAAACTGTAAGATGGGCATTTGACACAGCTGAAGAGGCGCTTCTTTTCACACCTTATTGTTTCTTTTTTTCTTTTATGCCCCAACTCTCTTCACTCTCAAGACTTCATCTCTCAAAAAGCCTATAAAATCTTTATGTGATCTTTCAATAAACAACATATTTAAACCATCCTTTGAGTATCACCTTTAATTTCTTATAGGTTCTTTCCCACTTCATAAGTATTTCTGAAGCACCCTTAAGACTAATCCAGGTCACTGCTAAAATGGTAATGAGGAAAAAAAAAAACAGTTTCTACCCATTCTTATTAAAATAAATGGGTTTAACTCTGTTGTGGACACTACAAGAGAATCAAGAAAAGTTAAGGGCGCTTCAATACTTCATAATAAATTCATCTGAGACTATCACCTTCATAGACAGCACAGTTGAAAGACTTATAAATATCAAACCCTTACCTTTTTCTCATACTGTACTATATTTGTGTCCACACAGAGAATAGTATGTTGAAGTTTATATGTGTGTACGTGCATATAGAGCCATTAAAGTTTAAACCTGGTTTTCAACATCAGCTCTGAATAATCTCTATACAGTTTATTGAATGCTTTAAGCTTGTAAGGGTACATAGCAACCAACAAAGCTGTGCCTATCAAATCAGCAAGATCCCTTAAGATCGCATCATTCCTAATACCAAGATCAGATAGAACCTTGAGAAGGACTATGTCTTGTCCTTTTCAATGTAAGGATGCATTTCTTATCAAATATAACTAAGAAAAATTTAGCTAGATACAACTGAGAAACAACATAGGTAAGCTATAGAAATTCACTATTATTCTAATTATATTGCTTTCTACTACTGATGTAATATGCAGGTACTCAGTATAAGTTGAAACATAAACTTTCTTTCCCTTTCATGTTCCGTTTTTTCTAATATAATACTGACAAGGCTAGAATGCTGCAAAGTTGAAGACTACTTGCAGCATTAGGTTACTCAGCGGACAGTTTTTTCTGCTTGCAATACCCATCTAGCTTTGCTTGGGAGCCCCTGTCTGCAGCCTGGCCAGCTCAGATGAATAGGCAGAAGCAGCAGCAGACACTGAATCTGTTCATAGCTCAGCTGATTAAGATCATTCAGCAGCATTTTTTCCCCCTTAATACAACAGGCATATATTTGCAGTGGCAGAGCAATTACTACATAAATAGCTGAAGCAACCCCAATACCAAATGAATGCTCTTCCCAAAACCAGTAGGAACTTTACAATTCAGAAATATATCAAATTTGAGTTGCCTTCAGCTTCAGAAAGTTACTTAAAACAGCAACTGCTGAATGAAAGAGTGCAAGAATGATTATATAAACTTCTGGTTCCTAGTAAATCAAGCTTTCAAAAAAACCTGTTAATTTCTTAATCCACAGCAGAAAAATCCAAAAGGAGCACAAATTACTCCGAGTCAATATTCAGTTACTGTATTTGTGTTTCATGAACAGTTCTCTCTTCATTTACAAACATATCGTTTTACATTTCATGAATACCTTCACAGTCAATCACAAGATTTTGTCATTGCACTTGAAAGTTTAACCATTTTTGCTTCAGAAGAACAATTAAAATGTGAATTTCTTGCACTGGCCTGTATCATATCACTTGCCTTATCTGCATAAATTAAGTGTTCAAAAGTCTGATTCACATATGTACAGGTTCATACATAGAATGTTCTTCCAATTCCCCCATGAAATCACAAATGTATAGCAAACCTCTATTAACTCACTCCCATACATATTTCCCAAGCTTTTGGTCAAAGATCTCTCCTACCATGTGAGTAATGATCTTATTAGATATACTTGGTTATTTTTCCTAATTGGTTCTTCAGCGGCCTAGACCCTTCTGTACTTCAGTTCCATATGTAACTTTAAAACCAGCTCTGCAGCAAAAGACATGATGGACTTGGATACAGAGTGGTAAATTACAAAATCAGGGGCAGTACCTGCTGGTTACTGTGATTTACTTCAAAAGGGTTATCTGAAGATCTTGGTTGTCTAGTAAAGCAATTTCATATAAGCATCTCAAGTAAGCCAACATGTGCTCTTAGACTGGCACTACTGTATAACACAATCCCGCCTGAATTACATAGACATAAATACTTATTTTACTTACATTTATTCAGCAGAGATAAGCCTTTATTCGATTTGTGGTTTGGGGTGCTTGGTTTTGGTTTTATGCGCGTATTCTTTTAGAGAGTGCTAAACCAAAAAGGACTGACACCATGCTCCACGAGCAAAGCTTTTCAGCACTCTGCTACGTCACACATGAATTTCAAAATCATAATGAATTTCAAGCATCTTGACTATTTAATTAGTCTCAAGCACAGAAGTTCTGCTAGTCAAATGGTACAAACCTTTAAACTAAATTAGGTAATTGTATTGAGTGTTTCAGAGCTAAGGAAACCAAACTCAGATCTTCAAAGAGCACACAGAATCAGACTCAAGGAAGGAAGATCCAAGAGCAAGATTCACTTAACTCTTTTCCCTGTCTGTGCAAACTGCTGTGTTCTAAAGAATCAAAGCAAGTTTGCGATTGTATAACAATACTGAAGATCACAAATATAGAGATGGCAAAAACATTCTCATCTAAGTTAAAATAACAAACAAATAAAAAACCACCACAATGATTATATTTCTCCATAAAATGCAAAGGAAAGTTACTGTAACAGCAACGCGGTAGAGACTAATTGAATAACCATTTTAGCATGAGGCAAGGAGATTATTAAGAACAAAATAAGAAATACAAACTGCTATTATACTATTACTTCATCTTCTGACATCTAGGCCTCAACAGCACAAGTTTTCAATGTCATATTTCTATTCTTACCAATGTCAAGAAGATTAATCTACATTAATCTTTCACAAAAACTAACAACTAACTGCTCAGATCAGAGCTATCTAGACCATTTCTTTATGAAATTACCATCTAGCAAAAAGTAAGTATACGAAACAAACAAGGGAATTTCCAAGTAACATCTTGCAGTGAGCGAACCCTAAATTTGTCGAAGTCAATGCCACTCTTTCACTTAAGCCCATGTTATCACCCCCATGACCCCATGAGAGCATTTCCATGCATGGTGGGAAAATACCACGTTTAATGCATGGCTTCAATCAATGTATTTATGTAAAACTGACATCTAGGACCACTTTCAAAAAAGACGAAAAGTATACCAAATCAGACTTTTAGTGCATATTTAAGTGAAAATTCAAAGTTATATATACAAAAATTATTTTACACACTGTAAATTAAAGACACCATTTTGATATTTTAGCTAATTTCCCTAAGTGAATACTTATTTCATACACTGTCACCTCTACAATTCACAAAATCAATTAAACAAAGAGAAAGAAGAAGCCCCTAGCTCAGCAAATGAATGTCCTAGGTCCTTGCTTTAAGTTCAGCTCACTTCAAAATCCCTCACTACACAACCTGGATTTACATTGCAGAATTTCAGATTTCCCCCCCCCTTAAAAGACTACTATAAAGCCGCATGCTATCACAGGTTTTATTACGTAACTATATAATTTCAAGAAGTCATTACAGTCACACTAAGCTGCCAGGCTAATCAAATATATACTATTCAGAAGTCTTTGCAAGCTATTTTCCTCATATTCCATATCAGGCTTTAAATACTTGACACATTCCCCAGATTTTATTACATCCAAGGGTTAGTCTTTTATGTATCAAAATACTTTTTGACAACTGTTCACATCGGACACATCGGCTTTTTTCTCCCAATAATTCAGGGCTGTGGAAACCCTGATCAGAAGTTATAGCTAAACCTTACCTAACAGTGTATTACAGAGAACTTCTTAGAAACACGTGTAGAAGCACTATAATATTCCTAGAAACAGTAAACAAGTCACTCCTAGAAACAGTTAACTTCTGTTAACAAGTCAACACTATCATCCAAAAAAATTTCTTAAACTCACACTAGAAAACATAACGATGACACTCAAAGACATAGAAAAATACATTTTTTACAAATACTTTCATTTGTGGTATCTATATTTGCTGATATTACAAAGCTCTCTCAAAAACAGGATGATTCTGCCCTTCCCATTTCCCTCTCTCTGCCCTTCCCCCCAAAGGAAAGATAAGTAAGAGAACTTCAGCTGCACTGCATATTTACCAGTCATTCTCAGCCTACAGGCACGAATTTCCCAAGGGGTATGACAAGCCAGGAGACAGATCTCATGATTTAAGGAAATCCAACAGCATCGTAAAACACTTTATTTCTAACAACATCTGGGAACAATTTAAAAGACAGAGCCAGAAACCTGACGGTATGGGAGAGGAATAAGCACAGGACAGTTTCAATCCAGTTACACATTGTAAACACACTGCTTCAATAGCTGAAGTAACTTAGGGGACTGGCTGTTTTAAACAACAGAACAACACACTTTAAACCTCCAAACACAGCATTTATGCACTTTGTTCAGTTTACATGTGATGGATTAGAAGTCAAAGGATGCTTCATTTTTAACATGATAAATTTTTATATGAAACACTGCCTAAATACACCCTCACATAATCTTTTGTCAAGAAAAAACATCTGATCTGCCTTATGCTCTGACTACACACACAACCATCAAAACACATAATCCAAACTACCCTAAGAATTTGTTACACCTCTCATAGGTACAGGATCACAAAAGGCCCATTCAGGACAGGATACGTATTCAAAAGAAACTCCATGCAGGTTCATAAGTATTTTACAAAGTATACAGTTGAACTGTAAGATTATTATTACTTCACCAGAACCTTACATGCATGGAGTACATCTACTTGAATAATTTTAAAGAATACACAATTTAACTATATTGGCACAAAATTAGTTTAGGTCGTGAGCTCCATGGGTGCTTAGTAACTCACTTACAACATCACTTGCTTTTCATTCAGTATGACCTGTATACAATACGACCACATACTTAAATACTTAATCTCTCTGTATGTTCTTTTTTACCCTACTTCAATTATTTTCAGATTCTCCTCAGCCAAGCATATATTGTTTATATAGCCTAAAAACTATGCCATTTTAACACTCCCAATTTTTCAATAACAAAGGAGCTAGGTGAAAATTAATAAAACATTAATAAAAGCACATAAATTTTGTGGAAATTGAGAGAGAGCAATCAAGGGGATTTGAAAAGTCATTAAGATTGACAGGAGACAAAACTCAATTTCCCTAAAAACTCTCCAGGCTCCCAAAACATAATGTTGAAGAAACTCCAAATTTTTCAAAGCACCAGAAGGTCAAGATGGACTATTAAACCAAAAAGCCAAAGAGTAAAGAATCAAATCTGAACTTACACCATGTCACACAGCCTCATTTGGAAACTTCCAAACTTTCAATTGCAATGAAAGACTGCAGGCAAGTATCTCTTCTAAGTCAATGCTTCAAACATTAAAGAAAAGTACACCACCAAAATAATTTATTCCAGCGTTTCAGATTTTCTATTCCACTTTTGCCAGAAAAGAAAGTACTACTCTCAAACATTAATGGTAGTCAACTAGAATAGGTGAGAACAACTCACTAGAGCTACCACCCGGATGTGGCCTTTGCCTTCCAGACAGACAACCATGGCACCTGGATGTACAGATTTGCTCCTTCAGTAGCAGTTTCTACACCTCAAAATGTGATCCACATGAAAGGTATTTTCTACTCAATTATCTCCTATTTCTCACTAATAAATTAAACATGCTAATGCTATTTTGTCTATAACTCAATACTCATGTTACGCATTCACAGAAAAACTGATTTTATGAAAAGCTAAACATGGCTACATGTACTTGCAGCTGTAAAAAATAACCAAACCTCTAAATCTAACATCACAGTCCCATTAACAGCATGTGAAACCACAACCTCATTTGAATCAACTAGCACCAAAATCAAGAATCCTACCTTCTCCCTAACCCAGCAACTTGTTCCTACTCTGTCCTCCTAATTCTGTATTGTTACAAGCACTTATGCAACCACACACTTTGCTACAAACCTGAGTAAAAAGATAAAGCTCACTGTTGTGTCAGCTTAGCTTTATCCTGGTTATGTTCCCAAGAAAGGTTTGTGAATTGCCTACCTAAACATCTGTTGCACAAGTATTATAGTGACAGAAAAATGGAATGCAACATGGCCCGAAGCTCTAGGAAATGGGA
The DNA here is from genome assembly GCA_013397155.1 of Irena cyanogastra. Classification (NCBI taxonomy): domain Eukaryota; kingdom Metazoa; phylum Chordata; class Aves; order Passeriformes; family Irenidae; genus Irena; species Irena cyanogastra. The sequence continues at coordinate 340,145 of VWZV01007560.1, read as the reverse complement.
GGGGTATTTGCACACTGGTATCAGTGCATGTTTTCAGAGATGGTGCAGGTGACTGTATTTCTCTTTGTATAACCCTTCAATTAAAGATGCAAATGTAAGTGTTCTGCTACAAATGTAAACTACGTGATTTGAAATTATTGAAAGACATCAAAACTTATCAAACAGGTAAACTAAAGCTTCCTTATATTGCTGCATACTTACTATAGCGAACTAAGTTTCAACATGCTTCCTTTCTTTCCATTTTCAGCTTTACTTCTTCAGATATATTGCAGTGACAGAATGGGCATCACAAAAAAAAAGTACAAGGAAAAAAAGAACTGGAGTCAGCTGTTCTGAGAATAAATATGAAAGCCATTTCAAACAGGGTCAATTTATAGAAGGTACTGTTATCAGATATCTTTACTGTGAACAGATATCTTTCATTGTAAGAAGTTATTTTTTGTCACTATGGACATGTTCCTCATACAAAAGACAAATCCAGATGCCAGTTCTAAACTTTTGAACATGATCAGACTTCAGCCTTACTTCACTGCTATAATGCTCCACACATCTTTTTGCTCTTAACTGCTGCTAGCACAACTAAGTATTATTGAATGCAAAGGTTGTCTAAAAATATTATCACAGCTAACACAAGATTTAAACACCTCTAATTCACAAACAATCCATTTTCTCATATCACTGTGTCTTTGTCTAGTTTACCAGCAATTACATTAGACATGCAAGGTTAATCCAAAATTCTAACCCTAACATTTTAAATACAACAGATCATCATGGCATTTGTCTGTATGAATAAACCAATTTTTTATCCTACTACTCCCTTCTTTTTAAGTAGCCAAAACTACAACAGTGAAGGCAAAAAAAATGAGAGTACAAAACTGAAAGGAACAAGCTTGTGAAATAACTTTAGACTAAATTTTAGAAGTGGGAAAATTTATCTTCTGACAACTCACTAGAATCTGACTTTCAATCCTGTTTTCATTATACCATGTACAGTTGAAACAAAAAGTCACAGCACTTCTACAGTATCTACTTGTTTCCACCATGAAAAAATTCTCAGCAAAAAAGGCTCAGAGTATAATTTTATAAGAGAAGACTACTCCTCAGAACATGAGTTAAAAAACCGAAGTGGACAATGCTTCAAGAGTACTTACAGACTGCTACTTCGTGCTCTCTCCCCTTCCTCCATCAGCTCCTGTCTCTGGCAGTTTTTAGCTACTATCCTTCCCCATACTACTATATTCCTTCATGTTAAGTTTCAGCAAGCAGGAAAAAGAAGAACTAGGTGATACTTTCCTGTTTAGAAAACTTAGAAAGTACTAGGACGTGTTTTTTAGCATCTTCTACCCATCCCAAACATAAGCAACTAAATACACACCACCAATTCCCTCAGCTCCTAAGTGCACTGCAAAGGCCGAAGCCCTGACCTTGGGAGGAAGAAGCCATCGCCACATCTTTAAACATTACAGAACTGTGTTTACAGGAATGAGTTTTCTCTCCTAGCTATAACTGGGGCTGTCCATGCTTGGCAGCTGAAGCTTAGTTTTTGGCCAGGATCCATAGCACCGTCAAGAAGGTCAAAAATTTCCCAAATGTTCTGTATACCAAATAATGCATCCAGGAAGAAATGACTGGTTCTTTTCTCCTGTCAGATAGGAGAACACCTCAGCCATTGTGAAACATGCAATGCAAATAAACAAAATGAGTCACACAACTGTCCCTGTTTACTGCACAGCTACCCATCCCATCCAGGAGAAAGATCATCCATTAGACTGAAGTGGCACACACTGAAACACAGGAGAGATCACCCTCAATATGCACCTGAAGTTCACCTAAGTTACTCCCTATACCTGTGTGACATATATTCCTTATACCATGTTTTACACCCCTCCAAAGATCCTTTTAATTACTCCACAGGAAAGATACATTATATACTTCACACACCCAACAGCTGAAAAAGGCTCTATCACACCAAGTGCCAAATCAGTTACCAAGATTAAAGCATTGTAATGTAAAGAGAACACGAGAACAACTCAAAGTACAGTTATTAGATGCTGATACTCAAAACTATATAACCAGCAAGTAACTAAGGACCTGATGTAATAAGAACAGAGTAACTCCAATGTAGTTTTTTAAAAAGAAAAAGCAAACATTTTATACAATATGACTGTTTTTTGCAATTATGCACAAAGAAATGTATAAAATGTATAGAATTTCTCCACTGAACTGATTTGGTTTTTTTTAAGTTGATGAACTATTACCATATTGAAATATTACCATTACTGGAATCCTTAACTCTCCTTTGTTCAAGTATACTTTCCGCCAACTGCTTATATACAATGCAAGTTCACAAATCAGCATCAGACAGAGAGCTAAAGTTCATTCCTTCTTTGCATTATTTTGCAAAATGTAATGTAAGGGGCGATCTGTGTGCAGTGATATTTCCCTGCCTCCATGAATTCTAGGTAAACAAAACAAGACATTACAGACTAAATCAAGTATGAGTTATTTCATTTGTATTTACAAGATGACTGAGTTGTGACATGTTCTAATGCTTTCAGAAATTAAAGCACGCTGCTCCTCTGACAGATTTGAGCTAGGAAGCATGTTCTCACTGCATATTTTGAGTTGTACAAATCCCCACATTTACTCTTTGTAAACCAAGTTCTCAAGTTGTAGTCATCATTTTTTCCACCTCCATTTTAAGTTTTTAGTTTTGTATTGGTTTCTGCTGTGAATTTCTGGTGACTCAAGTTGTAAATCAAATGAAGACTGAACATCAGATGAACAAAAATGTTTTAAATCAAATCAAGTATATAATACAAATAAATGGTAATAGTTTCAAATTTATCCCTCATTTGTAGATAACGCTGATTATAAAACTGTTAATAAAGCATTATAAGGAAGCATTCCTTTCACTTTATGCTTGCCTTGACCACACGCGGTCCCCTAAGCTAAAAAGCCCTCCTTTAATTGATAGACAATACCCAGACTACAGTAATTAACTTCTCTTACTCTTTTATGAATGGGTTTAAAAATACAATGTGTGTGCTTTGCTGTTTAAGAGAATAACCAGCCAGACAACAGTTAATGTAACTTTTAAATTTGTATTGACATGACTGATGATAAAATAAAGCAAATTTTCCAAACAGAAGAGTCACATGTTACCATCCATTTCTCCAAGTACAACTGAATATATCACAAACATGTTTTGCAAGTGATCAGCATATACATAATAAGTGAAAAATTTCAGAAAGCATCAAGTAAAAAAATATCCTGGATGACTTCTCACTAGTAAATCCCTGCCCACATCCAATGACTACATAGTCACAATAAAAGCAGGATTGGAAGAGCATTAAAATTGCTAATGCAACTCCTTGGATTCAAAACTTACTTCTTACACATTCCCACGGTAACCCATGAAAAACAAAACTTCCAAGAGAAGGCCAGATAACTGAACCCAGTTGTTTATATACACTTGATAGGCAAAGCATTCCTCAACTTGAAAACATCAGTCCATCAAGGGCAATGAATAGTCACCATAAGCACAAATGTTTCACATGTCCTTCCACAAAACATGAGTGAAGCTGGCGTTACATCACCATGCACACTGTATACCTCAATTACAGAGCAATCCTATTTTTCTTTCTTAGCAGTATTTTGAGATAATGAAAGAAGCTCCAGAATACAATCCAGTCTATTCCTCCCATATTTAACAGCTTTCTTCAGGAAATCACCATCCTTATTTATCTGCACTACTTCCATGCACAGACCATTTTCTTTTAGAAACCAGACAGCAAGTCCATGTTTACAAGCAAAGAGCACAACTTTTTGATACTTCTGAACCTTTCCTTGTATTTTTAATCACTGCCTCCAATACACCTGTCTTGCCTTCTTTCTTATAACTTCTACAATCAACAGACGAAAGCAGTTACGCCATCTGAACCATCTTTACTTCGCTGCCTGGCTAGTATCTTAAAATTTGGTTCCAAAACTGCACTACCCACTTAGGACATAGTTCATAACACTCAAATTCTCATAGACTGAAAGGGATACTGAATTCATTTACTTCTCCTGAAGTGAGAAATGTCAGAATTTAAGATCTAAGTAATATATGGTCTATCTGAAACTACTTCTTCACTAGAAAGAAGAAAAATTACCATGGGTAATTTATGATTTTATATTTTTTGCCCTGAAACCGCATACACAGAGCACAGTTTGCTGCTGAAAGACTTGGAACATCCTCAGGTATTCCTCCAAACTACTGAATACATTGCTAAGTTTTAATTAGTTAACACTTTGTCCTCCCAGGCATCAGAGAAATAATCATGTCAGTTCATATTTCTATTGTGATTAGCTCCCACGGAAGTACCTTAATAACTACACTTTACTCATGATTCAGAGAATGATTTTAAGCTTGTCTCCAATACTGCATGAACTCACGGAGCTGGATGGGTCCAGAATCTATAGAACTGACTTCTCACAGCTCTTCCTAGAAGCAGGCTTACCCAGAAACATTATACAGCTACATCCGACAGAACAGCTGCTGTATCTACAGGCTGGCTGCATTATATAAGAACTACTTCAAATCCAGAAAGACCAGTACTGAATCTGAGCAACTGGGCCTTACCCGACAAAGCTGGGCTTAGCAAGCAGTTAACACTGACCAGCTTCAGGTGAAAAGGCAGGTACACAGCACAAGCTACAAAGTCCCTGAACAAATGCGAAGAGTAAACTGCACACACTAGGAAACTTCTGCTTCAACCACTGAAATAAAATTGCTCTCACGCATTCATAAAAGTTCTCTTGTCCCACATCCCTTTGCATTAACACTATTTCTCACTCTGCTGCTAGGGAGTACTGATCTAATTCTTGTGATAGATTTGAATAAAAAAAGCAAAATAAATAGTAAATTAACAGCTATTTGGAAGCCCTTTCCTTGTTATAAAAATACAATGAAGTCATAACTGAACTTGAGAAAAAAAAAGTACAGCAAAGCGAACACCCACTTCTGTGTCTACGTAACAAACTCTTGCTCTCATTTTTCCTTCCTGTTACAGATGATAGTCACTTCTTTCTTAACTTTAGTGGACACTGTTTTGAAAAACGGACGGGCAGGGACAGAGAAAGTATGACTTTTACAAGCCCCATGCAACAATGCAGAAGTGTTGCTTTGAAAAAAAGTATGATAAATCAGGTTTTAAAGTAAGAAGCTGACACCACTACATTAATCTAGAACCACTGTTTACAGTTCAGTGCCTAGAAAAGTCTTTTATGTAGAGGCTCCAATTTACCTCTGGGGATTTTTGTTTAATAAAGCATATACGGCTGACTAGATATCAGCTCACAATGACCAGTTAAAATCTTCCACCATGCAATTACTGATGCTCAAAGTAGTTCATTTTGTATCAGTACTCTACCCCCTATTTGTTACATGTATATCCTACCTTCACACCAACCGCAACATCAGTGACAATGCTGTAAAAAAAGAAAAAAAGAACATAAATCAACCAATTTATTCTCATAAACCAAACTTTTCAATGTTTTGCAATGACAAAATAACGAGGAAACAAACACGCAACAACTTCCCTGACCAAGAAACTATGTTCAAAGAACATAGGACTGAAACATACAGGACTGAAATACAAAAGAAACTTTTAAAGGCACTGAGCTCCCATAGCTTATAGGCCTTTCCAAAGAGTACAAAGTTTCAAGTAAATGTTACTCCAATGCAGCACAGCCAGGAAATTTATTTAGGAAACTCTGGTTTCTGGACTGCATGAGATTACAGGGTGGAAATAGAGGAATTTAAAAGTAAGTACAAAACTTCTCACACACCTCTATTAAGTAAACAGCAAATTCAGCAACATAGCTGAACCTCTGTTTGACCTACTCTTTGAACAGCAGAAAGCAATATTTTTCTTTTTAAATTAGCTTGGAAAAAACCCCCACCACATTGGCAGCTACACCTATATGAAATTTAATGAGGTACACCTATGCAAAATGCTGCAACAAGTATGTCAAGGTACATCTTTTCCTCAGAGGTTGTGACATCACCACTCACAGTGTATACCACAATCCTAAAAGAAACCTTAGTCCACAAACACATACACAAAAAAGAACATGGGAGAGCATTCCACAGTGTAATACTCATTAGTGACAGTAGGTCTCAGACAGGATTTGTAACTCCTACCATTATAATCACAACCATAAAAAGCCTTGGGAACTCTCACAGTTGAAAGGTTATATGCTTAAAGCATACCAAAGAGATGGCTTCTCTGTTTGAAGCCGAGTAAACAACCTAATAGGAGATTTGGAAGCTGAAAGCTGTTGTATTTACACTCACGAAGGCTACAGCCAGCAGCCTCATTTTCCATGCGCAACAAAAAGCAGGCCTGGCGTGTAGAGCTTGTCCATCCCAGCCCTTACTGTCCCATATTCCAACCTTCCCTTCTTTGGTTTTTACAGCCAGTCTACTGCATATACAAAGGCATCTTTCCACCTGGGGAGGGGGGGGAACCGAAGGGCTTATTAGGCAGTTTCCGAAAACAAAAGAGCTCGACATCTGGCTCCTGCTGGCATGGCTCCTCCCCTCCAGCCAGCTCCAAAACAAACCCGAGCCCTGCAACGCGCCCCTCCTCACCTCCTGGCCAGAGGAGAGAGGCCGAAGGCGGGGGGGAAGGAGGGAGCGAGAGGCTCGGGGGGCAAGGATGAGGGCAGATCGCGCTCCTTCTTTACATCGAGACGCGGCGTCTCGGGCACTACACTTAAGTAGGGGCCGGCCCGAGGCCCTCAGCGATTTAAACGGGGGACCCTACAGACGGGCCCGCGTTACGGAGAGGCTAAGCCCCCTCCTGCCCCGCTCCCAGCCTGTGTGGGGCCTCAGGCTTCAGCTGTCCCGCGGCGGGAAGCTCATCGCTCCCCACACCCTCGGAGACGCCCGCCGACGCCAGCGAGCGCCCGGCACCGGGACAAGTCCCACCATCGACCGGCAGCACAAAGCGCGGCAGTGCGCTCGCTCCCAGCGCCCCGGTGCCCACTCACCCGTCCATCGCCGAGCAGGACAGAGCGCGGGCAGCGGGACAGGAGCCGCGCACGGGGAGGCTGAGAGAAAATGGCGGCCTGGCCTGCACGGAAACCGCCGAGCGTTGCCGAGTGCCGGACTCCGCTCCGCGTCCCCCTCCGCCACCGCGCACGCGCCGGCCGAATGCGCATGCGCCGTGCGCGCCGGTGAAGCTTTTGCCCTCAGCTGCCCGCGCCGAGCCGGCCCTTGAGGCGGCGGGAGCGTGCCCCGCCTGGGGCGGGAGGCGGGAGCGGCGGCGGCATTCCCCACCCGCCCCAGGGCTGGGCCCGCCCCGCCGCCCGTCCTGCCACGGCGCCGCTTCGGGAGTGCGCGGTGGGCGGCCACGGGACAGCGCCGGGGGCTCCTCAGCCCATCGGCATACCCTGCCGCTCGCCCGGGCCCCACTTGTTGAAGGGAGAGAGTTTCCGCACTTGGTCCCAGCGCTTCCCAGCGCCGGGAGCCCGGCCCTTCCCCTCAGGGAACGCGTTCGGAGGGACCCGCGCGCCCCGCCCCGCCGGGGTCCGGCCCCACAGGGAGCCTGGTTCCCATTGCTCGCTGCCCTCGGCTGCGTGCTCACTTCCCACAAAACAACCCGCTGACTACATAACTGATCATTAACACTACATAAAAATAATAAAGAGGAACGTACAAAGGAACTACTGCAGTGTATTGGGTTGTTTCTTCACAGAAATAAGTGTCTCCGTGGTTCCCTGTAAACTGTCACGTCAGAGTACAAAATACGTGGCTACTACGAAATATACATTTTCTCCTCCTCATTTTTTTCCAGATCACAGTATTTCATCACAAATCTTCAATGCTTGATACATTTCTAGGTTTTCTGCAAATACTGTGTATGAGAAAACCCTGGATTGCATTCACACGAAAAATCAAACTAAGGACTTTATACCTATGAAAGAAAATTTGAAATTGTGATCCAAATGTTCCTGTAAAATCCCAAAACCAGAAGAATGTTTGAAAGTATTCAAAATGTCTTCTGTGATTTCTGTATTTTAATCTAGCAAAAATATGTTTAGGGAAGGTAGCCTGTTACTTGATTGCACTTTAATTTTTTCAGGTTACTGTAAATTCCGTGGAGTCTGTCACCAAAACTATTGCAATGAAGCCTGATACAGAATTTAGGAACCAAAAACTATAAAACTATATATATATATCCATAACTAGGAAATTTTCAGTATGCTTTAATACTCCAGTATCCTCCTCTAACCGACACCAGAAATAGCTCAGTAAATGGATTAACAATTAGGAGTGTGTACAAATTCTCATTCTACTCTGCAACTTTTTGTTGTTCTGTTCTGGAAAAGAACAGAACAACCACTCTGATTCTCTGCAGCAGTTTACTGATAATGCTTCTCCTAAATGCCATTATCACTTGGATATCTGCGACTACTTTCTCTTTCAGAAATTGTGTTCAGCACCCATCACTGACCACTAGACTAAATTACTTATTATTCACTTTCTTAGAAAATCCCTCTTAAATATTTGATTTGCTTATTTTGTATATAAAGCTCATCATGCCAAATGCTAAGCTTTAAGGGTTCTGCCTTCTACATTGTTATGTTTTGTTTGGGTTTTTTTTAAAGTCTGTGGTTGTAGCATTCTTTACTGATTACATGTGATAAAGTACTATGATCATGATTGAAAGTAACATTGAAGACATCAGAGACATAGGAGTGCATATAACAATCTCCATAAATCCAGGGGGTATTTATATATTTACTCTCTCTCTCTCTCTATGTATAATGCCTGTATATTCTGGCATACTTACTAGGCTTTGAGCCATTGGAGATTCGGTTTATAGTTGGTTTCTCTTGTTTTCCCTTGCCTTCTGTCCTTTTTGTTGCCACATTGAACTGGGAATGGTTTTGTCTTTTTTTCCCCTTCTAAATCTCAATACATCTTATGCATTTTTGTATTGGTAGAAGTACTAATCCTTCCACTTCCAAGCAATTAGTGGAAAATCTGATTTCCATCCCATTTCTCCAACTGCCTAATTTGCTTACCTTCTTTGCCTCTATAGTAATGCCATCTTCAAACCTGTTTTTCTCTTCTGTAATATTTCTTTTTTCTCCTTCTTTCATGACACCTACCAAACTCTGAGTAAGTGAGCTAATATTCAGTTTATCCTCTGAGTTAGGAGCTCTTCCTTATAAAGGACACTGAGGAGTACCTGTTGAGTATAGCAGAAAAGACACTGGAACTGAGTGTGCAAATCTGGTGCAAGTAATGGATGTGACTTTATACAGCAAAACTCTGGTCCCCCACAAAGCATCAATAAAAGTGATAATCAATCAGGATTTTATCTAGAGCATTTAATTTTAGAAGGGATAAAAAAGATACAAGTATTTACTGCATTTCTAATAAAACGCCACGGCACCCTCTTGATCAGTTGTTCATGCAGTGTGGTATTCCACTTTCCTGTTCATGTAGCTTTTCCTTTTTATACTATTAGATAATTTTTAGTACACTTGCCTTGTGAATGCCTTGTGAAATGTCTGCTGCGTTTGGAACATTGTGATAGCATCATCTGTTTATCTGGTTGTCTGTTTTCTCTGTTGCTAGAGTGTGTTTTTGCTTTGTCTTTCTCATGTTTCAGAAAATCAGAAAAAAATTGTTGTCAAAAAACACCCTCTTGTCCTCAGGAACTGTCAAGTTTGCTGAAGTCCTGCATCAGATGTTTCAGAAGGCAGCTGAAATGCCCAGCAAGAGACAACCATTAAGTAAAAGCCCTCTACATTCAGTTGTAATATTACAAAGCACATGGGCTTATATACTCTATCCAATTTATTCTAACTAAAATTTAAGTGCAGATACTATTATCAGCTGCTCAAAAGTTCCATACTCTTAAACTCACAGTAATCTTACTGCTGCAGCAATATTTTATTTTCCTAAATAATTTCCTTTGATCATTAATATGCTTAGATGTTTCACTTTGATTGGTTGTTTCCGTGTTATTTCAAGAACAGCTAATAAATAACCATCTGTGTAGTTCAGTAGCTGTATGAGTAGTTACTGATGTTTGCTTCGTGGAAGATTGTAGGAATTAGAAAGCATACAAAGATATTTTCTGGTCTACATTGTCCCAGACTGAGTCTCTGGAGTTGCTGGGTGTAAAACAGCATCCACACTTTCAGAGAGCAGCTTGTCCAAGAGTTTGTCTGAGCACTTTTTGACATCTGCAGCATTCTAGGGCAGCGAGTCTTGCAATTTAGGAAAGCACTGTCTGAAAAATATTTTCTTTGGGTTGTGTTGAGCCCACTGCCTGATAATTTCCTTTGATGTCCAATAGTTCTCTTTCTTTTTTGAAAAAATAGATTGATTTTTTTTCTGTGTACCTATACTTGCTGTTCCTGAATGCATATACCTCCATCATACTGTCTTCAGTTATCTTTCAGGAGTTCTAGTAAATTTCATGTTTCCTCTATTAGAAGTCATTCCCTGTTTTCAATTATTTGTTTTGGGTTTTTTTATACCCTTCATAATCCTATTCTAGAAGATCATAATGGTTTTCATTATTCAAGTTACACACTCAATGGCTTTATATAGGTGCATAATAAATGCTTTCTGGTTTTATATTATTTTTCTTTTTTATAATACCAATCTCATTTGCATGTTTGAATGCTACTGAGCCATGAGCTGGTGTTTTCACAGAATCCCCCACAACTCAAGCACTCTTTGCTGCGTGAAAGCCATTTGTTTAGATTCCAGGATTTTACACTTATATTTTGGCTTGTTTTCTCTCTCACATATTACTTCCATTTTTCAAAACAGAATTTAACTTGCCATTTTATCATTCAGTCACACAGTATCATGCCAGCTTTCCACAATTCTTCACGGTCAGCTTTTGTTTTTATTACCATGAATAATTCAGCATCATCAGCAAACTTGGTCACTTTGATAATCACTCTTTTTTCCAGATCGTTTAAGAATATGCTGAACAACACAGGTCCCTGTGGTACACTACCAATGACCTCCCTGTACTGTAACAAAATAGAACATTTTTCTTGTCATTCATTTAATATCTTTTATTAATCTAGTATTAATAACTAATAATTAACAATTTATTAATACATCAAATAATGTACCCGTTAATCTTGTGTCAGCTTAGTTTCTCTCAAGAGCTTTGGGCAGAGAATTTCAACAAACACTTTTTTTAAGAAAAGATTATCATGTTGTTTCAATCAGACTATGTTAAAACTCAGTGACTCCTTCAAAGAATATGATGCTTCTTGCTATTAGAGGCACTTGCACAAGAACAACCCATCCTTCAGTTTCCCCAAATTGTTAATGGTAGTGTTATTAAATGGTGTTGCTTAGAACAACAGCTCCTCGGGATATCATGGGAAAGGCTGATCATTTGGTTTACCAGTCTTTGTTATATTAAACCACATTATTCTATCTTGAGCCAGTCCTTATCATCTTCATAAATTCCCTAGATGCCTTTGAGCAAAGTCCCAACATTTATTAGTAGCTATTCATCTTTTTGTGCTCCTGTAAACAATGTCTTTAATCAACATTTCTTCCCAGCAGTCTATGTTGATTTACTTTGCTTTCTTAAACTAAGTTTTGAAGCTATTGTACAGCTCTTACAAGCACAGTGCCCTAAATAAATGTCTCTTTTCAAGTTCAGGTCAGAACTTGTCTTGCTGTTCCACAGGCTGCTCTCTAGCATTTTATTTCTAGCATCCTTGCTAGAAAGACAGCTTATCTTGGGCAGGCTGGGAGTGTTACTGCTCTCTACCATTTCCAGCACTGAAACATGAGGCATAGCTCATCCTGTACTTAACTGAACATTCATATGTGTTCAAAGGTCCACTCATGACAACCAGATTATTATCTGTCTGTCCACTCTGCTTCTCTTGCTTCTAGGATATCCACCTGGAAATTTATTTTCCACAGCAAACTTTTTCCATCACTGTGATTAAAAACATGTATATTTAGTTTCTTCAGGACTGGAGATCAGTTTTATTTTTTATTACAAAGAATATGTGCCAGCAGTGTTTGCAAATGTCTTTCATTCCATAGGGCTTCCTGGGTTTTGCCTTGGAGAGGTAGTGGAGTAGATCATATTGTGGGTCATCTACAGCCATGGCTGCAGCTGTTTTCTGTCAGGGGAAAGAAGTGAAATTAATATTTTTCTTTTTTCTTCTTTTTTTTTTCTATTTTGAATGCAAAAGTGTCTGTTGATGTTATAAAACAAAGGATAGAACTTCTCTGCTTCTTAATCCAAAAAAACTACAATGATCTTTCCATTCTCACAAGCAACTAAGTGCTGGCCTGGCCCTCTACAAGACACAGGTGAAATATTCCGACACCAAAACTATGATTGTTCTCCAAGTACATTAGTAAAGTAATTTAGTCAACGGGCAGTGAAACCTAGTTTTCCCCTGACTGCAATGTGGCTGGCCAGTTCTGATGAGGAATGCTCCCTTAATGGTGGTGCTTTTACCAGCCTAGACCTTTATATTGCAGGCAGCAGGGCTGTCCCACTTGCCAGGCAGTCACAAAACCCAGGAAAAAACTCTAAGCACTGTACTTTCAAAATCAATATTTAATGCTTATTTTCATGAGTGGAGTTACATGACTGACCCATGATCAAAAAAAACCTGGCTTTAGTTCTTAGCGAGTCCTTCACTACTACAATAGCTTTTGCCAATCAGTATTCAGGTAACAAAGGTTCTCCATTTGAAGATCAGACAAGGAACAAATTTAGGGACTTCAAGATGACTTTTGTTTTTGTTCTGAACTGAAGCTGCCTAAATTTTGGCTATTGCTACACATATAAGGGTATGACTAACTTAACGGAGCTGAAGCATTCAGTCCAGTGATGCCCTGGCAATCTGTAGCTTTGTGCAAATGGGAGCCCAGTCTGTCCCCAGAGGCATGTGGTGACTGGTGTCTGAGCAGTGGCAAACGTTAGCCCCTCATCCCATAAGCCTGCTTTGGTGAGGGGGACTTTCCTCTGTTCCTCTGCCAAATCAAGCAGATCCACTGCTGCAGGTGATCTGAACTTTTCTGGTTTGACTTTACACTGAAGAGATCTAGACAGACTCAGAGGCATTTTTGTCAGAGGGCACCCCCCGAGACCTCAGCCCTCCTGTCTCCAGCTGCTCATTTGCAGTCCAGGAGCCTTTCCTGCTCTATGCCCTGCAGACAGGAGCAAGGACAGGCCAGAGGTTTCTGCCTCAGCCTGAGTAAACATCCCCAAACTAGGCTTAGACACAAATTTAAGGGTGTGTTAAGGTGAATTTTGACTTGCCCTCTATTGAACTCAGACCAACATCAGACAGAAGACTTTATGTAATATACACAGTGAGCCCAGTTTTGTACAAGCTCTGAGGTTGCCTAGTTTTGCAGATATGATAATTACGATTACTAAAATGGTGACCAAGAAAGTAATAGAGAACACACTTAAAAAAAATAAACACCACCAAGGAAAAGATTCCAAATCTCCAATAATATAGTAGTAAATTAAAGCAATACATTCTCAAACAAAGAAAGAAAACTCATAGCAATTTCAAAGAATATGCTTTGCACAGCTGGACTGAAATGGGACTTTTGCTATTGATTTCAGGAATACCAGAACTTGAACTCTGAACTCAAATAATTTAAAAGGAGTAAAAAGTGTCACACTGTAATTTTTAAAAGGCCATATAAGTGACAGATGAGCTCACCTTTCCACTTTACCCTTTGATGTTAGAAAATGGAATTATTTTTGTACAATTTTTCCAAAACTGTGTTCTCATAACATCTTATCCTAAGTTCTTCAACATGCTTTTGCACCTTATGTAGGAGTAGCATTATGTTCCTGGGCTTTTTTGATAGGGATTATTTTATGGAGTCCTACAAGACTGTATAAATTATCAAAAATAATGTCAATCAAAAATAAATAAGAGGGAAAATATTTTCAAGTGGATGCTGTCCATGGTGGCAAAAGATATTTAAAACCTTTAAAGCAATACAGAAAATGTCTTCAAAGAGGACACCCCAGAATGTGACTATTTTTTAAGAAATGAAAATCTTCAAAGCAGACACCTCTTTCTGTGAGGAAAACCTCAAAGGGGCATTCCTCCAGAGTGAGGATCTTTGAAAACAAAATCTCTTAAATGATCTGTAAACTTTGAAAGCAATAAACTATTCCTAAAACTGAAAGCAGTATTTCCTTGAGAGACTATAGGGCGTTCCTAATGAGAGAAATAAACTGCATAATTGTTAACTGTAGAGGCAATTGGTTCTTCTTCTCTTACAAGAAGAAAAAGTATTATTTAAAACCTTATCATCTTCACAAAGTTACTAAAACACATTATTACAATATTTTAATCAATAGTATTGGTGGCAGCATACTCTTTCTCACTGGGCAGGAAATTCTTCATTTTTGAAGATGTAAGTAATAAAGTCCATGAAATGGAGCTTGTTGGAATTATTTCTGTGAGTTATATTCCCATGGAATTCCCTTTTCCTTGTTAAAAGACAGGAAATAGCAGCTTTGTAGTATGTTTTTCCAGTTAAGAATTGTATGATTTTTGGAATCTGAACGATTTCTACAGAATGGAAATCCATATTCAGATGCTTTCCAACTAGTACATTCCAAGGATGCTTGCTGGCCAAAAGCTTTACAGGGAAGTGCTATAGAAGCAAAGCTGTGACAAGCAAAGTAAATAGCCCCTATAGCTCAGAAAGGAAACAATGAAAAGACTATTTGTTCATTTTGCCACTCTGAAACATCATGGCCTTGAAGATGAGGGCTGCTAAAGTGTTTCCTTGAGCAATGCAGGGAGGTGAATCTATAGTATCGTTTAAAGAGGCTGGCTGCTGGGGTGCAACACAAGCTGCTGGACTGTGAGTGAGCTGCAGCTGACCCAAAGCCAACAGCAAGCCAGGATTATTTGCAGGGCCAGGAACTGGAGTTTAAAGCATCCTGAGGAGACACAGGCTTTTTTAAATTAAGAAACTCAGAAATTAGCAGATAAGATACGTATTTTCTTTCCTGAGTGGCCACTTTGTCTCTTACCCACAAGATTCATAGAAGCAATATCTTGGTCTTCTACTCCTGGCTGAGTGAACCAACAACAGTACCACCACCTTCGTACTGTTCCTACATCAAAAACACTCAGCAAGGGAGAGTGTCTCCTCCACTCTCCCTTATTATCTTTTCATGCTGTCCTCACACACTCCTCACTTCAGGGTTTGGGTATCATAAATACCCCTAGGAAAATGTTTTTAATTGCTTTACTGTACATATTTTTTCCACTGGTCTGTTTGTCTAGCAGCAAATTTAACTGCGATCACTTAGGCATCTTTCTGTATTAAGTATTGTAGATAACATTACTCTTTCAGGTCTACTCAGCTGAAATAGTTTTTAGCATATCAATTTCACAGACCTGTGATTTCTGTGGTGTTCAGTACTGGGAGGTTCAATATGTATACACAGGAGCCAAATTTGACCCAACTGACACAATCTATACAACAAAGTTCTTTAATAATAGCCTTTAGCTGGGATGAGGGTTTGCGTCTTAGGGAAAAAAAAAATAAAAAGATGACCACAAAAAGTAGAAGTTGCTTTCATGCTAAAAGGTAGATGTGAATAGTGGTTTTGCTTATAGCAGAAAAGAAATCCAGGTTGCAAGGGTCAATTACCATGTTCAGTTGCTGTGACAGTCTTTTCACTCACTGAATACAGCCGTCAATGCACTGGCAATGCTCAGGAAATTTAAGTAAAAAGATACAAATACCTCGTGAGACCATTTGAAGATGATCTGCCCAAATCGCTGCACATAAAAACCTTTCTGCAGCACTGCCTCTCAAACCCAAAACTCCTGAACCAGGCTGCAGGCATCCCCTGCCAGCCACAAAGCCAGAGCAGACGCAGGGCCCGGTGCTCGTGGGCACTGACACAGAGCAGCTCACGCTGGGGACAGCGCAGTGCTCTCCCTTCTGCCACCCCTGCAGCCACCACACAGCCCCCAGAGCTGCCTTAGGCTGGCACTGGTGAGCTTTTCTGCAGCTAAAACTCGCCTGGCAGTCTAGCCAGAGCCTCACATCAACCCTTGAGAAAATACCAACGCCCCTTCCCAGGCTCTGCCCGAGATGGGACTCGTACATGTACTCCCATGCTCCAAATGAGATTTTTGGAGAGGTGCACACCCCTGGCAGCTCTGGTGTGGCACATGAGTGCCTGAATAATCAGAAACAAAGACATCACTATCACAGGTAGAATTAGTGACTTCTGTCATGCTTTAGGCTGCAAGGTTAAAAAAGCTCCAGAAAGCAATCCACAAACTAATATTTTGAAGGGTTTTTTTTCTATTCCTCATGCTCCACAGGAACTTCATGGTATGTTAGCTGTAATTTAAAGTTGACCTGCTACAGCAAACAAAAATCTCACTGGTGGTGGAGTATGGGCAACAGAGCAAGGCACCTCAAGTAACTCTTGTCTTTTTAATTTGGAAATAATAGAAAAATCCCAATGTTTCTGAGGTTCTAAATATTCTGCTCTAGACTAAATAATATTTTCCATTTTAAAATTGTAAGTTGCTCTATCGACCATACAAAGCAGATATAGTTTTCTTTCGTATGCAGCATAAACAGTTACAGAAATATTAAGTGGCAAAAGGCACATCAACCCACTGCAAATTTGAAAATAGGTGCTGAGTAGAAGAGCAACAGATTCAAGATGGAAGTCAGAAATAATTCTATTCCTAAATTCATTATGTATCCAGATGGATATTATTAAAAAAAATGTTTGCCATCCCCAAAACTAATTTAATTTATAATTTCAAGAGTAATCATCTGTGTAGTCTACTGTCCTTTAGGAGTGCTGATGTAGCTGGAGAACAAGAGCAACTTGCCACACTGCATTACAAACTGTCTGCTTGCAAGTTTCAGAGAATTTCTGGCCACTTGTGACATAATATCTCATTAACCTTTTGCAATATCTGAACCCAACAAAGATATCTGCATTTTCAGAATAAACAGCAGCTATTATCTCAACTTCCACCATGAATAGAAGCAACTTTTAACAAATACCATCAGCAGTATGATTGCAGTCCAGTGATAGGCTGATTCCTCATGGCTTGGACTGTAGCAATCATCTTTGTGTCAAATTTACATGTCTGTATTTCTTTACTCATTTCTTAGTTCAGCTCTAAGTCCAATATTGTGCTTGCTGTTTAATGTGGTGACTTAGCAGATGTAAAATATTATTTTAAAAGGGCAAAATTGATAGTTTACAACCACTGCAGGCACAGAGCATGTAAAGTAGAAGTCATCATCCTGTACCAAGTAATCAAAATACTGCTGCAGCCATGGTGCAGGTTTTCTAGGGGATTGGAATCAGGGTAGTCATATCCCTCCTGTTTTCTGCACAAGGGCAGGCAGAGCTAAGCCTTGGCCTGAGGGCACAGGAACTCACTGACAGGAGTGAGAAGGGATCAAGGCCACTGACACACACAGGTGCTAGTCAGGATGAACGGGGTATTTGGAGCACAAAAGATCTCCCAGCTCCAACCCAACCTGAGGCAATGCAACTTGCTCCGATTAAAGGCATGCCTTGCTGAACAATATGGCTCTGCCCAAACACGGTTCTAAAAGCTGCAGAGACTCTGCTTACCTATCTTTACACTACTTTTTTCAGCTCTGTCTTATTATTTTAGCTCAGGCAGGAATTGCCCTGCACAGATTTTCACTCCTAGTTGCATTCAAAATGTTGCTGTGATAATCTCAAACTTCAAGCTCAGGGACCACCAGACCTAAGCCCTAAAAACTC
Source organism: Irena cyanogastra (assembly GCA_013397155.1). Lineage (NCBI taxonomy): Eukaryota > Metazoa > Chordata > Aves > Passeriformes > Irenidae > Irena > Irena cyanogastra. The sequence continues at coordinate 322,302 of VWZV01007560.1, read as the reverse complement.
TGGATTTTGATTGTCTAACACTGCTGAAGGCAAGTTCTTAATAGTAGGGAAACAGCAGTCACACATGCTCAGTTAAAGGGAAAATTTTAGTACACAACAGTTCTTATTCAGTCACCACCTATTTTTATTACCAGTAAACAGTGAAGCACCAGGCTGTCATTATAGTACCAAGGTGTGTCTACTCCTCAGCTTGCTTCTTACTTGGATCATGCTTCCCCAGTGCCCTGTTGAAACCATACTCAGCTGGACAATGCACTAATTGTGCTGGTTAAGAGTAACAAAAAGGCAAAGCCAATAAACATTTCAAGACCGATTTTTGCAGTCTTCTGTTTTCATTTTTGCTATATTTTTCTCTTTAAGGACACAAGCAGACCAAGCAGGTTTGACGCACTATTTTGGAGAGGTTTGCAACAAGATGTGAATTTATTAACACATAACCTTTCATCCAAAGACCACAAATACCATACCAGTATAAATTAAGTCGAACTTGTCCTCTGTAAGGCATATCATAATAATAATTATTATATATTCTTATTGTTGGGCAAACTGATTCTTTCAAGTCATGAGAATAACAGTGCAGTAGCTGAGGAAGAAAAAGAGCTTTAGGGTTGAGTCCAAAACTGTCAATGTAACCACAATGTTACCTTCCAAACTGTAATACACACAGTGGAAGTCCTTGGTAACTGGACAGTCATGCCTTTGAATTTCTTATCTGCAACAATAAAATACCCTATTCAAAAAATGAATTAAAATGCAAGTTTTATGGGACTTAAAAAATTGTATTTTGAATTGCCAAGTATTCAAGAAGATTCTGATCAGCTACAGGCTCTTTCCCTCGTGGTGATTTTACACTCCATATGATCAGTTTTCAGAAAATAATATAATGATCTCAGTGGTCATGCTCAGAAAGATAATTTTTAGACCATTTCAGTCCTGGAAGTACAGCCAGTCTGATGTATTAAGCTGTCTAAGGTGTGTGAGCTGCCTTACTAAACTGACCTGAAACATCAACTTAGCAATACAAGTATCAAGATTTTTAACTGATTGGAGACTATCAGAGCATCTCTAAAACATAGGGCATGAAGTGGAACTCCCCAAATCTATCATTATCCTAAAGTGATCCAAATATCAATCTATCACGCATGGTGCCAATCAAGAGTCAGTAATAAGCCACGAGCATTAATTGCCATTATAGGTTTGTATAAAGTATGACACAGGCACAGATTCAGTGCAGATTTGGACATTGTCTTACCACGAAAGTAAATCGCTCCTCAATGGCCAATGAGTTTTAAGTTGCCTCATTAAGTACAGGGGATTTTGGTGCCAAGTCTACCTAAGGGTAGTAGGCAACTCCAAGAAAGTAGGGGCCTTTGATCACCCAGAACAATTTTGAAATTGCCTCCTAAATTATTTAAGAACCAGTAACACGAGGCAAAGAGATAAAATGAGATTTGGAATGACCCACTGAGCAACCCACAAGAGAGGGAAGAGGGCAGAAAGGAAAGCTGGCTGGTGGGTGTCAGCTGGTGGCTCTCTGCAGCCCAGGGTCTGAGGGAAGGCATTGCCTTACAGCATGGATTCATTAGCCACCCACAGCCTGTCAGCTGCATACAGAGAGGAAGGACAAGCAATTGGATTTGATTTTCAGGCAAGCATACCTCTCTGTATTTGCCCCCTAACTTGTTGTATTTTGGATTTTGTAAAGAAATGCTTCACTTTAACATGGTTTCTGTTAAGGGCAAGATTTCAAGGTTAGTAGATAAATTCACACTGTTCCATGTCTGTAGCTGTAATGATCCATAAATCCAGCTTATTGGAACCCTTTTGGAATGCCCACTCTCCATTTCTCTAGGTATTGAAAGCATTAAGCATCTGGTATTGTATTAGCTGCACAATTTAGGCAATGGTGACACAAGAAATTCCCTTGGATGACCTGCGTGAGCCACATAGACAGCAGGACATGCAGAAAGGAGAGAGTGACAGAACATAACTACATTCTGGTCCATCTCTACATTTGCAATTGTCAATTAATAAAAGCAGGCAGATTTTAATTGAGCTGAAAGTGATGTAGAAGTTTCAGCAAAGCAGCACTGACTCCACAGATCTGCCTGCAGAATTTAAGTTGGTTTTAATTCTGGATTTATAGGACTTTTATTAAACATCATAGTCTGAAGATGGGGAAAGCTGCTCCTGCATCCAGGTTTTTACCTAATGTAAATGTAATTAAACTACGAGGAATTCTAACACAACTTCTAACTGAGAAACATTATACACATTATTAATTCACCCTTGATTAAAATTTTAACAAAAACTAGAAAACGGCACTCCTGAAAAGACTAAGAAGAAAAGCAACTATAGACGCCTGTCTGTGAATCTGTTACGTTTATGCAATGGAATTTCTGATCTGATGAGAGGAAAAGCGGAGGAACAGAAACTTTCTACAGTATTTCTTTCACAACTTGCTAGAGCTGCCAGGAGAAATTCCTGGCGGGTGCAATGCTGACCACAGCGAGCTGTTAGCTACATTCCTGTTCCCTGAGTCACACCCTGTGCCCGCCTGGCTGCCCTGCCTCAGCCTATACCCATATAAAGAAAGAAGCAGCACTTAAGCACATCATCTATAGCAGCACGACATTAAGAGGGTCAGTCTTGTTGTGCATCACATTCCTCGCAGACCAGCACAGGTCTCTCTTTTCCTCTGAGCAACCTTCATTTATTGTAATATAAGCAGAAAAAAATTAGCTTGTATATTTGAGTTAATAAGTGTGCATGAATGAGGACATAGGCAGAAAGCTAAACATTTATTTTGCTTTTTTAATTCCTAATATTAAACCCGTCTGTGCTGGTAGCATAATAGCCAGGATATTAGAAGCCAGGGTCTAGAATATCATTTTTATGCGAGAATGAAAAAAATATTTTTTGCATATTCCTAAGTCAAACAGGACAGTTAGTGACCTGCAAAAAAATTAAAATATTTACAAATAAGTGTAGGCCAAGACTGTATATTGCCCATCTTTGCATAGAGCTAGAAGCTGAAAGTGCAGTGCCAGCAGTGTGTGCAGCCCAGGCTCACAGTCAGGGAGGGGTCCCCTCCGGAGCCCTCGCACAGCAGAGAACCAGCCAGGGCTGGAGGGTGAAGTGACTCGTCCAGGACCGGGAACACAGGCGAGCCTGGAGCCCTGTGGTGACACTCAGCCCTGGGGAGAGGGTGTCTGGCTAGGAGTAAACAAACTACTTAATTAGTGTGTTCCCCAAAGAGAGGAGAGCCTCCCTACCTCCCTGCGGGGGCTGTGTGACCCAGCGCACGCCTGGGAGACGCTGCCTTCCCTCCTGCTGTTCCTGCTCCGTGACCAGGGGTCTGCACACCGAGCCATCTTTATTTTAGGTTTATTTCAACGTTCTGCCGACAGAGATTCCCGTATCTCTGAGCAGGCTGGAACAGGGCATATTACAAGTTTTGAAAATGCGATTTACTGGTAGCACGTGCCAGGCTGCAGTATATTTTTTTAAGCATTGTTTATCCCAGCTTCCACAGTACCTGAAAATAAACAATTAATATTTTCCTGTTAACCAAATTAAAGGGTGCCAAAATTGTAATGACTGCTGGGATGAGCACTACATAACCAAACCTACAGCCAGTTCACTGAGGACAAGCTTTGTTTGAAGCTCGCTGGAGCTGTGCTGCAGTGCTTGCGTGGAGGGATATTGCAGACAACTGCTCCTTCCTTTAAGTAGCGGTAACTTTCTCATCTGCCTCAAGCAATTCTTTGGGATGTCACACATCAAAACACAGCTTTTGTTCGTTCATCCTAATAGGTAGCAAAGAGTTCAGAGTTTTTAGGTTCAGAAGCTGATGTAGTCTTGTTTTGACCTTCCTCAACATGCTGAATGCCCTCCAGTGCTCTGCACTGGAGTGTGGCAAGCACAGCAGAATCCCATCAATCTCATGAAGGGAGGCAGAACAGCTGAGCTACACCACAGTTTGAGAGCATTGGCCCTTATATGTTAAAACCTGATGTTGCAGCCCATTTGCTGCAATGGTAGGTGCCTCAATAGCTCCACTTAACCTTGCTGAATATTCAGCAGCAGCTCTGTGGTCCTCAGCACTATCAATTCACTGACACCATTTAATATCTTTTAATTAAGACTGAGGGACAATAACCATATACCTTAACCAAATGTTATCAATAATTTTTTTTTTTTTTGGCGTGAGATTGCCATTATCATCCCTATGCCAAAGTATCCTTTCTAGCTATTTTATTCTCTGGTTAGGATGTAGATCTTGCCAGAGTGACTGACACGTAATGTTACACTTCCATAGCCAGCAGTTCCTTGGTTCCCCAGGGCAAGAAACTTTGGCTAATGCCAGGTGCCAAATCTGTGTAATGGAGCACTACACTGCTTTGTTTTTATTTAGAATGCTGCCGTTCTCCCAGCACATGACAGAGGTACATATCATTAACATAATTTGGTGGCTCAAGGAGTTGAGACAGGGTAAGATATTGTGGCTGGCCTAGCAAAAGGTGTTGGAGAAATGGAACTTCTCATAGCAGCTCAAGTTGCTTGAAGCCAAAATCAAAATCAAGACAAAACATGTTATACTTCCAACTCACTGGGAGATTTTTCAATACCTGTCACTTTGAGATATGACAAACCTCAGACAGAAGAACAAAATGTAAGGGAAATGGAGAGTATACAAAGTGGAACAAAATGTAGACAACAAAGAGAATGCTACCATAGACTTATAAATTAATTAGGCAGCCTTTAAGAAAGGTACCAAGATCATCTGTTTTAGGCAACTTCTGGCAAATTCAGTATGATGAGGATTGTTTTGCTCATCTAGTTATCCAAACACTGGAGCACACCCTATACCCTCATCCACCAGGTAAAGAGAAATTTTCCCCATTATGGGAAAGACAATTTGGTCATATGACAAGACATACTCAAGGTCCTAGTCATGTGACCAGGCATGAGTTCATCATGCAGTAACACATGGCATTTTTGCCAGCAGCAAAGAGAACAGCAGGTCACGAGGAAGATTAGTTGCTCTGGAAAACCCTGAGCAGGGAAACTCCTGCTTTTTAAAAGTTAGAAACATAATGTTCCTATCAAACAAGTAGATGGTAATGAAAGGACAATCTAACTTGCACATGTAATGCCAGACACTTCAGCATTAACTACACAATGCAAAACTCTGGCTTTCTGCTTGCTGTGTAATCCCATATATCATTCTGATTTACAAACAAGGTAAATTGAAGTTAAGATTTGCAAGGTAAGGTTAAGATATACTTCGTCTAGTGTGCCCAGGCCATTCACACAGCAAATGTAGGGGTCATTTCCACAGTTTTGCTTTCAGGGAATCTCAGCTACAAGCAGAGGAATGAAAATGTGACTCTCCAAGTTCCCACTGGACAGAGAGCTGATCTCAGCTGGGCTTCAGCACATCAGGCTGCTCTCATTTATGTCTTGCAGCACAGAGCACAAGGCCTGAGAACAAGCCCAGAATGAGATCACCCAGGGCTGACTGACTCTGGCAGTGGGGTTCATGTATCTCTGCCACAGAAAATCCTGCTAAACAGTCAACAAAATGCAATTTGCAGTGCAAACTAGCTGATAGTTACTGCTGCAGAGCTGTATATTGTTACATGAAGAGACACTAAACTTTATCATAAAGTTAATGATGTACAGTGTGTAAGTTAGTTATATCAACACCTGAAGCACTTCTACACAACTTAATATCCCAACTCATGAAAAATCTTATTATATAAATCACTTACAGACTTTATAAACACATTTTACTATTATTAGGTAAAGATCTTGATAAAAAAATAATTTCAAAACAAAATGCACCTGTAGACTATGTTGCTTATAGTGAAAGTAGCTAAATGAAATTTGCTGTCAGCAAACCTCCTGACAAGTTTTCCTGTCTGAGTTACAAACAGAATTCTTTTGCGCACTTAGACCTTTTTTTTAATGGAAAGAGTGGGCCAGAAAATTCAAGCAATGTAAATCATAGCACAAGCATTAGCCATAATCCCCACTCTGAGGACCAAAACATTCCAGAGCAGACTGTACAGTTGACCATAACAACTGATGGAACTCACCTCTCTATACATTTCTCTCTCAAAATATAACAATTCTTTAATATTGAAAATGAGACACTGTGGCAGCATACATCACAATCAAGACAGCCATGACATAGAGTAACACCTTACCACTTCAGAAGGCTTCAAGCCACTGCCCCTCTTGCTCTTCAGCCCAGCCTTTTGTACCCCTCATGTTCATGCACTGCACCTGTGTGCCCTCTGTTCCCTTTGTGATTGGTCAGCACACCTGGGCACTCCATGGCTCATTGCTGTCAATGCTGCTCACCTGCTGCTCACAGCTGTAACCATTGGGGATGAGGCTGGGCCACAGCACCACTCCCAATCACCACAAACTGTGTGCCTACAAGAAATTATACTGGCTTTTACCTTTTAGGACAAGCCTCTACTGTAGTTCTGGTGGAAATGAAGTTTTCGTATACACAAAACAGTATTTGTTATGTTTAGCTACTAAATAATAGAGTTGTTTTTATTTTGATTGATTATAATACTGTGATATTGTATGGTGATATACGAGTGAAACTACTCATTAAAAGAATGACCTAAAAATAAGCATGATTCAACTACATAACTGATTTTTAAATGAGGCAATAGACTTACAGTGATTGGTGTATGATTTATTGTCAGAACAGAAGGCAGTAAAGGTTTACATCACCTGTATTCTTCACTGACATTATTTGGAGTTTCTATTCAAGCATGTACATTTTAAAAGCCTATAATATCTGAATCTTATATGACATTTTTATACTTGTGTTTTAAATCATGTGCTCTAACAGGTTCAAGTAGTAGAATTTTAAATCTTTATAAATAACAAAATTTGTTGCTTTCAATAACACTTAAAACATTCATCTGCAGATCCCTGTTCTAATAAATTTGTAGTGTTTTCTATGTACAAAATAAATGCAAAAGGTCAGCTTATTATTCTCCAAAACTACTGTGAAGTCATCAGAGAATTAATTTTGTTATTCTGCTGAAGTTGCATGCAATCACCAAGGTTCATATGGGTGAAGTATTATTAAGTTCTGCTCACTGACACATACTGCAATACACAAAATAAGAGCTAAGAAGTGCAGACCACTGAAATTGCTCCTGCTTGCAATCAGATTGGTTTTTAAAACATGCTTTTCAGATACTTTGGCAGCAGCCCTGTAGGTGCAGCTAATCCTCCCTTGCTGCTCCCAGATTTCCCAGTCCCCCTCTCCAGAGGTGGCCCTGGAGTGCAGCGGAGCAGCACAGCCCACGGGCAGCCCTGAGCAGTGGGATCCACGCTGGGGTTTTACACTGGGCTGTGAGCTCCATCTGGGCCTCAGAGAGGGAAGGAGAACCTGCTCTGTCTTCATGGCAGCCAGACTGGCTGGGAAAGGATGGAAGGGATGGGGAGCCAGAGCTTCAGGCCCCAGGGAAGGGCAGGCTGTGACATACATAGCTGGTGACACGCTGCTCGTTATGAAAATGCTGTCCCAGACAGCAAAACCTGCAGAGCTGCCCAGGGCAGTGCAACGTGCTCATTCCCCTTGGTGAACCCTGGGCAAAGCCAGACTAGGCTGGACCAGCTGCCCTGATTTTAAACAAACTTTGAAAAGTCAGTATTGTATTCCACACAGCTGTGCTATTTCATCCTCCTCTAGTGCGTTGGCTCATGACCCTTTCATTTATCACAGCAATAGGTCTCACATTTACAAGTATGGAGGACTTGAAAAGAAACAGGGTTTTTTTTGTTCTTTTCAATATCTGTTCCATTGATGCAGCCCTTGTGGGCTTTCTGCTGCTGTACCTCACTCCCAATGCAAATGTCATCATCAGGTAAAAATAAACTTTAAGACTACCTAGCAAAGTAGTTTTGTTTGCCTTTGGCAATTTAATATAGCTTCAACATAAAAGTTTGCCCACATGTGGATGAAAAAGCTTCAATGCATCTGTGTGCACGCTGGAGCTGACTTTTCTCTCCTCTGGGCCCATGGGCTGAACTGATTTGAAGGTGCAAACTCATCTTTTAAGTACATAGCCACAAAGTTCAGCTGAGGCTTTGTGGTTAAATCTTAGCTCAAAAGCTAGAAATATGAAGTGGCAGCACTGAGCCTACAGCCAAAGCACCTTTAATGGAGACTGTTGACACAGAGTCCAAGAAAAGATGGCAGAGAAAATGTAGTTGTGATGTAATTACAATCATGCTCCCATGCTTTTTGTTAATGCCTGATATTTAAATAAATTAACAGATACTCATTTGTTAACAGAACTTACTGATATAACCCAAAGGCAGATTGAAATGCTGAGGGTTTTTCAAGCCACAGATGTTAGGTCATCTCAGGAAAACAACAGCAGGTTCTGAGGCACAATGCTGAACTTTTCCACTGTATCTGCTGTTCCATCAAAGAGGCTGTCGTGACCCCAGTTCTTACTGTGATGTGCCAACAAAACTGGTTTTATATCACTTCTAAGGATTCCATAACAGGATGTTATTCACTGCTAATGTATTTTGGTTCATATAAATGCAGAAAGAGTCTGTGGCAGGCCACAGTGTATCACCCTGTTATTTTTAGTCCATGTGCCACTGTTATCGTAACAAATGACACAGACTCCAAAGGCTGAGTTTGCAGAAATTCCACCCTTACTACAAATTCTTCTCCTTTTATACACTGTTCCAATCCAGCTGGACCAGACTGGTCAATTAATCAATACATTTCACCTGGTTGGCTAATTAGCACAACGCCCTTCTTATAAACAATCTTTGAGAGAGCAGGAAAACAGAAAGTAGGAAAAACAGCACCTGCAGGTTGTTTATACTAACAAGTTATCATTGTTTGGGCTCAACTTACTTAGGGCTTCACAAACCAATCCTGGGAAAACTTAGTTTTCTCACTCTCTGACCAGGCTGTGGAAACCACAGTCCATGTACATAATTTACATTATTCATTGATACAGGGGCTCCACAACTGATTCAGGGCTCTGAGAGAGGCTCAAATGAAGCCAGAAAAAAAGCTTTAGCATTTCAATCTGTACGAAGTATGAACCGAAAAACTCAGATTCCATTTAGGGGGTGTGAGTTAGATGCTTCACCTGCTCCTAATAATGCCATGAGTGCTACACAACCAAACTCATTAGATAAGGACTTCCCAGTTTAATGGTGAGCATAAATAAAGAAGAGCAGTCCTCTGATGATAAAAATTACATGCTTTTGTTAAAATATTGGAGCTATAATGATCTAACAGTGTCTTGAGACAGTTTAAAGATACTGTTTTCCTGCAACTTGGCAGGATCACTCAAATCAGTGAGATGAGAAAGAGCTGGCAAATGATCAGAAAACCTTTTGCTTGTTAAAATTCAAAGCTTCCATTTCTCGGTCTTCTGAAAAACAAAGGGTGGGCAGATGGGTTCTGTTTGCTCCTCCTTTAATTCTATCAGTAAAATAGCTAACCAGCAGACTTACAGTTACTGCTTCTTGACATGACAGTTAATCTTTACTTCTTTCATGACACTCATATATTAAATATTGGGGATCAGGTTTTATTTACTGCTCTCACTTTCTGTAATCCAATAAAATGAGTCTTCCCAGCTGCCCTCAAAGCAAAGTAAATCTTCTTTTCTAAACCATTCGCAAACAAATCCTCAGTGTTCATTGTCAGATCTAAGCTAGGAGGTATTTTATATGACCACAGGCAGATCACTGTCAACAGAAAAATCAGATGCTACATCCCAAAATATTTCCAAGCATATTTCCAGACTAGCATACATGAGCATGATATATTTTGAAGCAGAGAAATAGTAGCACAAAGTCCTACCATCCAGTCCATGTAGTGTATTCCATGTATGTGGATAAAATTATGTGCTAGGGAAGCTATAATATGTAATTAATAATTATTATATTTGTCACCTCCTCAAATCATATTTTTCCCATGAAATCAGACTTATTTCCTCATCAAGGTACTGTTCTGCTTGAAAAAAGTAAGATGTGAACTATCGTAAACAGTAATGAATAACTAAAAATCTTGCTTTGCATATCTGTAAAGCTCTGAGTTAAAAAGGATCTCAGATCATGCTTCATAAACTTTAATTGAGCTGCCTATATCATGCCTATGACATAGGAAAAGATTACTTCCTGTGTTTTATTGCTAAATGATGGCAAGACAAATACAGATGCAAATTTTGCCCTCAAGCAAATGGTCACAGAGTCTCCTCATTGCCTTACCCACAGAGTAGTACTGTGCAAGCAGCACTCTGAATTTATTGTAGAGGTAGGAAATAAGAGAAAGATGCTCTAGCTTTTGCTGCTAAAGACCAAGGATCTTCTGCTAGGCGCCCAGAGGAAACAAGCAGGAGCCTGGTAAAGCAGGAGGCAGAGCTCTGCAGCTGTCCTGCCCTGCACTGTGCCTGTTGCCATGGCTGTTCTGAGGCACCGCCTGGAGCCTGCTGCACAGCCTCTGTCACTGCATGTGCAAGGGTGCGGGGCACACCGCTGTGAAGCACAGCCACTGCACGTGGAGAGATCATTTACACTACACAAGAAGTAGGCAGCACAATGAGCTGCTGGCAGAGGGGAACTTCTCAAATACACATGAGGCAGAAACCTGCTGTCTGTAGTGCAGCAACTGGTCTCAGCTGGGCTCTCTTGGTGCTCACCCTTCTCTCTGCTGACCGAGACACTGTTATCAACCAAGCCCTATTCTTCACCTTATGGATACTCTTGCCATTGCCAGGAGGGCAGCACAAGACTGATATGAAACGGGATGCCCAAGTGATCACTTACTATTCAAATTCCAGTACCACATAAGCCAAGATGAGCAAAGTACAAACAAAGGGATGATTTTGCTTTGCAGGATGGCATTAAGTGGTCATAAGAAACAAGTAACAGCCTCGCTGAGACAACAGCGTTGCTCTATTTAAGTCAAAGAATAAGTCTCAAACAGGTATAATCAGGAGTAAGAAGACAAGTGTGACAAACAGCAGGGCACAAAGCATTTTACTGGGGAAGAGAAGGGCATGATTTGATTAGTGGTAATTTTCAAGACATATGACTGTTAGTGGGTTTGGCTGCCTCTCATAAAAAGGCATTTGAAAATATTTTTACTAAATTAACATGGGTTTTGTTTCCTAGTGAATGCTTTATTTTGTGTTCCTTTTCCAAACATGCAGGGCAACATCCTTGATTCTCCAGCAAGTCCTTGTTTCTTCTTGGTTAAGCTAAAAAGAAACAAAAGGTTCCAATCTCACCAGGAGAAATCACTTGCCTTTGCTGTTCAGCTCACCACAAAGCCATCTTCTGTTCAGGCACTTATTCCACACAGGGAAATAACTAATGCAACTGCATTATTTTGGGCCTTTTTGCAGATGTAGATGCTCCTTGAAGTCTGGTGTTCAACCCTGCCAAGCCACCAACTGGCTTTCTAGGATTCTTGTTCAGCAATGTATTCTGACATTTCTGGACATCAATATCTCTTCAGCAGGAATATTTCTGTGAATGGCCAGAGGAATTTTTTTAACTCCAAATAAACAACTTGGAATTTCATTTTGTCCTGTATTCTCCAAAGTTCTCCAAGGTCACTTACTGTCAGGTTGGAGCAGTACCTCTGCCTGAATTTTTCTGAAAAAGCAGGAGGCAGGGCACTGAATCTGTCTGGAAAAGCAGATCAGGTGTTGTCTCCAAATCACTCCCGTTCATTATGGCAGAAGGATTTCTGACCTGGGGAAACAGGCACTTCTTTTGCTGCTGAGCTCATTTTCTCGGCATGTGCATGATAAGCAGGAAAGCAGATGAACTCTTAAGAAACAAAGACACTTTTTTAATGCAAATGTTTCTAGTAACTCATAATAAGGATAAGGAAATACGGAAAATATAGGCTATATAAGCAGAATTGTTCTTACACAAAGAAACATTTAGTGAGACTTTCCATAAGGCAGCTGCAGCCCTGTGAAGTCAGCAGAATTGTAAAATGACAACATTCAGTGTTTATTGTTTATAATTAGTGACTTATCTCTCCACTTCGACTTCAGTGGCCATATTACTATGTAGGAACCCAGCTCAATTATCCTCATTTATGGATATTTTGAAAACTATCTTCTCCTAGACATTATAATTCAAAATGGCTTTGTGTGTGTATATGTATTTTTAAAGGTCGCAGTATTATGGGTAGGATACATATAATTTAACAATAACAGGCCTTTCCTAAAGGTGTACCTAAACTTTTTCTGGAATGAAAGTTTATTGTTCTTTATATTTTTAAAGAATAGATTACGTTACATTACATAGCTTCTCAGTGATGTGAGATGCAGCACTGAGCATGCAGCCTTCTGATGGGCTCCAGTAGAAAGCTGAGTTAGTCTGGCAATTAAAGATCGCACATGAAGGAACATCTGGACCTCTTTGGCAGAGAGAAAGAGCTCAGGAAGCGCTCATGGCTATGGAAAACCAGGCATGTTAGAATGTGACACCAAGTCAGGCTGAGATGGCTCAGCCCCAGAGACAGGGCACAATGTGTCACACCTCTGCCCAAGGCAGCAGGCCCCATCCCAGGCTGAGAAGCCCAATTGTGACAAAGGTCTGACACTGCTGCCAGGAGAATACTCAGCAAAACAGCTTTGTTTTATACAAAGCTCTGCTTTTGAGACTTTAATTTTTTTCACTTCAGAATGCGTTAAACCCTAAAATTTAAAAATTCCCTATGGAATGAAACAGCTGGGAGAAATGCTTTGCAACATGAGCAAGCTGTTTTATCTCAATAAAAACGAGCTGTACTCTGGTCTTGACCTTTATAACTTCTTGCCATAGGAAACCATACCATGCTGAGAAAAATAACTTCATAGCTAAAAAGATAATTAATTTCTCCTCTGAAATATCAAAACAGGTTGAGGATGGGAGGTTTGGTTCCTCTTGTCACTTTTTTTTACCCACCCAGAAAGTCAGGTTCTTACTATTAGGAAATCCTTTCTGGTGTGATGACAAGTGGGGCTGGGACTGGAAAGCTTTGCTGGCTGGATGCCCCAGTCTGGGTGGTGGGACTTGCTGCCATGTACCGTGCAGACCTCCCCAGCTGGCGCTGAACATCATGGAAGGTCTGAGATGGTGTGTGATGAAAGGCCCTGATCTTGTGACGGATAGATCGTTATTGCAGAGACTAATTACCCTTTGCTGATTCCTGAACAATGGCATTAGCATCAATGAGGCTGGGGAAATTTATCTGAATGAAAAGGGACACAAAAGACTGGAAAACAATGGAAATTAAATCCCTTGGTTAAACAGAGCAATGAGCGCTCCTCCCGAGGTAGAGAGAAGCCAGGGTGCTCCCCCTGCCTCTCTGCTGCAGGAAGAGATGGGGAGGAGAGTGCGACAAACTACAGCCCCTGTGGCATGGGGTTCTGTACAGACAGGACCCTAAACAGCCCCCCAGACTGGCTGAGCTACATGTACCCTGGCCACAGGCATGACTTGGGAACAGCCCAGCAGCTCCGTCTGGGACACACCTTCCCTGGAGCCACACTGGAATAGCCGACCTGGCGCCTGGGGATCAGCACCTTGCTGACAGCAACGTCACTCAGGCTCCTGCAGCTGCAAGAATTTCAGCATATATGCTTAAAGATAATTATGTGCCTACAAATTCAGGTCTTAAGAGAGAAAAGTGGGGTGACATTTTTAGAAGAGCTCAGCAGTAATAAACTTCGCTTGTATTGAGGTCAATGGGATTTCTTTCTACGTGTCTTAAGTGGGAACTGAATTAGGTCAGTGCCAAAGCGCTTTTGTAAATCAGACCTGTGTGGTAAGCAAGGAGGTACAATGTTTTCCTTGCCTCTAATGGCAGCTTAGGGACATCTCCTCCTCCAGTGCAGTGTGAAGTCCCTCTTCATGACAAAGGCACTATTATGTCTGAAACCCCAAGGTAATTGTGTATATGTGTGCAGAAAAACCCTTTTCTCTGAAATACCCTTAATAGGTTACAAAACTATGTATTTGAAATTTTAGGAAATGATGGAATGTATTTATTTCAGTCTCCCATTTAGAAATTCCCTGCCCAATTTGGAAAAGAATACACCTGCACTAAGACCAAGAATGAAAAGCCATCTTTCAAGAGAGCAGTCCATTTGCAGTGGAGAGCTATTAACCACTAAAAAGTCAGGAAGGTTTGGAATAGAAGAGTTTTCAAATCCTTACCTCGAGCAAGAGTGCCCCAGTAGTGCTACACCAGAGTAAAGGATAGGAAACAAAAAAAAATCATCAGAAAAAAGAAAGATTATGGAAAGATTAGACACACAAGTGTGTGTTGAATATGCATGCACAATTGCATGCTTAATTTGCACACCCAATTATTGCCATTGTGCATAAAATTGAATAATTACCCATGAAAATAAATGATTATGGTTATTTACTTCCATAATTACTTGATTTGCACATACAATCATGGTAATTAGGCACACAAATTAGTCATCACACAATTGCATGCCTAACCTTATTAAGAATGAGAATCAATGCATTTATTTTAAATTGCCTTTGTCCAATTTGTACTATTTTTTTTTCTAGCTGGGTTTGGAAAGGATGTATGTACCAGGGCCAAGCTTCTCAGTGTGCCTCTGTCCTGATGCCACCCTTCAGGCATCAGCAGAGCCCACAGGATGTCCCCATGGCACAATGCTCCCTTCGTGAACAAATCATACAGGAAATGCTATAAAAAGGGAAAAAATCAGTCAAAGCGTGACAAGAAATTGGGAATAACACACTTTTCAAGCTATTACTTTCAATTCAGGATTGTAGTCACTAAAAAAAGTCTCAGACATTCATAGGAAGAAATGGGTCATGTTATAGAGGAAATGAAACTTTAATGATTTTTTTGGCATTGAAACTTAAAAAAATTTAAGTACTATAATTAGTTAGCATAATGTTTCTGAAAATTTAGAAAAAAAAATTACATTCATTTTATAGGCAAAGCCAGTTAAGAATAGAGATGTTAAATGCCCAAGCCTACATCAGTTCTTTGCTGCACTCACAGAAATAAAATCCAATTTCAGCTTCCAGATTTGTGATTTCACTTATTAGTCTGAATGTCTGCCCTTTGTAGATGTCCTGTCTCCAGGAGCAGTAGGTGAGGATACCTTTATTAACTTTCCCATAAATCACATTTTGCTAGGAAACATAATAAAAGCCTGGGGAATTAGTCAATAAAATAGTGCTGTTTCTCTATCACTTAATAAATGTCTGGGTCCTGTGGTTGGAACTTGGTATGCTCTCTAATTAAAAAGAACAAATATGAGAAAAATACTGGCAACTTGAAATATTGAGCTGTTTCATGTTTGTTATTGGAGCCTTCTTGAGTAGAATTTTCTAATAATTGGACCAGATGGACAAGGGAAAAAAATTAGCATGACAATTTAAACTGAGTCTATTACTATATAGAAAGGATCATGCCTGACAGATCTGTGAATCTCCCTTCATAAATCAGTAAAAGCCCTACTGCATCTACATAGAATCTATATTTTTTCCCTACCAGTTTTGAGTTAATGCCAAGGTAGTTAATGCTGGAAGAAATATAGGGGTTAAAACATTTTGTCCTTAATGTATCTTCGTTTTTTTTATTATTTTTTGGTTGTTGTTAATTATGTGCCTTAATTTAGTTCTTGCTTAATGCACTTTAGAATGAATTGTATTTCTTGTAATTGCTTTATTATTACTTGACATTAGACCTTATGTTAAGCAATCAAAATGGTATGGCAGAAAGAGAAGGAGGGAAAATGATCAAGATACAGTGAGGATGAGTTTACATCTTTAAAGCAATCACACAGTCCCCAACTGCCAGAAAGGCTACAGGATTAGCATTACACTTTATCTATATTACATCCTGTCAAAGAAAGAAAGAGAGGGAGGGAAGGAAGGCAGGAAGGAAGGAAGGAAGGGAGGGAGGAAGGAAGGGAAAAAAGAGAAAAAGAAGAAAAGAAAAAGGAAAAGAAAAAGAAAAAGAAAAAGAAAAGAAAAAGAAAAAGAAAAAGAAAAAGAAAAAGATCCCTGAGCGAGCAGCTGTTTGGTTTGTTAGCTTCTGAGGAAGTTTTGCTTTGAGTGATGGTGGGTGGGACCTGTTGCCAGGCTGACCCCTCTTTTCTGCTGAGCACTGAAAGCCTGGCCTTGGGGAAGATGTGGCCCCGGGTCAGGGGCTCACAGGGGATGCCAAAGCCCTGTGCTGCTGCATGAGATTGTTCAAAGCACCCTCAGAAGTCAGTGGCAAAATTGCCTTAATAAAACTGGTTAATGCCATTAGACAAGAGCTCTCTTCAAATCCCTTAAAATATTAGGTGTCAAAACATGCCAGAAAAATATAGTACCTTTGCAACATGGGCCCATTAGTATTTTATAGGCAGTGAGAGCCTTAAGACTCCCCTATCTTAAATCCTAGGGAAAGCCATTTAATAGAAATAACTCAGGACTTCCAAAGTAAACGTTAACACCTCTTGCTGGTTTAATTCTTTCACAAGGCTATTTTTATAAATCACAAGTAAATGATGGTTTAGAGTGTCATTGCAACCAGCCTGAAGTTAAGTCATGAAGACAAACCCAACCCCAGGAGGTATTTTAACTTTAAACCATTCATTCTGCAGCTCATGGTCCTGCTGAAGCCTGACAGCATACTAATTTGATGTGCTGATCAAGTGCTAGTTCCATGCAGAAAAAAAGTATTTATTTACATGCATAAGGCTACTTTAAAAAAATGTGTATATTTCATGCTGCTAAGGGGGTATTTGTTTAGTTGATGTAATATTTTCCATAATGATTTCTGATTATCAAAATGCATAGTACAAATGGTAATCAGTGCCCCTTTCAAAGCAAATGCTGCTGCTGAGTACCTCCTATGAGTTTAATCACAGTGTGCAATTCACACCGTAATATGTTATAATTGCTCCCTACAAAGTTGGTCCTGTTTCATTTTAATATCGCTGGACTAACTGCTGAAACTCAACATGAGTTCCTCGAATGCTGCATTCTTCATTGAGAATTTTACATACATAATTAATCTCAAATAAGGGCACCATAAAAAAGGTGAGGATTTTTAAATAAATGCCCTTGGGTTTTAATAGCTGTAAAATCAGAGGTGGCACTTTGAAAAGTTCACCCTGTTGGACACTTTACTCTGAGATCCAGTCTGATTGCCGTTTCCTTCAGATAATTTTACCTGTTCTTTTGGCACGGAGAAAGAACATACTGATGCAGAGTTTATCCTTATTTTCATGCACCTACACATACCATTCATGCCAAGATGAGACGATAACTCTTATATTGCTCTTTACAAGAACTGCTGAAAGTACCCTGGGCTGTGAGATGCAGAAGATATGATGCTGCTTAGCATTTTTGAGCCAAAGAATCTAAAAGAGCAACTAGAGATGGAGCATGCAAGTCAGCTGCTATCAAATCTGTGCAATCCACTGATTTTTACAGCAATACTGTTATTTGCATGGTCATGCAGAAAATGGCATTATTAATTTTTAATATATTTTTGGCTACTTTTTACATATTTGTGAGCAAATCTTTGGACTTCCCTAGATAACTTACGTGCTATTCAGGATATCTGAGCATTCCCCTAATGGTTCCTGGGTGTCAAAGTGCCAATCAGCTGCCTGCTCTGCCTGCCCAGCCCCTGGGACACATTTGGGCAGCCAGGGGAGCCCCACTTCATCCCAGCACAAATGAGCCCCTGGCAGGAGCCTTCCATGTCCTCTGGGGCCTGCCCTGGAGAGGCACTGCTGGGGTTTAAGGAGAGAGCCAGGTGCAGGACGGGTCAAAGCCAACATAACCTTGCTGTTTGCAACTGGTGTTGTGCTTTCTTTCACTGGGTGAGTGAAAGTTATAGCTGAGGTGGAGGAAAGGACAGCGTCCTCATCAAGGTGGGTCACTGGAGCATGACATGGCCCCTGTGTGGTGGCCTCGTGCAAACCCAGCGAGCGGAGCCACAGCAGCCTCCACCAGCCCCCAGCTCAGGCAGAGGCAGCACGAGGCACAGGTCACCACTGCTGGAACACCTCCTGTCCTGCTGACACCGGGCCTGCTGAAGTGATACAACCACTTTAATTACAGCAATTGCATCAAGCAGAGCTGCTGCTGAAATCGTCGAGGGAAGCCATGGCCTGGGACTGAAACATCATTTAATAACACCGAGGAACTGTTCCCTTGCTTTGTGTCTGACCCTGGCCTCCCAGGGGGATCACAGCACAGCACCTTCTTTCACAGCACACACACTGCCAGCCAGGGCTCCCACCTCCTCATTAACTGCAGCTCCTGTTGCTGCTCCCCTAATGAGGGCTCACTCAGGAGCCTGCCAGGCATCCAACGTCAGGCATGAACCCAGAGTGCTTCCAGCGTCTCTTGGCTTCTCCAAGCAGAATTTGGTCCCTTTTTCTTGAACACAACGCACAAAGATGATCGAGCACGTGCAGAGAGAACAGGCAAAAAACCCCAAAAAACTTTTAGACCTAATGTTACCAGTGTGTGTCTGATGATGACTTGTTTGGCCACAGTGCTTAGTGGTGGTTAGAAAGGATAGCACATGAGAAGAACTGGTGTTCTTTTTTGTTCACCTGCTTATTATCTCCATCACTTCCCAAACCCTAAAACCTACACCATCAGGCATTTCTCTGAGCCTGCATTGTTCAGCTACTAAGAGGCAAAGTAACCAGAGGGTGGTGGCTGGCAGTACCCAAAAGCAGTCTGACCCCAAAGCCAGCCTACAAGTTGTGACAGGAGTCCTTGCTACTTGTCCTGCTCCTTGTGCTATTTTCCTTCCATCAGTTTATGTCTCCTCTCTTTTCCTTCCGTCCTTTTCAGCCACATCTCTTTGTCTCCTTGCCCTGCAACACTGAGCAACCAAAAAAGAGAGTAAGAAGCAACAAACTCAACAGTCCAACACTAATACATTTTTCCTGGGTTTTAGAGCTGAAATTGTGTGCAATATCTGGCCATTTTTCTTTCTCTCTCTGCACCAGATTTACCCAGGAGACAGCATATTCCTTCCAATATTTTCTGTTTCCTCCCTATCTTCTTTCTGGACTTCTGTTGTGTAACACAAAAAACCCCACAAGCTCTGCTCCAAACCATTTCATTCAGTTAATGCCAACTTAAAAAGAACTTGCTAATGTCAAATCCGACTGAGAACAGCTCAATGAACAGGAAACAAGATAACAATGTATTTTAAAAGTTAAAAATTAATCTTATATGCAAAATACAGTTTACTTTTCCTAACCTTTAACATGAGATGGAAATAATAGCATTTATCAAAAAGGAGATGTGGCACTGCTAAAGGTCACAACTGCCCTTGACAGTATCATGTTGTAGCATTAATTGCTAGCAGCTTTTTTTCCCTGGCTGAACCCCAGCTCTTCATTGTGCTAGCACACCACATCCCACCCTGGTGTAAAAGCAGAGTTCAGATTTTCCTTCTTTGCTGGAAGCCACTTTGATGTTTCTGGTATGCTTAGGGTAGAGGGGCTGTGAGGGACAGAGCAGCACACCAGACACATGCAAGGAAAGGGCATAAAGACAGTATTTACATGATCACTGTGACTTTTCATTGTCACTGAATCCTCAAACAACCTGGAACCACACACAAACACACCACTTTTCTGTTTTTAAAAAATTATTACTACATAACTGTACAAATTTAAGACCCAAGGACTCTTTCAAATGTGAACTTCATAATAGATCTTCCAAAGCCATTGTAGCCATTGTCAGGGAGCATTCATGTTTTCAGAAGTAATTAAGAAGTAATTAAGGCAGAAATTCTTGGGTATACCTTGCCAAGGTTTTCTGAAGCTTATTCCCTGAGCTGCATTGTTTGAAAGGGGGCAAAAAACATGAAGACAACAAAAAAACAGCAGCATGAATTGTAATTACTCAAAAGCAGTGCAGAATAAAGCTTCAGTAAATGCCTTCACAGTTGAACTCAACTGTTTAACAAATAAAAACCCTAATTGACAATTCTGTACCAAAGTGTAAATTTGTCAGGAAAGGATACGCAACAAGTTTTTTGGGCTTTGTTTCTTTCTCCTTGTACATCATAGTGAGTGCTGTTGTGATTTGGATCTATTACTTCTGAATATTGCATGAAGCTGACAAGCACTTGTCATTTAAAGACCACATGGAGGCATTTAGTTTTCCATTTAGACATAATAACACATTATGCAAATAAGCTTGCCAAGGAAAGCTGGAGGCTTACATGAAATAAACTGTCAAACACCAGTTGCTAATAAATGAACATTTCTTTATAGATTGTCTTAATTTGGGCAACTGGAAAATAAGCGTGACTGCATGGATAAACTATCTTTCAATATGAAATTCTGTTGATCGTGCAGAGCAGAAATCTTCCCAGAAAATTGATGTTCCTTGCCTTAATTCAGTTAAGCAAACACAAAGAACTTTAAGCAACCCTGTTAAATATTTACACTATATCGTACATAACAATAAAGGTTTTGAAATCGGCTCCCCACGTTGCAGATGCCGAGGAGAGCCCGGCCGTGCCTGGGGCGAGAGCAGAGCGTGTCCCTGGGGCACTCATCCCACGGCCACCGGGCACTTCCCGGGCTGCTGGCACTGCCTGCCGCCCCTGCTGCCACCCCTGCTGTCACACCTGGGGTCACACCCTGGGGTCACACCTGCTGTCACACCTGGGGTCACACCTGCTGCCACCCCTGCTGTCACACCTGCTGCCACCCCTGCTGTCACACTTGGGGTCACACCTGGGGTCACACCTGCTGCCACCCCTGCTGTCACACCTGGGGTCACACCTGCTGTCACACCTGGGGTCACACCCTGCTGGCACACCCTGGGGTCACACCTGCTGTCACACCCTGCTGCCACACCCTGGGGTCACACCTGCTGCCGCCCCTNNNCCCTGCTGCCACCCCTGCTGCCACACCTGGGGTCACACCCTGGTGTCACCCCTGCTGCCACCCCTGCTGCCCGCCCCAAAGGGAGCCCTGGCAGCCCCGCAGCACAGCCCAGGGGCGTTTCAAGGGCACGGCTTCCCCGCTTTCTCAGTGCCACGTGCAGAACTCAGAAGCAGATCTCAGCTGACTTGGCCATGGGGCAGCTAGAGTGTCGAAGATAACCCCAGGGCCAGGCAGCTGGGAGAAGCGAGGCTCCCAGCCCATCTCATGCAGCTAACTGCCTAAGTGGGCAGCTCAGAGGCGCTCGCACGCATGGGCATCACAATCAAACACAGGCCTCCTGAAACAGCTCTCGTCAACAAACAGACCACTACGACAGCAAACCAAAATAATACCAAAAAACCAGAGGTTTCCCGTGTCAAATAAGGGGTTTTGTTCAAGTGAACTGTTTCTTAGAGTGGAGCAGAAAAACCAACCCAACCAACAAACGCATCGCCAAACTAACCAAAATATATCAGTGTTCTGCTTGTGCAAATTACAAGTTTAATAGAGGATGTTGATTTTCCAAATCACTCCATGTAAAAATAGCCTAATTGCTCTACATATTTTATATTACTTTGAAGGGAAACTCAAGCCAATGTGTAATTCCAATAGCTAATTTACTATGTCATTCCTTGTTTCTAATTTTTATTAACAAGAGTAACATACAGTGGTTTCTAAATTGGCATCTTTTCATCCTTAAGGAAACTACACTCTAAAGTAATATTCTGTCAGAAATCTGCTCTTAATTGGGCTAATCAAGTAGTATTTCCACATTAGGAAGGAAGGATTATAGTTTCATTTACTGAGAAGTTCATATGACAGTTGCAGACATTTATATTTGAGTAGCTGGTTTGGGATCTGTCCAAATCTTTCTCTTTTTGCTCCTTTTTAATTAATATTTCAGGCATACAGGATAGCTTCTTCTTTTTTGGAAACTGAATTGAAGGATTTGATTTGCACCGGGCATTTTGCCATTGGGAAAAAAATAAAAAATAAATCAAAAACCTAAGAAGGAAGTCATGAAGTTTTGCTTTGTAACTAATGAAAAGTTTTTCTGCATAAGGGCAGCTTTACCTGATGAAGCCACACTGTCCCTCTGCCACATAGCTTGGCTGAGGGGACAGCTGACTTGTTGGTTATTTTAAGACAAAATTCAGAAGTTGATGCTTTGTGTGGTCTGAGCAATCCTCCCTAAAATGACCAAAAGAAGCTATATTCAGAGTCATTTGAAACTGAACATTTACATGTAATTTAAGAGCCGTTGCAAAACTTCAGCCTGTTCAAAACCTGACAGCTCGAAACCCCCCTGTCTGCCAGGAGCCTGTGCAAACCTCGCTCTACCTTCACTCTCCATAGAGCTGTAAGATTTAAATTTAGTTTTTAATAAAGCCTGTCTACTGCTAGTGAGTGGAACAAGTGCAAAGCAGCATCCTGGTCTTAGTCAGAATTTCTCCCTGTGGTGTGAGAACGAGGAGGTATCTGGTGGAATATGAAGATTCATCCACAGGAGGTGAGATTCCTCACCCAGGAGCAGCAGACCTGCGGGAGGTGCTGCCACAGGAGGGGGAGCATGCCAGCAGGTGCAAGAAGTGTTCAAACATTCGTGGACAACAAGGTCCCTAAGCCCAGACAGAAGGTCGTAGCTCACAGAGCGTATAGACAATCAGAAATTAACCAAACTGCCAAATGGAGTGAGGAGCATTCCAGCCTCCTCCTCCTCGCCCCAGGATTTGCTCTGTCAGGGTGTTGCTCCTACAGCCACAGGCAGAGCCTGGAGCCCCAGCCCGCAGCAGGGCAGCGCTGCCTGCCCAAGCGCAAAGCCAGAGTGTTGAAGTCAAAGCAACTTGTGAGAGAGGCTTACAGCACTGTTGGGGCTAGGAGTGAAAACAAAACCTAAACCCAAAGTAAACCACTTCCCTAGCACGCATTCCCCTGCTCATTTGATCATGTGACAGCTGATTTCAGACTAGTGGCTCCGCCAGCCCTAATCCTCTGCATTGTGTAACTGCTGCAGCATCGCCACAGGCTTAGGGGCAGAGCAGCACGAACGTTATCGACGCTGATCAGCTGGCAGCAACACCATCCCAGTTGCGGGACTGTTTTGGTACGGTCTTAGCACTGCTGAACAAAACTGCTTTTGAATTTGGGAATTAGCTGATGCAATGTGGTAAAAAGGCAGAAATACTGACTCTCATACTGGGATCAGACAAGGGCATCAGGGTAGAATTTTATTAGGTTATTATTTCCTTGCTCTCTTCTTGACACAGTCAATCTTTCTTGCAGGGTTTACATTAATAAATAATTACCTATGGCAAGAGACTGAGATTCACAAAAAGGCCTTACAAGTGCTCTCATACAGCAGGCAGCCTTTTCAAAAACAAAGATGGAATTGAAAAGTTTCACTAATCCGAGCCTTGTCATCTACAATGCTGTTGAAATAACCCCCTAAAGCACTGTTAAAAGGCACAAGATCAACACATCAAGCAAGAATTGGTCGACTTGTAGATGATACTGTCTCGACTACAAGGGCATCCCTTTGTAGCAAAGATTAAAGGGAGAGTGCCTTTTCCTGTATGCTGTTGACTTAAACAACTACCATTTAGCAGTTTGACTTTCTTTTTGTGGTCGAGAATGTATTATTAATGTGCAGTCCTTTAAAGTATGTGCTAAATTCCTCCTGCATTTAGCACTTACAAAACATACAGAGGGGGAAAAAAACCCGCCCGTGGTTTTCACAGTCTAAACAATAACAAAGTGCCTCCAGGATTCATTTTAATGAGAAACGCCAGTGTCGCACTGTGGAAATCTGGAGACGGACAAAGCACACCAGCAGATTAATTATCATTTCGGAGGCAGGAACTATGTGGATTTTGTAACATGGCTTGTAGAAAATAAAAATTCTGTTAATCACTGCAAGATTTGTGTTTCCTCAAAGGTACCATTAACCTATAAATACATGTGCCACATACATTCAGAAGGAATAGGAAATTAAGGAGCCCTTCCTCTCTCCCCTCCCCAACACTACAAGTTAGGAAATTTTCTTCCCTTGCTTTCTGATTTCTATTTTGGGGTGGCTTTGTTTGTCGGGGGTTTTTTGGTTTGGGTTTTTTTAGGTTAGGTTTTTCAGAGCTTGACAGAGACTTCAGCAAGCAAACAGCATGACACCCACTAGTCCTCCACACATCTGCAGGACAGATTCATCACCGCTGGCGTGCCATGCAAATGATGGCTTCAGTCCCTGCTGGAGCAGTCGTTGACTTTCATAAAGGTTTTATGGATTACCGAGTCCAGGGGCATCTCCCAATACCTTTCTGGACTTGTGGATAACATGTGCATGGCAAAGCCCTCGTGCAGAAATTCTCTGCTGGAGAGGGCACCTCCCCAGCAAACCCAGTTGGCAGCTGACACTCAATGGCTTCAGCCTTCAAAACGGGAGGTGATAAGAGATGGGAATTCTAACAATGCAGTGACTTGAGTCATAACCTCACTGAGCGTATTTGATATTTCCAGTCTAATTTCTGGTTGTAATTCAGAGGAGGACTGCATTGTTTTACAAGATAAATGTATTAATCCCTATTCTTCTGTGGTGGGTATCTAGGAGATTAACTGCATTGCTGAGTGTGTGAATTTGTCTGTGACCAAAACCTGACATGAATGCAAACTATATGAATGATTTCTAAGACTCTTTTGTTAAGGAATAATCTCCAGACAGATGTCCGTGATAGCTGAGCAGTCAGTCCCACACTGTAACATTTATTTGGAATTCATACCCCAAAAACCCCTGACTTTACTATAACCTGTTTAACTTCTGAATACTTTAGCCAGTTTTATGTTCTAGCCTTCCCTGAATCACAGCAACAGGAGGGCTCAGGCTTACATTCAAGCCTTTAGAAAACTACACCCATGATGAAATAGGTTTGGTCCAGTCCTTTGAAGAAGATAGTTTGTTTAAAGCAATACTTTGATAGCTTCTTTCAGGAAAACAGCTCTTGTGAAATGCAAACATTTTCCATGTACCAGTCACAAGAGTGCAGGAAAGTACTTCTTTCTCTTACTCTTTCAAATCCTGACAATGTTACTGGTCTTACTCTCCCACTGAAATCTTTATCTTGGCCCCCAGTGGTGACAGTCTCACTCTTGCATGACCCAGGTGCATGCCCAGCAGCTCACTTCTGGCTGAGCAGGGCTGTGGCAGGGGCACACGTGCAGGAGCTACTGGCACAGAGAAACCTCTCTACCTTGTTGTCATTGCTTTTTGACCCAGATATTAATGATAATTAATTAACACCAACAAGAGCAGGGCTTGTTGTGCTGCATACACACCGACTGCAGTGTCTACACTGAGCTAATGCTCTCAATATCCCAATATTACACACAAGGTGACAGTGTCTTTTTTTCCTGGGACTAGAAATACGTGATGCTACTGGAGAGTCATTAATTCTTCCTCAAATTATATTTTGAAACTTCTGCATTTTTCATGTATGAGGGCTGATCCTGGTTCCCCTGAACAGATTAGTTACTTATAAATGTTCAGGTAATCCATGCAAATAGATTGCAGTAAGGTTGTTTATTATATTTTTTTTCCTCCTGCAATGGGTACAGAATGTGATTTCTCCTTTCTGAACAAGTTTTACAAGCAAGTGGAAAAAGTGTATAACAATAAGTAATGCATATTTAAATTAAATTTTTGAATCCATGTTAAAATTTGTGAACCTTTTAGAATAAATGAGCATCCCCCTGACTACTTTCAGAGAGAACTCTCTCTGCATGTATAATTCAAAGTGCCCTAGCTGTCTCCCAGAGTGGGGTACAGAGAACATTGCATATAGATAACATCTTCAGAGAAGCTGAATATTACTCTCTTCTGAAAAATGAGGAGAACAAAGCCTGCATTCCAAGGTGTCCCTTCTGGGCATCCCTCCCTGCCTGGTGTGGCAGAGAATGAAGCAGAGGATAAGGCAGAGCAGGGGTGCTGTGGGGATCACACTGAGTGCCCCTGCCCTCCAAGATGCAGCAGCTGCAGCACCTCTCTGCCCAGCCCTGCCCTGGGACAGTGGCTCCCCATCTGCAGCTGTCCAGGAGACAGCCAGTGTCCCATGGTGTCTGAGCCCGTGGCTCACAGGCCCTTGGCTCCCCTAGCAGTTTCCCACCAGGTGTTCATGCCTACAGGCAGCTCCGTGGATAGCAGCAGTGTTATCCCCTCCTTGCACCTGGGAGAGCTGCAGCCAGCAGGAGCCCAGGGCCAGGCTCACCCACACAGGAATGTCCTCCTCACACCCAGGAGCTGCTGCTTCTGCCGAGGCACAGAGCCAGCACAGAAAGCTGAATAACCCAAAGCCTTTTGTGACACGGGGTCCCTGCTGGGATCCCTGCTCTGGAGCAGTGATTGGAACTGCAACTCCCGTGCCCTGACTGCACCAGGACCAGGCAGTTAGCAGAGATCTCCCTCCTTTTCCAGCTACTTGACTTTGTAGAACTTCAAATTACTGTAATAAAGCCACAGACATACTTCCCATTCCAGGGAAGTGACCTAAATACTCAACATCCCAGCCTGTCTCCATCTCAAAGTAATTTGCCAAAGGCACAGCTACAGCAGTGGAGAACACAGCAAGTATGTCAGACCTGGCAGCTAGGGTGTCCTCTCTGGATAGGAGTGGCAGGGCTTCAGGTCCTTTCTCCTGAGCCCCTGCAATGTTTCATGCATGTGCACAAGGTGCCAGGATGTCTTTCATAAGAACCAGCAGGACTGAGGACCCTGAGCTGCTCTCCATATCCACAGCAGACTAACTACTTTCACAACTGAGCATTTCAGCCAGGAATATTAAAAGCTGCTCTGTCAGAACGAGGAGAGCTTAAACAATTGCTATTATTAATTTTAAAATAATTAAATGAGAAGCCATAAGGCTATCATTTTCTCAGCAGGACCACAAAATCTTTCAGTTCTCTGAAATGTTTTACTATGCCGACATGTTTGGCTACAGCTGAGTCCAAGTATAAAAGTATGACATCTTTTAATTACATTTTAATGAAAGCTGTAACTAATCCAATAGCTCATTTGTTAGTACCTTGTGGGAGAAAGAAAAGCTCAAGAACAATCTCAGAATTCTTGGTTTTGGAGTCTATGGAAAGATACATGACAGTGGTTATGCCAAGTTCCCAGTAACAGCCTACAGCATTAGAGTTTGCTGGCCAATGACCACAAACCACTGGCATTTAAACAGGTCTGTGCTTTGGTGTGTCCCAGCAGTGCTTTCCTCCACTTGTCAGTTTTCTCAAACACTGAAGGAAGCAGAGAGATGTACTAGGGACACACAGTTCAGGAGCATGTCTGGCTTGGAAAACTGTCCAGTGATTTCTCTGAGCTTGGAATCAGACCTTTATTGAGCCATCTCCTGTTGAGGTCTTTCACAATCCCTTCTTCAACATGGGAGCAGGATCATTTCAGCTATTACACCCATTGAAAAAATTGGATTTCAGCCTGCAATAGACATAATTTCCCCCATCTCTGAAAACTGACATCTCTTTTATGTTTGTCATCAATAGACTGACTTTATATCTTGCCTGCCTGCCCTATAGACAAATACAGTCATAATATTCATAATTGCTGCACATTTCTCTAGAACAAGTGAACTGTATCTTGTGGATTCAGGGTGAGACTTGGAGAGCTCAAGGACAGTCTGGAATTGAATACACCAAGTAGTGGGCTCAAAAAAAAAAAGTCAAAAAAAGCATGCAATTGGAACTGCTAGTGAAGAAATGTGCTTTGGAAAGGAAATCAAGCCTTTGGTGGGCATAGTTTGGCCCCTAGTGGATAGCAATTCTCATTGTCACATTGAATTGGTAGCCTTTGCTTAAGCAAAAGCCAGGACAGAATAACCCTGGAAACTAAATTACCTCCCAGCTTTGGAGATGAAACTTGCTTCAAGCCAGACCTGGGATGAATTTGCAGTCTAGTGACAGGACTGAAAACTAAACATTTGCCTCCTCAGCAGGACTGCCAATACATTTAAAATTCACATCCAGAAAGTGAATCTTCCTCTTTAGCTTCAAAATATTCATCTGAATGGAAAGGTCAGTGAATGCTTTTCTCTTCCCTTGCTAATTGAGAGGCAAGTCATATGCTTAATTTGCCAAGAAACCAGGACCTTGTACTTCTCATGCTGAGCAGAAGACTCTAACAAATACACCTGATGGACCCACGTCCATGGCATCTCTGGATAGCTGCCATCATTCACCCCCATGAAAATGATGCAGTTTGCTCGTGATTATAGACTCCTATTGATTTCCAATTTTCACCAGACATGCTCAAATCCCATGGGATCTATGCATTTGTAGATCCCTATCAGTCTTGCAGTGCAGAAGCAAAAGTGGCAACATAATTGGCACAGTGGAGCAAAAAGATTCTCCCATTCTGCTTTCAATTTAGGCCCTTACTGCAATTTCTTGACAGTAGATTTCTTCTTAGCGCTAATGGCATCATATAAGGTTCTCAAGGAAAAGATTAAACTTTAAAAAGAAGTACATGTATTTGGGCTTTTTGAACTTAACAACCACACTCTTAATAGGAATGCTATCTCCAGAGTAGACTGTGCTACATAATGTTGGCTTTGTTTGGTTTTGCTTTTCACCAGCAATATCAGCTAATGCTTTGTGTGTTCCTGTGCTGCTCAGTCACATCTAGTAAACATTTGATCAAAGCAGTTCATGGCAACAAAGCATGCTCGTAACAACTGCATATTTGTAGTATTTAAGTATGGCATACATGGCTTCAAGTTGTTACAAAAGGGGTATTTGCACAGCCTACAGAAAACCCAAGGTGATGCATATATAATCTCCCCCTGTACGGTGAAAAGGGAAAGTGCATCAGCACTATTTCCTGTTCTGTTTAGAACAGCTCTTTCAGCACAGAATTCATTCTGGCCCTCTTCTGTAATACCTGTGCTCCAATCTGAAAATTCTAACTGCTAACACAGAATAGAAAGCTTAAAATGTGCTGAAATACAGAACAAAGCATTTACAGAGGGAGATCAAAGCAAGTACATTTCTATTTGCGGGCAGAAAGCAGCAGAGTGTTTCTTGTTGATGATGCAGGCTCCCCTGCATGCAGGTGATGGGCGGGTGGAACAACTCTGGGTCTGCTTGCAGGAAGCAAAGCTGTGCTATTTTAACATCTGCAGAGCAACACCACTTCTGATGTGACAGAGCTCCATCAGGAAGCGAGACTGATTTTACCAAGGCACAAGGCAAATAAATACTCACTCAGCTCAGAGGGCGTGAGGTTTAGTGTCTCAGAAATGCCTCTGAGGGGGAAATCCCTACAGCTGCAATGTCCAAACTGGAGGTGCTGTACCTTGCTGTTTAACCAGGGAGTATCAGAACCTGAGAAAAACCTAAAGCAACTGTGTTTGATCAAATCATATTTTGTTATAAAGCAAACCCATCCAAGCAGACATGCAGGAGATAATTCTTATCTGTTAGAGATGGAGGGAACACTGGCACCCCTAGAGCTTGCATGGCTCTCCAACAGATATCTCCCTTAGCAAGACATTTAAAACAAGCATCCAATGTGAGTTCCTGGAGACAGATGATCATAAACTCCTCAGAACTGCATTTAAGTGTTTGGAAATACTTATCACCTGTTGTGGGCACTGCTAGAACTGAAACAAATTTAAAGTGTATAAATGTATCTGCAGCAATGAGAATCATCGAGTATAATGATCTCAAGATTGAGGCAAAACAAGTTTTATAAGTTGAAATAATATTCTACCCTAGACATGGGAATATAGGAAGAAAAGGAGTTCATACATACAAATCTTTCTACAGACAAGAAATTCTTCAAAGCTTGCTTTCTCTTTCAAACTATATATCTCCTCATGAACCTCATGTAGCTTAAATGTGACTGAACACTTGAAAAAAGCTGGTCCAAAAATAGTTGCAAGGCTCCTACTGTATTAAAAAAGAAGAAAATAGTAGGTAAGCCCATTCAAAATTACCAAGATACTGAGAAAGGGTTGCAAAAGGAACATGTTCCTTGATTATTTTATATTTAAATAAAGTTTAATTGAAAAATTACAGGTACAAAAACCTTATTACAGTCAGCTTAAAAAGGCATATTTTTAATGACAACTTGAGTTACTGCCTTTTTTTTTAAGCACTAACATCAGTAATAGAACATAAAGATTAGAGAGGTCTTGATGGCTTCCTAAGCAAGAGCCCCGTGCAACCCACTGAAATCTACAGCAGAAATTTTCTCCCTGTGAAGTCCATCAGGAGCAAAATCAGACTTAAAAAAAAGGATTTACTAAGAATAAAGAAGAAAGGGCAAATGTTTGAGTGTGTGTGTCTGTTTTTTTTTTTTTAAGAATTACTCTGAAATAATTCTAGCCAAAAATACTGAGAGTAGGAGTAATGATATCCTGAGATAACACCTGGCACCCTGGGTGCCCAAATGGCAGAGAAATTCAGATTCAGGACTGATAGCAGTAGATGCTATGTTTAACAAAGAGAGTAAGAAGCACAGCATGAAAACCTGAGGAAGATGCATGTTTTCTGAATAAAAAGGAGCAACTCCTTCACTCAAGAGGGAAAAAAAAGACACAGAATCATAGATAGTACATGCAGAAATATAAGCTCACAAAGACTACAGTGTGCAGTCAACTAGGGACAGTTACAGGACGCTCACTCTGGGCTCAGTTATGTTGAAATGGTTGGTCTGATGTAAAAGCCACTCCAGTTTCAAACAATTGATGAATTAGCAATTTTGTAAAGATCTCATTTGAATGATTGGCTTGAAATGCTCTAAAAAGTATTCTCTTGAAGGCTGTGTGTGGAAGATCATCCATGTCAGAAAAACGCTCAAAGGCTCAGCATTCAAAGGTAATTTGATCAAAACATTAAATCATCAGGTGAAGGCAGAATGTAAGTTGCTTATTACAAAGAGGAGCTACAAAAGATTACAGAAAGCAACTAACTTAACCATGGTAAGATCTTAAGAAAAGAAACGCTTAGGGACTACACCAAAGAACAGGTCTTTGACCTATCCTGAAAAACAAACCAGTATCACAGGCCTCCAGTCTCCACAAAGAAGGGCATCAGGATCTGCACATCACCTGCTGAATCCATTGTCACGCTCTCATCACACAGAAAACCTCAAAAGCTCAGTAACATCTCTTACTGATGGATCAAAGATCATTAGGACAACTGAATCATAAAAACAAAAGCTTGATAAAAATCAAGCTCTCCTGGATTTTTTATTTAAGTGAAGTGAGCCCTTTTAATTCCTCCCTGCTACAGGCAAGAGAGAGGAAGGCACTTCCAGCAGAATAGTCTAGCAACAATCCTTGATTTCATCAAGTAACCACTGCCTTAGAAAATGCAGGTAGTAGACACAAATGTTATTTTAAAACTAACTCTGTGATCACAACACAGCAAAATCAGTAAAGTGCTTGTGTTAAGTGAGGACAATGCCCTACCTAGGAAATGGACTCAGGTTCAAAACTCTTAAAAAGAAAAAACAGAGACTGAATAACCTACCACGATGCGAGTCATGCCAAATTAGTGACAGCCGTGACACAGCAGTGGAGCCAGCAGCTCACATATCAAATTGAGATGAAAAATCACTGTGATGAATCAAATGGTGGGTAAAGGCTCAGCATGGAGATAGAGCAGGACCTGGGCAATGGCACTGCCTGACATTCAGAGAGGGGAAGCCACAGGAGTTCAGATGAAGCAAAAGCCTTGAGACAGGTAGCAGCAGATTTGCTTTGTTTGCCATTATTCATCTCTCTGAAAAATAAAGAATGAGAGTTTCACCTAAAGAAATCCTATCTACCAGAATTGTCTGTTAGGGCACAACTGTGCCTTAATACTGTAACTTATGTTTTGGGTCAACTTCATTTGAAGCCAAACCTGGAATGAGAATGGAGGATGATGCAGGAATTGTAGCAAGTATCATAAGCTACAACACAGGCTGGAGTCTCTCAGGACTACATGTTTTTACCCATCTGCATTTCCCTGCACACATTTCTGCATTTTGTTCTCAGACAGGATTCTAATCTGGAAACTTGTGTGTTCAGGTTCCTGCAGCTGGTCGTTTTCTCTCAATAGCATAGCTAAGCCGTATGGAATATTTATTTTGAAAAGCATGACACGCTCAATCCCTTTGGTCAAGAGCTCATCCAGCCTCATTCTAAGTGTCCGTAATTGCATGACTGTGTCAATTACCCCACAAGGAGCACTTTGAGCCCTGCTGCAGAAAGGCCAGCACTGCCCTTGTCTCACCACGACCTCGCCATCGTCATCAGGGCAAAAAGGGGACAAGAGGAAGGGCCGGTTCCCCCGGGGCAATGGGCAGGCAGGGCCTCGCAGGCTCTTCCCGACAGACCCGCTGAGCCCAGCCTCCGTTTGAACACACCCCAGCCCTTCCTTACAAAGACTGCCTTGTCATGGAATTTTCCAGAAGCTGAAACTCTTTTTAAAATGTACTCAATTTTCTTCAAGGCTCAGCATACACTGAGACTGAGCTATTCTTGTTGCATTAATGCTTGTGCAAAGGGAAGAGATGCAGCACTTGTTTGAGAGTGGCGATAGGCAAAGTGCAACAGAATTCCAGGTTATAATTCTAGGCATAACAGTACAGGACACTGTCAACCTGAAATCTGATTTAAGAAAAAATCCAATTTAAAGCATTTCTAGGTGTTGTGCCTGACTGACTTCAAATGAACTCTTAAAAATCATTTTACAGTCATATTTTCCTCTTCTAAAGATGTTTTCCTGCTCTACTGAGTTAGTACACACACAGGAAAAAAAAAACCTGCTTAGTTAAAACGATGCTGTTGACACTGCATGAAGCACATACATTTTAAGAAGCAGAAGCTAAACACCTTCTAATCTCTTTCAATTACATTTGTATCAGAAATTAACTACAATGTATTTCAGATGGAAGCCAATTTCACATTGTTTACCCAGCCTATTACATATATTGATGGGCATATTAACATTTATGTAAAGTACGTATATACATATAAATACATACACACACTGAACTTGCATGGAAAACAACACTATGAGGTGTATCCTATATGCTTTTGGTGACATAACCTAAACTTCTGCTCAGTAATAGCAAACCTCACATCATTTCATTCTCATTAAAAAAAATAATCAGATAATCTTTCATATCCTTAAGTCTTACTTGAGGTTTAACTTTCAAAACTCAGTGAAATAAATAATGTGCTATAGGAATCAATTCCTACATTTGCTCTCAATTTTGCTTGCCTGTGATAGTCTTCTATTAAAAAGTCTCAGTAGAAGCATTCTAATAAAGCAAAGTTATATGAATTTGGATTGAGATCTTTATGAAGTATAAAAATGATCTCTGTGAGAATTTTATCATTCTAAAGATAGTAGAAGTAAAATTATGGAAATACCTGAAATGCAGTAAATCAGTTATTTCCCATCCCCCTCTACCTTACTAACAAGTATAGGTAGTCAAGACCTTCTCTTTGCAAAAGGTTTTGCTATAAATGTTTCAATTTGATATTTCAAATCTCTCTTATGCAAAGATGACTCCCATGAAATTAACTCCTTTCTGTTCACCGCCGCCGTGACAACTCCAGTAATTGCTTTCATGGGGTAAGCAATACTCAGAAAGCATGAATATTCCTTTGTGAAATTCAGCAGTTACACGTAACTAACTGAAAACCCCGTGGCATGCGATCACCAGCTGTAGCACGGGTCAGGCTGTGCCAGCAGCCCTTTGGCACCCTGCACGGGGAGGGGCTGGAAGGCAGCCTGTCCGCTGGGGAAAGCATCTTCCCCTTTGCCCAGGGCTAGCAAGGAGGTCGGGCACAGAGCTGGTGCAGGGAGCACGGGGCACCCCAGTGTCCAGCAGAGCCGTGGATGTCCATCTGCTGGCGTGGCTGCCCCGCTCCCTCCCACCCTGCAAACCAA
The DNA here is from genome assembly GCA_013397155.1 of Irena cyanogastra. Lineage (NCBI taxonomy): Eukaryota > Metazoa > Chordata > Aves > Passeriformes > Irenidae > Irena > Irena cyanogastra. The sequence continues at coordinate 288,364 of VWZV01007560.1, read as the reverse complement.
ACCTCGTGGTTCACAACGAGCAAATGCCCTGACAGCGACGTGAGAGGAGACAATGGACTTGGCAGCCCATGCAACAGGTCACCTGGTATTCCCTCCAGATATAAAAAGAATGGATTTTCAGCAATGTATTAAAAACACCTTTTGAAAATTAGAACTGTTTTAATACCTCCAAAAATAAAAAAAACCCGTAACGCCACCTCCAATGTCTCTCCAAATACAGCAATGCTGGGATCATCTTAAAATTAAATATACCTCGATATTTGAACTGCTCAGGCTTCAGAGCCTCAGCCTCTGGCATTTCATAATACTTAGATAATAAATGAACAATCTTCTTCTATAAAAAAAAAAAAAGGATGGGGGTGGGAAGGAGAAGGCAGAGGAAATAGTAGCTGTGAAATGGAATCCACAGTTTCAGACACCAGGTCTCATTAATCTTGCTGATGAATAGGACCTTTATAAAAGGAGACCCCGCAGCTGAGAAAATTGAAAGGAAATAGTATGGAAAGTGAAGCAGCAGTTTCTTGTACAAGTTCTTATATGTTTTAAATTAAGTGGCTTTTGTGGAGGCTTGAGTCAGAAAAACAAATCCGAGTAATTCCTTCTTTACAAGAGAAATGCATGTGGATGACACTGATGCTCCTTTTGCTGCAAGCCTTTTCTGGCAAAGAGATTAGATCAAGAATACAGCCAAAAAAGGAATGGAAATGCACTGTTCGGCGATTAGTTTATGACATTCTACCCTATATATAGTGCCTATTTGGCAAACCCTCCTGCAGTTCTGTGTTTTTCATTGCAAGTGGCTTATATCAGTACTGACATCTTGCAGATGTTAGTAGCTTTGATTTTTTTCCCCCATGTTGCAAATGAGTTGGCATGGAAACAACTCTTTTCTGGCAACATGACATATGATTCAAGGCAAAATGCATTTAACACAGATGAATAGTTCAGGAATATGCCCATAACAAAAAGTTATCTTGAAAGCTGCTTTGCTTTTGTTGGTGTTTATGACAACTGTTTCAAGACATTCTCAAAAAAAAAAAAAAATCAGCTGTTTAAGACTGGGTACCAATGATTAATTTCGCACTGCTTAATGCTACATACTCTACTTCATCCTCGATATATTTGTTTTAAAAGAAGAGAACATTAAGAAAAGAAAAACATTTTGAGAGGTTATTTTCCTGTTCTTTTAAATGACCTTTGTTGTGTTGATTTTTACATTTAGAGACAGTTGCGTAAGCCCCGATTTAACTCTGGGCCTGCCACAGGCATTCAGAATGTGCTGCTGCTGCTGCTTCCAGGGACTGCTCAGACCATTTCTTGGAGGACCAGCACTAGTGGGAGCACAGCCATGACTCAGCTACGCTGGCCCCGGGTGTCTCCCCTGCCTCTGAGCACCAGGGCCACCCCCACGCCCACAGTGACCCTGGTATCGTGAGCTCAGCCAGGGGCAGGAGTGGGCAGAGGCAGCTTTGGAGGCTGCTCATGGGGGCATCAGCTGGGCCCCACCGGGTTCCCCCCTGGCCACTGTCCCCACTGCAACTGAAGCAAGTTAGGAAGAAACAGCAAATTCCCTCCAAGGCTGTCCCTAACAGCTCCAAACTGATCTTGAGCCTTGGTAAAGGTCTGATTATCCTTTTGGTCTTCTAAAAGTATCTTTGGAGAAAAGGTGGGGGAAGCTCTCCTTCCAAGAGCAGAACCTGTGCTTCACGTGGCCAGAGCACAGGAAGGAAAGGCCAGGGAGAAAGCATGCCATCACCTGCTCCCCCAGCAGACACTGCAGCATCACCTTCTCTGCTGAGCAGAAACCACAGCCACAAGCCTGCACAGATACCTGCACAAGTGAGCTAAACACTGCGTGACATGCACAGGGTAACCACGGGGTGCCATCAACTGTGCACTGAAATGCACTTCTCAGGCAGAAAGTTACAGTCAGCAAAGTATAAAAATGGCTATGGAGGGCGGTACGGTTCTCAATCAACAAAAATTTGGGCACTTGTAGTACATATACATCAGACAGACAGATTTGTTGGGGGGGAGAAAAAAAGGGCAATCTTTAAATTGTAAGCAAGAGAGGAGACAAAGAAGCAGAGCGTGCAGCAGGGAAGAAGAGATTTTGCACAGGAAACGAGGCATCAGAAACCTCATGGTTTGCAGTCAATGTTGGGTGTACAAACAGACCTTCTGATGCTTGTCCAAATCTAATCTGAGGTCCAAACCTTTTGAAATATTATTATTACTGGAGGAGTCTGACAAGAGCTCACCTCTGTGATTTAGAGGAGTCTGAATTCAATAAAATTAGCATTTAAATGAACCCAATTAAGAAATGCTTTAAACTGAGTATGCAAGAAGGGAGTATGGGCAACTTGTCTATTAGAAAGCTGTGAAGGGCTACTGCACAGCATGAAAAGCAAAACCCTTTTGGGTCACTATAACCAGGGCAGAAAACACCAGATTCTGTGGGTGAAATGCGCTACTGACAGCATAGATAGGTGTTTTTACTTCATTTTCACAAAAACAAACAAACAAACAGTCTTGCCTTATTTTAAAAAATTAAGATTAATTGGCAAAGGTGGTATATAAGAAGATGGTGACTGCTGCCTGCACAATAGTCATCTGACTTGCCATTTCTGAGCATTCAGGTTAGTTTGCAAAAGGTACACAATAAACATAAATGTCTGCCATGTAACAAAGGTTTGTTGAAGCATTGTTTATTTACTTGGCCTCCATAGTGTGGAACAGCCCAATCATGAAAATAAGAAATCTGAATAGACTCCATTTATTTTACTGGTATTTAAATGCAACTTTGCGTCTAAGAAATGCATGTGTTTTGGATGATAAATTGTCCATTAGAGGAAATTCAGGTGGGTTTATTTTGTGTTCTGTGTTTTGAATAAGCTGCCATTAACGTGCTGTTACGATTTCATCACTGTTTCTGCCTTCAGCTGAGCAGTACAGAAATAAAATGACAGAGTGAGCTTATAATCACAAGTATTTTAATTTATTAAATAAATGACCTAATTGCTTGCCTGAGATCTATTTTTCTTCTTTCTCTTGACCCTATTGAGAGTTAATCAGTTTCTTGGTGCTAATTAGATGTCAGCATTAGTAGCCTGCTAATACATAAGAGATAATGACACCATCGTGCAAGACACGGTGTCCAACACATGACCCTGTTTCCTTAAATTATGCCCTAAGGATTCATCTGGAAGTCTAAAGGCTAGGTAGTTTTACAGCAGCAGTTCCTTCTTCTGCTTGTGGATAGTGGTACAAGTTTGACAGCAAGTGGAGAATGAGACAGGAGAGATATCTTAGCAAGCAGGGTGAGGTTTTAACAGGAGTGCCACTGACTCTGCTCTTGTCCCACCTTGTAATTTTAGTTTGCAGTATTTGCTCAGTATGAAAACAGTCATACAAAGAAGGCTTAAATAACAATTCTGCATTTCACTTTTATAGACTAACAAACTGCTGGCAGGTAATTAAGACATATATCTTCCCTTTATAACCCCATAATCCAACCTGTGCGCTCCAAGACGCTGAGGGAGTAGCAGAGAGCATTTTGTGCAAACATACCTTCATCTGCAGCTCCAGGAGATGCCAGCACAGCAAAGTGAGGTTTCACAGGGGCTTTCGCATCGGGCTGTCTGAGCCAGGCAGATGCAAAACATGCACAGCTGGGGAAGGGAGGCTCTTCATGTGCAGGTGAAAGCTTAAGCTTGTGACACAGTTTATCACAGCCCTGCTGAGCTGGAAGGGAATTCCTCATTTACAGCCTTTTACAATCATCTAGCTCTTGGGGCAGGGGCTGGTGTATCTTCAGTTCCACAGGCTGCTCCCCTCAGCTTTCCCCATGACTCACATCCTCTCCCAGGTGGGCAGAATTAACTTGGAGCTGCAACAAGGCCACCTGCATAAGACATGCACCCAACCTCAGCAAGGAAGTGTTTCCCAAGTGCAACAGAAATGAAATGTCTTTCAGGAGTGCCTGAGATGAAAACTTTCCAGAGACCAGCAAGGAAGCAGTGCCTGTAAGGGCTGAGAGGGGATGACAGGGAGGCCACCCCAGCAGTGCCCCAGCGCAGCTGCTCAGGGGTGCCAGGAGAGCCCAGGCTGAGCCTCTCCCCACACATGGGGAGTGTGAGCAGGGCACAGGCTCAGCCACCAGAACAGAGGGCCAGCTCACAGGCTACCTCCAGNGGGGGGGAAAGCAGAACATAATCCAGGTTGCAGTCAGTGCCAAAGGCCCAGAACAAGGCCTGCAGAACAACCAGGCTTTCTGTAAAAGTTCCTGTCAGAAGAAACAACCTCTCAGAATTTTGGAGAGCTGGTTTTTCCAGGTCTTCACCTCCACAAAGCCACGTTTGGAGCTTGGCTCCTAGTCCAAGGCAGCAAACCCCTGCCAGGAGAAGCCTGCTGTCCTCTGAAACATTCGCCGTTGTTCAACAACCACATATGTTATTTAAACAGGCTCCTCTGTCTCTGAAAGTTGACTGAGGGTGAGCAGTAACTTCTCTAGTAAAACATCTACAAATTGTACTCTCTGCTGGGACAGGGTGCCGCTGTCCATCCACCCAGGGCATTCAGCATCATGCAGGAAAGCAACTGATCTTAATCCAGTCTATTGGTGTCAGAGGAAAAAATTACCTCATGCAGCAGGATATCCTTTCAGATGGAGACTAGGACTTCAAACCCAAACCTTTCTGATATAAATTCAGTGAATAAGTCAGCAATAATACCTGCCAGTGCAGAACTGTTAATCAGTACTGAAATCTGGAAGTAGAGTTTCTGGCTCAACACGAGTTCTTGAAGTGTTAAGCACTCACACAAAAGTTACCTGCCACCCGGCAGATTCAGGATGGCACAAACCTTCCTGTGAAGAGCTGACCTTAAATGTAAATACACGTAGGGCAGGAAACAGAGTAGGGGAGAGGCAATGAAATTGCAATCTTTTCATGATGGTTTGCTCTCAAAACACCGTGACCAGCTCTGCACCTGAAAGTCACTAAATGCATTTTCTGTTTGATATTTTTAAGTGCTGTTGTGCCTGGGAGGTGTTAATGGCTCATCCATTAGCTGTGACCCGGACTTCACAACTTCACCCTGGCTTCATTAGAGCAATTGTGGGGGTTAATGCACTCTACTTTTATCTGGCAGTTAAACCTCCGAGGTTCATTGGTATCAAAGCTGCCATACAAAGGAAAGGTCTCCTTTGAAGGCCCATGGACCTACAGAGAAGTCTTTGAAGCAGGGACAATTCCCGAGGGGAAGGCTGGAGTAGGAAGGGGAGCCTTGTTTGGTGTGCAGACAGCAAGAGAAACTCCAGAAAGTCACAGCACCTAGCAGCGATCACAGCTGGGAGGAGAGACATGTGCCAGGCTTCTGAAAAGTTTTATTTGTCTGTGTTTCACTGACAAATAACTGCAATGTTGTCCCCCTGGCTCCTGCCTGGAGGAGAAGGTGCAGTGTCAGCCCCAGAGCAGGAGGCTGGAAGGACTGTGGAGCTCACAGGAGGCTGGAGTAACTGCAGCTGATGGCATGGGAACACAGGACTGGCCAGCACATCCACCTGCAAACTTTGGGAGAGACTCCCTACACCCCTTCCTACTGCCCAGGTGAAAGTGCTTTACAAATCACAGCACGGGCCTTGGGAGCAGAATCCTGAGCTTACCTACCTCGTGAGGCCAAACACCCCAAAGTGGGAGGGAAAGAAAATGAATTAGGTGTCCTGGTCAGGGGATCTGTGCCTACACAAAAAATAACCACTGCAACAACCCCTCTGCACCACTGGGAGACAAAAATAGTGCTGTTGATGACAGGCATTAAGCATGACTAATGCAGCAGTTAGCACTTAAAACATACCCAGATCCTACCAGCCAGCTCCACAGCTGCTTTCGTGAGGCACTGCAACAACAGAAGAGAGTGGGAAGCAGTAATCCAGCCCTGGAGAATGCATCTGCATCCCCAGCACCTCCTGAGTGTAGACAGACAGGGGCACAAATCCCAGACCCAAAGGAAGCAAAATGGAAAAAGAGAATAAATAAGGAAGACTATAGTGGTTTTTTTTTAAACTCTGATCATATGAAAACATGTACCCTCAAACAGGATTTGCTGTAGCTCCTGGAGAAACTCACGTGGAATTCGTCGTGTGAGGGAAAGCACTTTTATGAAGAAAAATTGCATTGTTGAACACACTGTCCCCAAATAGGCAACACTGAGAGTTCTTGCATTTAGAGAAAACAGAGTTATGATACCCCAGAGTCCAAGCAAGTTCAGCAATTAAAGAAGCTGAGGCACAAAGGAACAAAAAGAGAACGATGAGAAATGAAGGGCAGAAGTGGAAGTGACCATGTTCTGCCTTGTGGCATTTCCCTGCTGGCAGCAGAGCAAGGGCTGGCTCCTGAGCAGCACCCAGGGGTGCCTGGCTACCAGTCAAGCCCCACTGGAGGCAGTGGGCTCTGTCCTTGTGGGGCAGACAGGAAGGGGGCACCTGTAGGGGTGGCTCACTGGAGGAGCAAACAGAGCAACACATCCCCCATCACAGGACCAGGGCCACATCTGCACCCAGGGACAAGCACAGGGCCACAGCACTGTGGGCTGTCAAGAGGGGTCACATTTCAGCCCTGGATCTCCTCTCACTTCATTCTTACCAAGTGCACGACTGTCAAGAGACCTGGATTTAACCACATCAAGCTTTACTATTAATGTATACAAGGGACTGATTTACTCATTGCAGTAGTGTAAATATTTGTCAACTTACAGAACAATTTAAAGACTTTAATTCCACTTGTAAGAATAAGGCTGGGAGGACAAGAGTTAGATCATGGCTTGAAGCTGAACATCCCTCCAGAAAGAGAGACAATAAAAAGCACCTTGAGTTAAAACCTCACCCTGCTTGGTAAGCAGGGTCCACCTGCTTACCAAGCAGGTGCTTTTTATTGTCTCTCCCACTCTGCCATCTAGCAGATAACATTAGAGTTCATTAAGTGAACACTATCAACATTTTGGGGGGTTTAGTGAAAGGCTGCTCCCAAAAAGGACCTTCATTCATGATAACTCAAGGAGAGATTTCCTTGAGGCCGGGTCCTGGTTCAACTCCAAACAGCTTCCTGGGTGCTTTCATCAGGCACATGCTGCTCCACTACACCTGGCAAGGGACTCTGTAGCAAAATGAGGGAGAGGGTATGAAACCTAAACCTGTTCCTACTTAGGGACAAAGTTTATAACTGCACGTGGAAACTTGCTGTTTAATATTGGTAGCAAGATGCCCAAAATGCAGCATTACCCCTGAGTGCATCACATATTCAGGACCATGTGCAGCTCTGCTATGAATTATTCTCTGTAAATATCTACTATATTTTACCAAAAGGAGAACCTGAAATAAAAAGAGAACCAGGCAATACTTCCCAAAAGCCACAGGAAAATGGAACCAAAACTATTTAAAAAAAAAAAAAAAGAAAAAGAAATCCCTAGAGTCAAATAATAATAGATCACTAATTAGCAAGCTCTTGTGCTTATTTATTGAATAGGTGATAAGTTAACCAATATAAGCCTGACCTTTTAAAGTCATATTTCTAGCCACGGAAGTCATGGCTATTAACTGCTACCAGGGTGCCATGGGATTCGTGTTCAGAGGCTTCTTTTTCACTTTGTTGCTGTAGCCTCTCATCTTTTACTGACATTACACACCACTCATCACGATCAGTGTCAGAAGCTATAACAGCATCTGTTGCAGTGGCAGCTTCTGCTGGATGAAGAGTCTCCCCCTTTGCCTTAAAGAATGTCAATCATTTCCCATTCTCAGCATTCAGACTTGCTCATCAGTTAGTAACAACACTTTCAGCTACACCAAACATGAGTTTTGAGTAAACACTGGACTGAGATCATTGGAAGTGATTGACAGCTTATAAATCACACTTTTCAGTAAGGAAGGGAAAAAACCTTATCCTTTCCTATTTCTAATATTTCACTGTCATTTGAAACACCTTCTACCTGAAGGGGCATGGGACAAAAAGCCTGATTTGTGACATTTGAAGGCCTTACAGGAGACTTTCTGTAGGATATTTTACAGAGTCCCCTGTCTCCTTTCTGCTAGTAGCCGTACTGGAGAGGAAGGAGGGGGTAACAAGTTAATTAAGGAAAATTAAGATTGTTTAACTATCAGACTGGGTGCCTAAGTACCCAGTTAAGTTTTCCCTCTGGAATAGCTTATATTCATTATTCTTAGCATAACTACCCCCTTACAATCTTTCTGTGGAGTGTTCCCAAAGCCTCAGTCCAAGAGGTGCCTGAGCAACCACAGGACCCTGCCCTGGCCTGCCCTTCTTGGCTGCTGAGGAGTGACAAGCTGGGACCCAAGGGTTAGAAGCTGCATGCATAAAAAAGTTATTTCTAAAACCAAACCAAGTGGAACAGATCAATTTGGACACAAGAGAGCAAGAATCTATTGAAAAGAAAAACAGTGGCAAACTCATTTCCAGAGAGGTAAAGTTTACCTCTGTGGGAAGGTGCCTGTTACTCCACGCAAGAATCAGATGTTGTGCTCTGTCTTGCAGGTTTTCCTGCATGCCATCATGTTTCCCTGGAATATGGGCGTGTTTGGGACTGCTGTTCCCCCAGCCTTTGAGAATGTCAGCACAGCTCAGCTGCACCAGCGCTTGCTCCTGCCCAGAGCCAAGGCCCAACTGTGGTGCTGGGGCTTTCTCTTAGGAAAGGCTATGAACACAAAAATCACAGCTCAAAAAAAGAAAAATTTCAAGCAATTGAGCAAGGAGGAAAACAAAGTATCTGCATTTCTCTGCCTCTTGTGTCTGAACTTTTCACTCAAAAAGCTTAGCATTGCTTTTCCAGGTTTTCCTTCAGCTTTATTGGAAGTCAGGAGCTGTTGACTCACAAGCAAGCCTGAAGAAAGACACACTTTCCTAAAGTTGTGTTAAATTTAGAAGTTTCATACACCCTCTTTTGCTCCAGTATGGATTAATCAGGCACTTCCTCAGCAGCTGCCTGTTCCTTCCATTAATTAGCAGCTCATGGTGCCATCCTGAAGCATATGCTGACACCACCTTGCACCCTGGCAAGGAGGGTCTTGCTCCCGGCTCAGCGCCAGCCCAGCGAGGGCAGGAACAGTTCCAAGGAGCCTGCAGGAGCTGGGCCTTCCAGGACAAGGCTTCTTGCTTGGTGGCATTCATTCCCCTTGATCATCAGGACCCAAGTACCCAGTCCAGGTCAAGAATCGCCCAGCCCAACATCCACAGTCCCCGTGCCAGCAGGCTTCAATGTCACCTCAAGTACAGGCACTGCACTTTAGAAGTTGCCTCTGCCAGACCTTAGCAGTAAGGCAGCAAAATGGATAAGAGAACATTTTTGCATGTTCTTAAGAGAAATGTACTTTACGATAATGTTTCCTGTAATAGCCAATTTTTGAAAGCTTCCTGTGCTATGCTCAATGCTTCTTTTCCCTTTTTAAGTATTGAGCTTGTCAAAAACTCTTAGGAACTATCTTTCTTAAATAATAAAATCTGATTTTTTTTCTTTGGAACAAAGTATAGGCCTCTTTCAAAATAGAGACAACTAGAAATCTCCAGAAACAATTTCTTACATCATCTCCCTCAAGCAAGGCTTTTCTCTGATTCCTTTGCTAACCAGAGGACCATGGCTTACCAGAGTGGAACTGTCTTCATTGGAGGTCAGACCCTCTCCAGCTTCTCTTGCATTCCTTATGCTTCAAAACAGAGCAGAGATTTACCCCAGGTTTTTAGACTGGTGCAGATGGCAATGTTTTGGAATGCTTCTAATGGGAAAGAAGTGGATGCTTCCCACAGAGATACTTCTCTATTTCAGCAGAAGCTTTTGAGAACAAAAACCAATTACCTATATTTTTTTTTTCTACAATAAGAAGACTGTTTTACCTTTCATTTGCTTAGTACACATAGCTAACTACAGTACTTGCACAGCTAAAAATTATCAATATCAGCCCTTAACACAAGTACTTCCTCACTCCCTGGGCAGGTAGAGCTGCTTCTTTCCAACCCTCTCAGCTCACAAGTAGCTGGCTGAATTACAAAGTCAGTCATGTCTTCAAAAAAGTAACCAAATACTTTCTTCGACCTTTTTCACCATCAGAGGGTTTATCACCTCCCCAGATAGCATGGGGGGAAAAGGAAGAAGAGGAAGAAGGTGAGGCAGGAGTTCATTATCTCATAATCTTTTGCTCTTCCTACACAGATGGTTTCTGGGAACTTTCTCCTTCTCTTTCCACCTTCCTTTTAACAGAGGTCCTAAAATATCTTATTAAGAGTCTGATCACATCTATTGTACCCTTCTCCAGCCAGGGTAAACTTTATTTCTCTTTCCCTGCTTCCAAAAGCCCTTGGGAGGTCTAAGGTCTGGAGAGAGTTGAAGAGAGGGATAGGAAGAAAGCCTTATTTAAAGTTCTCCTCTTCTGCTTTACAAAAGTCAGAGTTGACACAATGGGAAGAACTTTAATACACAAAATGGATCAAAAAACCTCTATGTCAAAGCCAACAGATACCATGCAACCTACTGCTACTTCTTGTCATTCCAGGGAAAAATCAAGTGCAGAAAAGGCCCAAGCATCCCCAGACTGAAGCTGAAGTCAATGCAAGGCTGGATTTTACTGATAGGTGGATTCAGTGGGTGTTTTCTGTTTTCAAAGCAAAAGGTCGGCATTTTAAAACACTTCTGCTTTTTAGTGACAGCTCAATACTCTGTAAAGGCCTCTGAATATCAAATATGGGATGGGCTGAAATCTGAAATTCATTAAAGTGGATGGAAATTCCAAATTACTACTTTTTAATTGTGGGTTCAAAGGAGAATTTGGACAACTAGGACTTGTCTTCAGGGCTGTGACCCAAAATCAGAGAACTTAGATCTTTGCATTACTTACCTATTGCTCTTTACTGAGCTCTCAAAACTACCAAAGCAAATGCTCAGTTTATCTTATAGAAGTCACCAAGGAGCAAACTAACCCTCAGCAACCTTTCCACAGAACTCACCCAGTCCCACAGCTGTAGCGTGTCACGGTCTGTTTGCCTGCACAATGCTCAGTGTTTCCAGCTGAGCCTACGACCCAATGTACAAAAGTGATGAACATCCCTGCTTCTTGAAGTTTAGCACTGTAATTTTGAAAATCACTGCATATAGAAGTGCTGCTTATAGAGTCTTAATGGCAAGATTGAGGCTGATACAGACAAGGCTGGCAGAGGCAACTGTTGTTATCAGCACCTGTGATTTGTTGAATCTCCTAACTAAGCAATTTTGAGAGATGTGAAAAGTGATGTTGCTTGAAACAAGTGGTATAGAAAATGATGAAAATACCTAAATGTGATATAATCTTAAAATAAAAATGGAAAGCAAACTCAAAACCAGTGTAGAATGACAATATATTTTATGAACACAGAAAAGCATGAGTTAGTAAATTCTGGGCTGTCTTTTTTTTTCTTTTTTTTTTGTTTGCTTGGGCTTTTTTTTTAACTTTCTGCATACTAATACATCTCTTTGCACTTCCAATTCAGAGTTCTGGGATAACATCTCCACAAACAGAATTGAAGTTTTACTTCATGAAGGTTTTCCTTTGTCTATTTTCTATTTATGTTTTACCAATATTGTAAAGTATAAAATAAGTCTTTTAGGATAGATTAAACTGCCACCGGAAAAGCATATTCAAAGCAAAAAATAAAATTGGCAAAATTAGTCATTTTCAGTGAAGCAGCTTTCCAGGTCAAAGATTACTTGCTGAAGAAACACCAGCTGAAGATGCAGCATTATAAATGGTCTTCTCTCAGCCACTTGTACCAGTGGTCGAATAATTCATTTCTTAGTAAGAAATATGATGGTCTATTTACAGAAAGAAAGATTAGGTGCACATTAATCAAACATTTCAGAGATGTATAAACATGCATATAGCATTTAGGAATATCCCATTACCCTATTTCAGAAGATATATGTAATCAATATTTCAAATATATCTAGTTAGTTTCATATCATTGACTTTTAAGTATTCTGCCCCTCCCCCTCTTTGTAAAATAGGTAGAGCTTTCAAAGGCAGCATCAGTAATTTTCTGAAGTGCTGCTTGACCAAAATAAGTATTTAAGCTGGGCTTTCTGTGCTGTTCAAGCAAACCAGGCTGAAGACAAACCCAATGTGATCTCCCACAAGCAGGCAGAAACAAAAAAAATTAACTAACTACTGTTATCAGAGTTCTTTTGGAAAAGCATTGACTTTAATTCCTCACCTTTATCTGGCTGAGGGGAGCTTCTAAAACATTGGCTTTCCCCCCTGCCCATATTCTAACCACTAAAAAAACATTAAAATACATTGATGGAAACCAGTCTATTGGAGGCAAAGTTTGTTGTCTGTACTGTGGCATTTGCAAACATCAATCTTTTCACTACTGGTTGCATCAAGTAAATATGTTTTGATTTGATAGCTGCTTGTTTCCAAAAAGAGCTCTAGGGAAAGGGAGAGTCCTTTGGCCCATGGCCCATGGTACTCGGCTGACAGCCCCTCTTATTATTGCATGCTTCTTGCAGGAGGAGAACTGATTTAAAATAGAAGACTTCCCCATCTCTGGACATCAATTAATACAACCCCAGTAGTCTCTGAGCTCCAGAGTGCATTACATTCTTTTCATAAAAACCGTAGCCTGAAACTCTTTTTTTTTTCTCCAAAAACTCACAAGAAATGGTGCATCTTTTAAGAAGCACAGTGGAAGGAGTATGTGGGAAAAATACTTGCCTTCAACATTAACAACCTCAAACCATATCTGATAGCAGCAGTTGCAAATTTAAAGTAAATCTCCCAGTATGGAATTGTCTCACCAGAGTAAGAGGTTGTAACTTGGTTATTTATTAGTAAATATAGAATCAGAGTTTTCGCAGATAGGAAAAAAAAAGTCTGTGAAGGAATCCAGATGCTATTTCATGTTGTAGTCTGAAAAGTCTTGAGCATGCAGCATTCCTTTCATTAGCTCTGTCCATTCCCTCAGGCTTACACCACTTGCACTTCAACACCTTTCATATGGTGGCTCTGTGTCAAGGAGTTCAGTCTGGGAAATGTTTCTATGTTTCTAGACATTTGTATTGGGCTTATTCATAGAAGGATGGCCAGGAGTTGCCTTCGTCCAACCATGGGAGATTTGACTTCGTTCCATGCAGCCAAAGAAAGGACACAGCCATGAGTCACATAATTGCCTTGAAGCAAATGTAGATTCCTCCTGACAGCACTTAGATTTTTAAGCTCAGAGTTTACCAATGGGCAGCTTGTGTTTATACAAAAATAAACAAAGAGAGAAGCAGCTGCTTTAGAGGTGGTGAAAATGTCATAGGTCTCACAGAGAAAGCAACACGAGCTCTGGGATCTTCCTGTACTTTCCAGGAATGACAGGAGCCTTTGCTGGTGTGGGCTCTCCAAAACAGGCAGGAGAATCTGGTGCAGGGCTGGCAGGTTCCAAAAGCTGCCAGAGCAGAGGGGGGAGTGCTTTTTTCCCATGTATTTCCAGGTTCTTAAAGCACTATACAATGTGTGAGGACACCTGCACAGGGAGCCCACAGCCACGGATTGTCAGAGAAAAGGAGACTTTCTGGAAAGTCTTCCTGAAGAAACAGACAGGGACTGATGTATGTGTAGATGCTCATGTAACAGCCTTTGGATCTAGATGAAAGGCAGCTTGGAGAATCCGGCAATCCAATTATTTCTCTTAGATGCCCTCAGTAACAAAATGAGCTGAATGAGGGACAGGGTGTCACTCTTGAGTGAAAACCATGAAGAAGTTCTAAAAGATTACAAAAAGTAGTCCAGAGCTGCCATGATCCATTACAGCAGAGCTGGAGAGATTTTCATTCTTGGACTTTGAGTCAAGGAACACACTCATCAGGCAGCAAAGGTTCAGCCAAGAATGTTGTTTCAATAAGCACTATAAAAGTTAAATCAAAAGAATGAAACATCAACATAATGTTTGCACTTGAACAGAGACATTGCTATCTATTGAACCAGCTCCTTTTGCAGTGTTTACTCAATACCCAGCGAGCCCATCTGCACTTCCCTCACCAGGCTCTTCCAGGGGAGCAGGGAGCTGTCAGCACAGCTTCTCTTGTGGCACAGCAGCCAAGGCTGCACGGCCACCATGGCCGGCCAGCCACGGGCCCACGCTGCACAGGGCTCGGGTGTCACCGAGCTCCAGCTGCCACCTCACACACGGTGTGGGACTTGTGAGGCTGCTGCCAATGCTCAATACACCCAGACAGGCACCCATGAGTAACACCCTGGACATCTCTTCCTCTGCAGATCCACAAGTTTTCTGAAAAGAAACAAAGGTGAATTGCACAGCCAAGGGTTCCATCTGCACACTGCTTTCCAAAGGGCAGATTCCCTCCCTGCACATTGAGCAGTCATGTGTGTGCCCACAAAGCAAAGGGGAACTGTTGTAGATGGACACTTGTGCCACCACGTAAAATTTATCTGGGTGACATGTACAGTCAGTATATGTAGTATGGCTGTTGGGCTGGTGTCCCCAAGAATGCCTATCTGACTCGTGTGAAACAGGTACCCTTCTGGGATTAAAGGGGATTTTTGGCCCTTGCAGGTGCAGTCAGTTAATGGATGCTGTATTTTGCCCGTGCATGATCATTACTGCTCACATTTGCTCTGAAAGGGCCAATAAACAAGGAAGAACAATCTGAGACTTTCCAGTTGCTAAGGCAATGAATTAATCAGCATGTACGTGTTCAGCAGATTCCCATGATCTTGCCAAGGCCTACAGCTTTAGGTCTCCTGCTATATTTTTGCCAGCATGAGAGAAGGGAGCAGAGGAATTGGCAGGGAATGAAGTGTCAATGGTTAGGGTTGTAATAAAAAATTTGGAAGGAGAAAGCAGCACCTACTGCAACACATTCGTGTATTATGTGATGTTATAGCATGCCAACAAAATGAGGCTCTTTGCCACCATTTTGTGCAACAGCTTCATTTAGCCTAATTATGTGGTATAAAATCCCCTTGTCCAGTAAGAGCTGATTTCTCCTCTCAGAGTTGTGAATCCAAGCTGAACGATATTCAGTGTATTTGATCATATTTACAGACCCTGAACCAACTCTTCAGCTGACAAGACATTGCCTCACTTAAGTCATTAAATTTCTATCTATCTCAGGAGCTGAGTTCTTTAAAAGCTTCCTGGAGTAAGATGCAAACCAGCCAAGCAGCACCGACACCATTTCTAAACCCAGGAGCATCAGTGCATGCTCTGGAGGGCTGAGGACAGCACAGCAGAGTTGATATGCTTAGGTGAACCTACAGTTTGCAAATGGTTTTGATGTTGATCAGGCAGTCCAACATAGTGGCTATATATTAAGTACTATGATCCCTTCTGACACATGCAATTAACCAGGAAAACAAGAAAAAAAAAAAAGGAAAGGAAAACCAAACCAAGTTGGCTTTTTTGAGTTAGGAAGATCAAATGAAGTGGTTTGGGTTTTGGGTCCATGATGAATTCCCATTTACCCACTTAAATACCAGAGATGAGGTCTTACAGTTCTTTATCACAAGTCAGGAGTTAGCCAATAAATCCTATCCCTGTCACTTTCCTCTAGGCCATAGTCATGGGAATATTTAGTGGACAACACTTGCACTGTTCCCTCTCTGTTCTCCCTTCCCTCCTGCTGTTCTGCTTCTTTTTCTCTTTTACAGACAGAAGCATCACTCTGCATATGTACCTAGAAGATAATTTCTGAATAATTTTACAGATGCAGTTGTTGCAGCTGGTGATCTATGCCTGCTTTTCAGTTTAGACCCCTTTTGGTTTCCTAAGGAAGCTTACCTACTCTGTTATCTGAAATGAAGGGTAGCCTTAAGCTAGGGCCAATACCTCCCCCAACATTCAGTGAGGTTTAGCCAAAGCTGAAACAAAAAGGTGCCTGTAATAAGGGAATCCAGGCCTGACCTTCAGGGTTACTCTGGGTGAGACAGATCCACTTGAGCTACCATCCTAAGCAGGCAGCTGGTTATCACCACGTCTGGAGCTCTGAGCCCAGTCCTTACCCCAGATCTTCCAGTCTGGCTTTGTGTGGATGTAAATCTTCTTATCAGTGAAGTGAAGATAATGCCACTTCAGCACACTGCACACTGTAGGAGAATTAAATGGATAAAGTTTATAAAATGTTTTATATGTCAGACAAAGTACATATAAGACCTAAACATTCTACTGAAAGCTCCAATAGCTGAATATCAGAAAACTAATAGGGAGAAAGGCATTAGAGGCCTGGCAGAGAGACTAGGCCTGATCTTTGGCACTAGAGCTTGAGAAAATCAATTTAATCTCAGAGGAAAGCAGCCCTGGGAGGAAGGTGTAGGTAGAGAAGGTGTTACCCCAACATCCCTCACTACACTCTTCAGACTGACACTGCTCATCCCTGAATCACCCACGGGAAAAGACCACATGTTGGGGGAATCTAATCAAAACCCATTTGCAGTTAATTATGCAGTCATGGATAGCATGCAGGCTTGGGCTGCGCTCACAGGCACTGTTGGGGCACAGAATGGCAGTGAAGACACCAGAGCTGTGCAGCCAGCCCCGTGTGCCTCTGTCCACAGGGGTGAGGAGATGCTGCTGCTGCCCTGCTCCCACACGGCTCCAGGAACACAGGGATGGCCACGAGGGTGCTGGTTTCCATAAAGCATGCAGTGCTAATGAGTTCAGGGCCAGCTTGTTGTGAGCTGGCAGCAGAGCAGCAGTGGGGCTGTGCTGGCACACAGCTGAGGCTGCAGTTCTCTCTGCAGGCTCCGTGGGCACTGGGTGTTCATGGGCACCACAGCTGGGTGTTCACAGGCACCACAGCTGGGTGTTTGTTCATGGGCACCACAGCTGGGTGTTCACAGGCATCACAGCTGGGTGTTCACGGGCACCACAGCTGGGTGTTCACAGGCACCACGGCTGGGTGTTCATGGGCACCACGGCTGGGTGTTTGTTCATGGGCACCACAGCTAGGTGTACATGGGCACCACAGCTGGGTGTTCACGGGCACCACAGCTGGGTGTTCACAGGCATCACAGCTGGGTGTTTGTTCATGGGCACCAGGGCTGGGTGTTCACTGGCACCACAGCTGGGTGTTTGTTCATGGGCACCAGGGCTGGGGCACATGGCCACCCCAGGGGGTGAGCACAGGCGGGGCTGGCCTTGTCCTTGCTGTGGCCAGGGTGGCTGCAGCCCCTGTGGCTGGGCACGAGGCCCCAGGGAGCCTGGCTGTGGCCCAGGGCACGGCCCAAGCACTGGGAGCCCCAGGCAGCAGGGCTTGAGCCTGTCTCGACATCCCAAACACAACCATGTACAGAGCTGCTCCACAAGCCCTGGGCCACCACTCCCAGGGCATGGAGCTGCACAGGAGCCCTGCCTGTCCTGCAGGCAACCTGCAGGGGTTTCACAGCCTCCTTCCAGCCCTGGGGTGATGCAGCCACGTAGCGGAGATGTAACTGCTCCAAACATTCTTTTGATTTGAGGGTTATTTTACTTTTCCTAATAATTTCTTGATAACAATATAATTGGACGAGTCCTTAAGGCCATTTCATGTACTAGATTTATTGGGAATATTACCTGCATATTTAGAGTTAAGAGGGACAAATATTTTATTTCCTTTTTTTATTGTCCCATTATTTATAGAGTTCTCTTTGAATCTTGTAAATACATTTTTTCATTTCCCTTCAGAGTTTGTCTTTCTCTTTGGCAAACATTGATTTTTTTCATGTTTTTTCCAGTGAACCTTGAAATTAAAATGTCTTTTTTTTGTTTAATTTCTTTTTTTTGTACACTGGACTCATTGTCAGCACAGCAAGAGCAAGGTGCTTTGTTAGATTACTGCTGCTTCAAAGCCGCTGAAAGAAAGAGTTGACCACATTTTATTATTTGTGTGTAGTTCCTTCACAGGTTACAATTATCCTCTCTCACACAAAAAGCCAATCCCAAGTTCTCAGCATTTGAAGGAAGCATTTTAATTTTTTTAGCATTTGATAATCAACTTTTACTGAATATACCATTTCAAGAATTGTAGAATTATTTGTCCTCTTAGTGGACAAATCACATGCACAGAAACAGACAGCTGTATACAAAAATAGTAAGGTTTACAGGCAGAGAGAGTATATTTTATTAGATCAGCTGATAGAGTTAGGGGAAAAAAAGGAAAAGCTCTCAGTCACACAAGCCCTCTGAAAGCATTTCTGCTTTTTTTCATCTATATCAACTGTTCTAATAAAAAATACTACTTCTCTCTGCAAACCTTTCCTCTCTCCTACCCTTTTACCATTGCAGCTACAGCAACACTATTTCTAGCAAAAAAAATTATATTTATACAGCAAAGAAACCATACCACCATTTTTTCAAGTGTTTTCCATCAGAACTACTGTCTGTTCCCTTTCCTACAATAGAGATTTTATTTTTAAAGTAGAGTATTTTTAGAAAATAATTTTTATGGTAATTACTTGGTCATTGTCATTTTATCTGCTGTAGCAGAAGAATTCTCTATTACAGAGTCTTCTCTAATGTTTTTTTTTCTTTTGCTAAGTAGCCAGGGCACCATAGGTTGTGAAATTAAAAGCTTAAATTATAGTAGGGTAAAGTGGTTGGACCTAGGAACACAGATACGTTTGTATCCTTGGTCAGCCTGAATGCCACCAGAAAGTTAGGAAATTCTTCAAAATATTCAGCTACAATGAAATCCTCCATAAATTAAAAAGGTTTTCTTTAGCTTTGTGACCTAGGGTTATACATTATGCTAAGCAAGTATAACAGTCTATGTTCAAAGGCTAAAGAGCAGGTATTAAGTGTTTAAAGCGGCAAGAGTCGTGTTAAAAAAAAAAAAAGTATTTAAAAGTGGATTGTTCTGGGCTATAATAAACTTTGAATTGTAAAAGGTTAATTGACAAAATGATACTCGTCTGACGCCATCTCTGTAATAGCAATCATTGCTGAATTCGTAATTCAGGGGTCTTGCTACATTGGCAATCACATTTCCACAAAAAGGCTCCAGTTATTTCCTCAGCCTGTTTAACCTGTGGTGGTTAGTTATGGATTTACAAGCAGCACACAGGCAGTACAGGTGCCTGTGTCCACTGTGCTGCTGGCAAGAAAGACAAGCTGCAGCCTGCAGCCTGGGGCAGCCCAGGTACGCGCACGAAATTCCTGCCAGGAGCTGACCTTTGCCTCGCTCGCCATCCGAACCCCAGCACTGGCGTGGGTGATGGTAATTACCCTCACTGCACATCTGGCATTCAGGGAAGGGCAGCCTTGCCTCAAGGTTGCTCTGCTTAGGTTCAAATCCCATTTTTGCAGAGCCTCTGACCTGCAAATCTGATCTGTTTTCCTCCGAACTGCATTTCTTATTCAATGAGATACAGTATGTTAGCAGTGAACAAAACATTAAGATTTTAAGAATAGCAACAAACGTTCAGTCAAACTCTTTCCATGGGCACATTGTCAGAGTGGCAGAGATACCCTCCTCATGACAGAAAAGATTCCTTTTTAACTATTTTTTCCCCCTAAGATATTATGCCAAATGAGAACTAATTTTTTGTTTAGTTTATCAATTTTGTAAAAAGCAGCAGTTCCTCAACAGAAAGACAAATGGAGTCACTGCAGTTGTTGTTTTGCAGAAAGGACTTCCCAGGCACTGGCTGCATCAGTGGCTTTTGTGAGCAGAGTGAAGTGCCACACAATCACTTCTATCCATGCCTGCCACAAGCTGTAACCAAAAAAAATGGCAAAGGCTTGCTAAGAAGGGGCTATTATAATGTCTACTTAATTATGATTCATTACTTCTTTTTTTAACAGTACAAACTTGTCAGCTATAACAAAAGATGTTTAAGAAACACACCTTGTCAAAATAAATGAATTAAGAGCATTCATCCTTTTCCAGAGCGTGAAGAAGTTTGTAAGGTGATAATGAATTCTGTAATGCACTAGCCACACTTCTTAAAATGTGTGTACCACTTACTCCATAACTTGCAAAAGTTTTGCTACTCTCACTGAACCTCCAGCTACGGGCACAAATTAGCAAGATTTGATTGTAACTGGACTTTGAGCAATTCAGCTGTTATTCTGCCATGTGCAAGGTGTTTTCTCTGTGCAGAAGCCTCTTGAAGTCACATGAAATCCACATGAAATCCAAAGGCATGCTACCACTGCCTTTGCTGTTACTTGGCAGAGCCTTGTGCTGCAGAAGGTGTAGAGCATCTTCTGCCTGCCAGGATCCTGCCAGGACATGGGCTGTCCCCCTGCACTGGCAGGTGAATCCTGTCTCAGGAGCTGGGGTTAAACCTGATTCCAGGTCAGTGTACGCCTTCCCTAGGAGTTCATCAAAAGCAGGGCCAGGCCATGGCTGGGGCTATGCTTCCAATGACAATTTTGGGTCTGCTTTCCCAAGCCATTGTTTTCTTTACATGTATGGGTGCCCTTCCATAGTGCCAAGAAATTCTGTCCAGGCATGACTGCAAGTGAGCCCAGCAGCATTACCAAGTCCACCCACACTCACACTGATCTGTGCATGCAGCTCCCTCTTGGCTTTATTCCCTTTGTGAACAGAGCACTGGCACGATCACCCCATCCCTCTAGGAATCTAACCTTCCAGCTCATTGACTGTTTTCAGAACCATCTCAACATCTGTCTAAGACCCATTTCATATAGATGATTTTGTCCCCTCTGTCACATCCATGACTGTTCACAAATTTATGGCTCTCTCTGTCACTGCACCTATCTTAGTAATAATAATTATCTTTCAAGTAACAGAACTGCTGGAGAGAGTCACTGTTCTGAGAAATTTTTGTGTGCAGTAAATGAGCACCCAGAACTTCCTCCATGTAAAGAAATCTTCCCAGCAGTGACATGGCATAGCTCATTTAGCATTTCATCAGACGAGCACTCATAATACTTACCACAAAAAATAGATGATGCTTATGACTTCTACTTATCTAAACCAAATGCTCTGAAGAACTGCTCAGATTCCTGAAGCCTTCCAGGACCGTGGCTTTTGTTTTCCAAAAACCAAAGGCAGCTTCTGCAGACTCACCATTTTTACCCCTTGGAGCTGTGACGGTACTGTCACATTTGCCTGTCTGGGGTGGCAGGGCTCACTCTCACCATCCTGCCAGGTGCTGCTGGGAAGAGAGGCTGTCTCCCACCTCATTACTACAACACCTCCCTCCTGCTGCACCTTGGATAGAGGCACTAAAATCACACTGGATCCAGGCTTCTCCAGCTCCTGGGGACCTCAGTTCATGATCCCAGCCTAAAAGCTGGGAGGTTGAGGCCTGCCTTGGTGGCTGAGCACAAACTCGTTTGAGATGCTCTGGAAAACAAGACAAGTTTGCTGTATTCACCATGATAAACCCAACTGAGTTTTTAAGGAGCTGAGCTGTTTTCCATCCAGCTCACACACAGCTAAGGACATCTTCAACCCATGTACTCTCTGATTCTGATAGAAATTCTCCCCCCTGCTATTTAGAAACAGACACAGGCACAAGGAGGTCAATACTACTGGGGGTCTGGCTTTACATTTTTGGCATCAGAAACATGAATGAACAGGGGAAACAAAGACTATAGGAGATGTATGGTAGAGATGTATCAGAGGTACAGAAGAAAAAAGGTTGGGCAGATATCCAGAGGAATGCTCTGGGACGTTGGCCCTTGCCCTGGTCTCTCAGTGATCTCTGGCAAGATAAAGGAGCACAACACACACAAGAAGAGTTCTTCCTAGAGCAATACAACTCAGTTATCACCGGAGTGTGTCTGCATCCCAGGGAAATGTACAGAGATTCAGGCTACCCCAAAAGAAGGGAAATCTGTGTATCTGATGGCTCTTTCACAGCCCCACTGGGCTATTCCTGATACCCTACTGCAATGTGCCATGCAGATGTGTCTCCCTCACCTGCAGTGGGATCAAAACTTGCAGCAGCAAGGAGGAGCCTGCAGTCCTCAGTTATGGGGGATGAGAGGAAGCACAGAGCTGTGGAATACTGAAATAGCAAATCCCGTTTGGAAGGCGCTAACTTACACGGCAACCGTTCCGTCCCCCCAGCAGCCAAACGCAAGCAAGTGTAAAAGCAGAATCTCACCAGTCGTATTCATTCACAGGGAGCAGAAACAAAATCTAACCTTCAAACTCTTGATTAAAATAGGCTTTTAGAGAGGCAAGTAGACATGAACTCTCATGCCCAGAAAACAGCAGGCTGTTTGAATACCAGTCTCTGTGGCAGCTCCAATATGCCACTGAAAGAACTGTTCATGAATGTCAAAAATAATGCCAGCACTGAAACAGTCCAATCTGCAATAATATTTTCTATTAGCTATTTCACTGCAACAGGCAGAATTTTAATAAAGCATATGGCAATTTTTAGTTAATAATGGAAAAGGCATTTCCTAAAGTTGGGATACATCATACCTGTTGACTGGCAAACAGCTCAAAGGAGGCAGTTTACCTCACGGGCAGAGGAAATTGCATCTCTCTAGAATGGGAGCTCCTCCTTCTGCAGCCTGGCAGGTGCCACCAGGTGGGACATCAGCCAGGGACATACCCTCCATAGTGCTCAGACCAAGCCCTAGTGCAGGCATGACTGCAAACCACCCCGTGGGCTCCATCCCTGGGGACTGTGCCCCAAGACCAGGACCTGCCTCCCGTGTGTGTAGGAACACAGATTTTTCCTTCCCGGGCACAGGGAGAATCTCAGCCACAATTTCACTCACTTTTCCAACAAAATATGGTGATTTTCACTAGCAATCATTGTTTCCAGCTTACCACAACATTTGATGATAATTGTGGGAGTAAATGTTTGGAGGTTAAGGTGCATTTTTTAAATGTCTGATATTTATAGCTGTGGAAAAATTCATGAATTGTCACACTCACCTTAAATGATTCGTGGGTATAATTGGAGAAGACCTTCCACATGAAAAATTAGGCCATACTGACCCATATAAACAAATTCAGTAAGCCATAACAAGCTGCTTGAATCAATTTAAAATATTACGGAAGCACAGAAAAAAATACTGACTGTTTAGTTAACTTATGGTCCATTTCCTATCTATCTATATATATGTAAAAAATATTCTGGTGAAATAAGTGCATGTTTTTATTTGCTAGTGTAGAGATAGCATGTGTTGCTACTATGGTTCATCCACAAAAAAATCCATTGCTTTTAGTATGAATTAAGTGAATACTGAAGTGTCTCTGCTATTCTCAGAGGAAAATTCTCTTCTACCTAACTTACAAATAAATGTTAGATATTCAACTTAGCCGAAAAATACAGCACAGGAAAAAAAAGCAATTTTCGAACATGTTATTTATACGCTTTATATACTGACTACAGGAAGAACTGAATTATTTTCACTGGCAACATATGTGTAATTTAATATCACCAGTGAAAACTAGGAGCTGAACTGGCCAGTATAAGCTTCAAGCACTTGTAATTTTTCCAGTTTTGAACACAAAAATGGGAGCTAAGCAGAACTCTCCCTTCATCTCTGCAGTGATTACAGCAGTATTTTCTAGAGAAAAGAGTAGAAAACCAAAACTGTGCGTGGGGAAAAAAATGAACAGAGAGAAAACAAACACTCCCCCACCACCCTACCATCAAACTTCTCTTGAACAGATCCATTGCTCAAGCCAGTCATGAAGCAAACAGCCATGTGCATAACACATCTGTCAAGGGTTACAGGATACAGTTCATATTTCTTCACCTACTCTTACTCTGCAAAATGCTGTTCCTGGGCTCTCACTCCCCATCAGCTCCTTCTCTGCCCTGGTCAAGGTCACAATGCACTGACCTTGTATCCTGCAAAACCAAAAACATCCCCTAGCTTGCTGCTGTATTTTTTTTCTTGAAATCTCCAGACTAGGTGAAAGTATTGAGAGTGTGTGACTCTTGATGACCTTTAGAGAAACTTCCCCCACATCGCTGCCTCTTGCACTGAAACCAGAGTTGTTCCTCCCACCTGATTGATGTTTCCCACTGCAAGCACAGCAGATGCATCCCAGACGCTGAAGAAAGGACAAGCCTGAAGAGCACAATAAACTTTCAAGACATGGCATACATGGGCTCTTCTCACTGAGCCTGGCAGGCAGGGCACACAGCATGCCAGCATCCTCCCGTCCTTTTGGAAACAGTGAAAACAGTAATCCAGCTTTGCTTTCCCTGCATCTCCTACCCTGAATTTACACCTCAGTGAGAAAGAAACTAATGGATTTGTGAAGGGGTCCCCTGTTACCATTTCTCCTATAGGTCATGCAGCAGCACTGTTTAGATTGAGATTCATCAGTGCCGCATGGAATCAGACACAAATGCAGGATGCCAGAGGAGAGAGAGACAGACCTGAACATAAGCCAAGAGATGCTGGAAGGCAGCAAGAAACGAATGAGGTGATGGTAATTTAGACCATAAATCAGTGACTAAGTCAGAACACAGTTCACCTGCTTCCCGGGCCAGCACAGGCACTCCCTCTTTTCCCAGGCACAGGGTTGGGCAATGCTGTCTGCTTCAACTGTTCTTCATGGGGCCCTTAAAGGCTGAGTTAATTCTCACTAGCTCATCATACAGCCCTCTACTTTCCTAAAGAGTCATGGGATCCAGCTTGCCAGCAATAGATCTGCATAAAACAAAGTTCAGCACTGCTTGTGGTAATAACTACCCTTGCAATCACACCATAGCACCAAATGTTGGGTAAGTGGAAGGATAATTCCATAAAAGCCTGCGAGTTAAATACATATTTTCTCATTAGCATTTAGCCATTAGTCTCAGATCTTAACAACTCAAGAAGCCAATGCAGATGAACCAGAGTGGCATTAGTGCAGTGATCCTGTGCTGGGCAGGGTCTCGTTGCTTGCGGGCCTCAGTACGTCATGGAGACAGCCCATCTGGAAAGGTGAGCTGTGCACCCCTGATCCTGGAACAGGCCACTTCTTACACACCACCTTTGCTGTGTTAACTGAGAAACGTGGCTACTCAATGTGATGCTCTGTATGACATAAGCACACTGGGTCAAGTGATAAGCCAGATATTTCAGTCCCAGCCCATCTCCATTAAAAAAAAAAATCCTGTTCATGACTTTACATTCATAAATACTCTCACAATGTCAAGGGATGGGGGGTTTTCATCAATTCATTAGATACGCTCCCATGAATTATTTATATTCAGTGCTAAAAATGGTTCCGAAACATTACAAGAATTCAATATCAGTTTTCACAGTGGGATTTCATCATTTTAGCACTGTAGCATAATAGCCTAATGCAACACTAATACTAATACGATATGGTGCTAATAGGGTACAATGAGAGTTCTCTCTAATATGCAAACATTTCCATGTTGCATTATTATTTCTTTTAAGTTAATATGATATGGTGATAATATGATGAAATGAATTAGTTTCATATCATTGTTTGCATGAGTTGCGCATATTAAAAGAATATTTCCCCCCCTCCCTTTGAATTCACTTGGAATGAGCTTGAAAATTTACCCTGTAGTTATTCTTATGCTAATGAGGCTGTTTAGTAGGAAACACTCCCGCTGTTGCTTAGCCAGCTGAAGAAAGAGTAGGCACATATCACCTCTTGCTGGAAAAAGAATTTTCCTGGCCTGTTTTGAAAGCCTCTGTCCTAAATATGTTTGCTTTAACATTTCTCACGAGCTCATAGATTCATTGCATATTTATGCTAAATTCTCTGGTCAGTATTTATCAGGAGCATGTCTACATAAGCGGACATGGCTCCCAGCTCAGCTGCTGTGAGGGGCAAGGCACAGGGAGTCACACGCCAGCACCTGGGGAGGTGACCACAGAGACAGAGCCACCACGGTTTGTGTGGCCTAGGACTGGTGTATGCTGGAAAGAGAGAGATGGCAAGTCCACACCCAGGCTCCAGGGTCCATCACAGTACTCTCCTCCAGGTCTTGTGACATTTTGTCAAAGCCTGTGCTGTGTATTCATTGCTGCAAAAAAGCAAGCTGGGGTAAGGGTTTTTCTTTCTGCCCCACAAAGCAGAATATCTACCAGCCTTAGAGAGAAATCCTGTCTGCCCTTGCCAGAAATGAGCTTTGTTCCCTGGCATGTCACACTGATGTAAGGACCCCTTCGTTTCCCAGCTCTGGTAGCAGACCCATGGAAAGCATCCTACAGATGCTTTGGCATTCTGTGTTGGACACAACCTGCAGGGCTTAGAGCAGCCAAGAAGCCCTGTCCTGACTGTTTGCCTTCTGTGCGCAAACCCGAATGGCTGTAGTGGGACTTTGTTTGGCCCTTTTCAGAGGGACACACTGGAGTAACTGTTCTCATTAATAAACGGGCACTGAAATTTTGAGGACTTCTGTTTGGAGATGTGAGGCTTCAATACAGGATGATATGGGAGGACATTCTTAAGTAATTCAGCTAACATTAGCCTCTGGTTATTTTCTTCCTGACTTGCCTATGGAGACAGAGGACAACCCACAAAGTGGCTAAGACCAACATCCTGCCCACACCCCAGCTTTAACTTCATGTAGATCCAGTAATTGCCTTCAAATCCCAGCACATCCAGCTTGACTGAATCTGAATTCAGACTCTATGACCATTAATTCCCACAAAGTAATTCAAGAAAATTGTACACGCAAGGTTAACAGCACATGTACAGCACAGAAAACTTCCCCAAATGTTACAGAGGTTTAAAATGTCATAAATAAAATAGTCCAAAGTTTTTTAATTATCAGATTTCTAAAGCTATTTTACATAATTCCCTGTATAATCCAATCTTAAACTCAGAAGACATTCATGCAGATGACATTTCCTCTCTGTTTTGAATAGGGATTATTTTTTAAGAGGATACAGAATCTGGAAGTATTTCAATAGGTCTGATATTTAAAGCATATTTAATGGCATTTATGTTTTAATCTTCTTACCTACTAAACTTTAAAGAGAGCTGCAAGGAATTCAACAGTGAAAAAAATAATTAGACATTAGTTAGTAACATAAAATGCATAGGCAATGGGTCACTTGATTCATGAACAGGATGTAAACGGGAATGGCCGTTAGGGCAACACAGCACACCGTGCTTTCCACCCTCCAGGAGTCACACTGCTTACATCCTCTCAACATCCTCGAAGTGTTCAGCTGCATATGGACTTTGGCTACACTGGTGGCAACAGGGTGATCTGAAAGCAGTGACCCAAATTCGCCAGGCTTCTTATAGATGAGCAGATCAGAGGAATCTTTGTCAGGAAGAGAGGACAGGGGCAGATGAATAATTGTCATAACTCATTCTGCATTTTCTAGCCCGAACAAACAAAGCACTATCCATGGCCTCTTGCAGGAAGACATTAAGCAAATCTCACAGAAAATTATACAAAGAAAACCCTCATTGGTTTTCTGAAGTTTGGAGTTTTAAAAACAGTCTTATTTTGATCATACACATTCAGCCCTGCTGCCTTAGGGTTGTTGCAAGTTTGGTGACGATGAGTTACACCTTGTACTGGTGCTTGTCTCTCTAAACTTTATACATACTCATTTGCTATTTCAGCCCTGAAAGAGCCTGCAGACAACTGTCTGCTTTTTTTCTTCTCACACTCTGCCTAACCCCAGGAGCAAGGACCTACTTCGTTAGGAGTAAAGGTATTAATTAGCAGTGAACCTGTTTAACCCACATGCTCTTCCATGCAGCTTCATAATGAATTCCAAACAACCCTGAGCTGTAACTATTTTCTCATATTAGAGCACATACTCATCCTCTTGAAATCAGAGGCAGTGGTCTAGCAAACACCTCTTTCCAAGGGGCCCCTAGATTTGAGTCTGCTGAAGCTTCCCCAGAGCGTGTATTCCCCAGGAGAGTGACTATGTATGGCACTCCTGCAGCATTCTTCTAGCTTTCTGACACTGTGCCCTAAGCCAGCTTCAAAAGCCAGGACTAAAGGAGTAGTGATAAACTGAATAAAAACTGCTTACCTTGTTTCCAGCTTCTCA
This sequence comes from Irena cyanogastra, assembly GCA_013397155.1. Classification (NCBI taxonomy): domain Eukaryota; kingdom Metazoa; phylum Chordata; class Aves; order Passeriformes; family Irenidae; genus Irena; species Irena cyanogastra. The sequence continues at coordinate 260,402 of VWZV01007560.1, read as the reverse complement.
CAAAGAATCATTTCATTGGTGAGGTCTTGTTAAATTCAGAAGTTTCTAGAGCCACCAACCAACACGTGCCCCATGCTGTCCCTCCATGCAGGACGCTGTGCCTGCCAGTGGCTGGCTGCATGGTGCTGGTGGCAGTGTATGGCACGGCCACCAGTGTGGGCACAGCTCCTGGACAGCCTCATCCCTGCAGCCCAGCCATGGGGTCACTCAGTGGCCTTGCTGGCCAGGAGGCCCAGGAAGATTTTGTTGAGTTGTAGCGTTTTAATCTCTGTAGTATCAGCGATAGCTGATTTCAGTTATTTATTTCACTGAGCAGGACCCAGCATGGCCATAGAGGGCACCAGCTTTAATCTCTCTCTCTGGTTAAGGACCAAGATTCATGTGTGGTTGTCTGAGGAGTCATCTCAGGCTGGCCATCATAAAACACACATTAGAAAAGACACATTTCAAAGATTTGGATACATACTTATTTCTGCACTGAAAGAACTGATTTTGCAAAACCTCCCTGTGTGGCCCAGACAAATTGAAGTGATTACTTTTAGCTATCAGAGGGAACAAAAAGGTCTTATGCAACTTAAGCACAATAAGCCTAGCCATTATTCTACCCTGAAAAATCAAAGATTTCTTGGTGTTACCATTACTATTGCTCTGTTACTTGTGGAAAACAATTCCAACTATCAGGAAATAATTATGAACAAAGTCCAGTTAATTATACAAGACATCTAAGCTGCCCTAATTAAGGACTGGGTCAATACTGTTCACTTGGTAATTTTTTTTTTAATTGTGAATAGATTTAGTAGAAGCCTGGCTGATAAACAAATAATGAGATTGGTGGTCCAGAAGGAATTTGATTAATAAAATTATTCACCAATTATTTATTTCTTCTGGTTTATATCATTCTTTCTTCTACCTTAGAACAGGAATAGAAGGAGAGGGATAGCACTCATTGGTTTCAATGCCTATGTTCCTTCCTGTCAGAAACACCCTACAATCCTGAGCCTGAGGATGAAAGCTTTATTCATGCAACCATGACAAAATGGGGTAACAATTCAAAGCCACACTAAGTCCCTAATGCAGTCACATTCAGGTAAGATTCCTGGATCCATTGAAGCTTTATAGATTTTGCTGCAAGTACTCACCTTTCATAAATACAATGTTTATGGGATTTGTGCTCTACCATGAGAAAATGCTCAGGGCTGGTAAAGACCAAAAAAGACAAGCTACAGATCTGGTTCCACAGTTGCTATCTCCCCACCATTTCCTCAGGAGAATTTACATAACTCCTGTTGACCTCTGAGTGTTGTGTCCCAAGTCCAGAAACAGGCCACAAACAGGTGAAATCAAGGCCAGCTGCTGTGGCTGCAGAGATCAGACCCTGAAGGTGCCCAGAGCAAGGAGTGGGCTCATGGACCAGTCAGGCAGGCAGGGCTGGAGGGGGCATGGGCAGGGCACTGGTGGAAGGAGAAGGAGCCTCTGGACTGAATGTCTGTGTCTGAGTCCCAGCAAATCTTTGTGTGTTACCACCACACCAATGATGGATGGATGACTGCAGTTTAAACAGGAAAACAACTTTACATATGTTTTAAACTACAGTCTGCTAGTCTCATATTTTAATATGAAACTGAAGCAATTTACTGCCTTTTTAATGGATTACAGAAGGAGCTCAAGCATAATGCTTCTACCCTTTTATGATCAATACCTTTAACACATTCATAAATTATTAATATTCTGCTCACAAAATTAACCACCTCTAAGGCACATAATTGCTCAATACTCAAAAGGAAAAACATTTAAGGAAATAAAATGTTTCTTTGCATTTTTAGACATTTCTGGTAGCTTACTATATAGCAGGAAAGCTACACTGTTTATTATTCAATGTAGTATATTAATTCTCATTATTTTTACTAGTTTTTCTTCCTTCTGTGGCACTATAAAGGGACTTAGCATATGACTGTTTAATCAGTCAAAAGCCCACACCATGAGGACTGTCTCGTTACATTCTTCCTAGAAATGAATCTGTTTTCCAGATGGGAAGGCTTTGGGTAAGAGGAAGGGGCTGAGCTGACTTAGGAGATGGCATAAGTCAATGTTATTCAGGATTGGTCCATGCAGCATTACATATTATCCCAATGCTATCACCACGGTGCTCCTGCTGACATCTCTTCACCAATGCTGTTGGTAAGTATCCTAAAGAGGACATGCATCTTCCTGTTAATTAATATCATGTGCTGTATTCACTTAGCTGCATTTCATTAGCTGAATTATAAAATTAGAAAATAATCTTCCAGAATGTGTCTTTTTTAAAATTCACATCTCATTTTCTGAACGAAGAGGAAATACAGAGATCTCAAATCTCTGTAGCAGAGGCCTAGGGATCGCAAAACTTCAGTGTAACTCTGAATCCAATTTTCTTTTTCCAAGTGCTACTCTTTGTGTTCTAATAGTCTGAATTAGAATATTTTAGCTAAAATGGACAGTTAGTATCAAACTCTAAAGCCTAACAATGTCTTTAAAAGTTTCAACTATGGAAGAGCAAACGTGCTGCCACAGAGGGATCAGCGGCTCAGAGCATTGCTTTGTGTGTTGGAAGCTCAAGGAACACTGCAGGCAGGATTACAGGGCTCTCCATCTTGTAGATCTCTGGGAGCTATACTCATACCCCATTAGCCTTGATTTAATGAAAGAGAGTTAGTTTGATAAGCGTATTTTAATCTAAAGAAGACGTGAATTATTTGATCAAATATATTCAAGGCAAAATTTTTATACCTATGCTTAACAAACATGAGATAGCATAGCTCATTGTCGGTAAAAACAAAACAAAACTTCACTTGGTGTTTCACACAGCTGCTCCAGGCCTGAGCAGACCCCTGGCTGACACCACTGTCTGGGATGTGTTTGTAAGCTGTTTGCACTGCATGAGCAGCAACCTCATTTCCACCTTCCTCAAGATGTTTGCTGCAGCTACCCTCATTGTAAAGTTTAATGGAAATGTCTTAGCTACAAAGTACAAACTTTCAGCTCTGGAAATAATCCCTCCCATCAAGTCCATGCCTATGGCCATGGGAGAGGTACCATTGCTGTGCAGAGAGCTTTCAGTCCATAGGTGTTCCAGTCCAATATACTGNGTTTTGTTTTGGTGGTGATTTTTTCAATCAGAAATACCAAAAAGCTTTGAAACTATGAGACCACAAAAAAGCACTTCCAGATTTTTCCATTACCAACTATAAGCCAGCCTTAAGGATATTCTTTGTTTACCTTTCATGGATCCTTTGAGCTTACCCTTATTTGCTTAGCTTGTGCCAATGCTGGGAAATCTTTGAGCAACATCATTTCAAAGGTTCTCTGGATCTTTACAATCATTTCCTTAAAAAGCATGAATGTATATCTGAAAACAAACGCTGGATTTCAGCAACCTCTTGTGTAGCCTAGTAAAATAGCAGGAAGAATAACATACAATTAACCAGACTGACTTCTCTGACTCAAATATTTTAAAACCTTCATCATTACAAATTTCAACATATATTGTGATGTTACAGTGTTTAAATGTATGCATTTCTTTTTACAAAGTCTAAAGGCAGAATAAATAGCTGCCAACACAGCCAGAAACTCCCAGCAGACTTACAAGCCAGAAACTCTTATCACTAGTGTGAATGCTAAGGAAGTAGCTGTCTTTATACAATTAAAGTTCAAGGTTGCATCTATAATAGGCTTTTCAGCTGTATTTGAAAGTAATTTAAACTGTTACTCACCCATAACCTCGTTAGAGATTCATGGTGTTGAGTACGCAAAGCCGAACAGACTGAAAGGGTTATAATACATTTACTAAAGGAGGAGAGGCTTGTAGCTGGAGAGAATATTGTGCAGGGAAACTACAGGGGTTTGGAAAAGCTCCTTTTTGTGAGAGTACATTTCTCTTACAGCATCTGAATTATTCTTAGGAAATAATTTTTTGGAGAGGTAGTCATGGTCATTTACCAGTTTTGTAAAGATATTTCTCTGCCATCCAGCCAAGAAATTAAGTAATTTAGACGTGGTTAGTGATGAAATGGGTCCTTCTGTTTCAATCCAGCCCTGGTAAGGATATGGGAAAAGATTTTCCTTCAGTAATTCCCATAGGTTAAGAGGAAAAAAAAAGGCAAAAAAAAAAAGGAAAAAAAAAAAAGAAAAAAAAAAAAAGGCTGTGATTACCAGCTAGTGTTCTCCATAACAGCCTCTGGGGCCAGAAATGCAGCAAATTCTTCCAGGCATCTTCAGGAGCTCCTGTGGAACAGTGATATGATTGGAGTTGTTTTCTCTTTGATTACTGGATGTTTCTCACACTGTTCATCCAATACAAAGTGATGTGGGAGCTCTAAGCATCAAGATCCTGCTCCGTTTCAGAAATTACAGAAAAGGAGGTAGAAAAGAGAAAAAGCAGAAAGAAAAAGGGAAATGCCAGCAGGCCATCCTAGTCATTTAGAGTGGCACAAAGAAAACAAGAAAAGAGAAAGAGGGAATTGAATGGGCAATATTAAGTAATGGCATTATGTGTAAATATTTGCAATGCTGGCTTCCATGCACATGGCCAAGTCATGTTTCCCATTACACAAGAATGGCAGGGCACAACCCCATGATTCAGCTGCAGTTCATCCTGGCTCTTTTCACCACTGAAATACTTCTGTGGCAGTTCTGCAAATTCCACTGTCCAAGTTTTCACACTTCCAGGAGAGGCTGAAATGGCATCCCTTGAAATTTACAAAATGTCATTTAAAAAGTACTCTTCACCCTATGGTGCTCTTTTCATTTAGAGAACCTGAAAAGAAATGGAGATATTTAAATTCCTAAAGGATTATTCTCACAACATTTTCGAGTAAGTCAAGAATTTCAAAAACCCTGCTGCAGCTGTGTACACTTTTCACCTACCCATCACATGGCCTTTAAGCACTTCCAAAGCTCTTGAGTACTCTGTGACTGACCACAAGGCTCAGTAAGCCTCCTGTATACTTATCTTTTGAAAATAAGAGGTCAAACCTTTTGAGAGTTGATTCTTGCTAAAGAAGCTTCTGTCACACAAATCCTAGGTCTGACACAGCCTGTCAGAGGCAAGTTCACCAAATAGCCCTTGTGGCTGTGTGTACACCAGTGACACACAATGCTATCACCACCACTTGGTATTTGACTGCAGCCCCTATTGGCCTGTGAATTTCACCACAAAGAACAGTTGTTTGGGTTGGCTGTTTGTTTGTTTTTTTTAATAGACATGTATGATGCTACAGGTTCCTGAATTCATAAATTGTAAACTATATTAAATACACTGGAAATTGACTGATGATGACTGCTGCTCTTCCAGGCTAATTTCTCTTCTAAACTATGATATGAAAATTCTGGCTAATGGGCTTGTGACAAGACTAAACAGAGGTAATAGCAGACTTAATCAAGAAAACAAATGGGATTCATTAAAAGCTGGCACTCAGCAGATAATCTTTGGAGAGTTCTAACCTCAATCTACGTGTCCCCATCAAAAATGAAGAGAAAAAAAAGAAATCTTCAGCTGACTTTATCTTGGGCTGTTGAGCCAATTCAATGGAAATTTATAATGGAAAAATATTAGACACGGTTCTCTTTCCAACTCTTTTTGTACTCTGTCACAGAACTCACAGTAAAACATTAACTAGAATTTTCTTCATGCAGTTGAGAAGATAAATTAGATCTAGTTTTCACAACTACCTCTAACAGGTAACTTAAAATAATGTTGCAGTACTAGAACCAGTTCTTGGCATATACTGCTAATAATATGTATATATACACACACACACATATATAGCTCATACACATACATGTCTACCCCATGTATGTATGATATACAAAGCCTATAAAGCCTTTATATTTATAGGTAAGTTGAGTACCAATACATGCACATACCTACCCTGCATTGTGCACTTTTACAAGCTGAAAGGCTAGAGATGGAAGCCAAATGCTACTCCAAGTTTCAGAAATACTCTCTCTACAAAGAATGGAGCCAATTCCCTAAACATAACCATCTTCAAAATTCAGTTTTAATTCTGCAGTTCAGCCACCCAAAAAAAGGAAGAAAACGCAAAAGTTAATTATTACTCTCCTCCAACATCTACTGTCTTGTTAAAATATGCACAAAATTACCAGATAAATAGATAACTCCACTTAGTAAGTATCTAAGTATTTCTTTAGCCAATATGATATTATCAAAAAAGAAGTAGTAAAATAACTCCTGAATTGCAAGGAATATATGTCCAGCCATGATCTACTTTGAATTTAAGAGCAAGAAAAAATTTACTTTTTATTCATTTCTCTTAGAAATGTAAATGCATGGAAACTACTGTCCCTGACATCTATGTAACCTACCTGAGCTCTCTAGGGGCCAAATGAAGACCTCACTGATGCATCAAAGACTTTTGATGGTTGGAGAACGTTTGGGATCAGGAACTGGTAAATATATTCAATCTGTTTTGTAATTCCCCTGCTTTGCAAAGACACTTTTGCTTTTTGCTAGCAGCTCAAGTACCACTGTTAAAATCCAGGATTAGCCACCTTCTCCTTCCTGCACTGACACACAGTTTATATGCTCTCATTTGGTTCACTAACATTATTTTCTGCAAAAGCTTATTTACTCTCACTACCACCTCCTAATTACTTTAGGGAGGTCATATTGTTTTGTCATTATGCTCTTCTAGCTCTGTTCTGAGCAGGACATATTTTCTGATAAAGTGTCCAAATTCTTTTCAGGTGGCTGCACCCCTTGCAGCATGTGGCCTTACACAGTGTCTAAATTTGCTAAGGCAATTTGAGCATTATCAGTCTGCTAATTAATGTCCTATAATAATTCTGACCTTTAAAAATTGTCTTCTAGCACTGCTGTTTCACAGGCCTGCTGTGCATATGCTTTTCCTTTTTAAATTTTTTTTTATGAATTTTTTCCACCTACACGTTCTGCTCTCAGAGAAGTCCCAGCTCACTTAACTGTTGCTGACAGAGCTTGGAAATAGCCCTGGCTAAAATTTTGAGGTTTGGTTTGAGGGTTGTTTTTTTTCCCTCTATTTGCTTTGAAGGCTTGATTATCTCAGCTATCCTTGCAGAAAACACTCAGAAAGAGGAGCTTTTGCATTGTGAGAGCATGCTGCAAGGTGGCTCCTTGGCAAGCCACATCCCCTCCAAGTCAGCAGGTCCAAATACATGCAGATCAAGAGCAAAAAAGGGAATGAGCACCTGAAAGCTGTGGGTGAGCAACAGAGAATCCGTGCTTGAGTTCATTTGGTGCACAAGAACTGCTACTAATGTCCCCAGCTTTCAGGGATGGCCTTGATGCACAGATTCAGGAGACATTTATGGGACACACAGAGTGCTCCACCTCTAAGAGACAGCCCTTCTGCTCCTGTGACCACACATGCCACCCTTCTGTGGATTCTGCTGCTGACTATCCACCCTTCTCTGATGAATATTAACAATATGGGAGTGGCTGCAAAAGATTTATTACTTAATAATATAATGAGAAACTTCCTTTGCAGTAGAGTTATTCGGTGGGATACAGATGTGCATGCCACAGCTCATGCTCCTGTAATTACAAAGATATCTGATAACACAACCAGCCTTATTAGAAACCTTTTTATACTTTTGGGATTAATCCAGGAAAGGGAAACAATGTGCCAAGTCAGAAACCACAGTAACGGTGCTCACTGTGACCCCAGCAGAGGAAAGGCTGTGCTTAGGCCTTACTTTCCCTTCTCAACAAGGGAACAAGAGGGTCCAGAACAATAATCTGCCTTTCTTGTAGGTTTGTAGGCAGCCCAGGGAAACACATGGACTAGAAGAGTGAAGGGACGTAGTGAGGTTGGGAAGAGCTCATGTCTCAGAGCTGAGGGTGGCAGCAGACATCAGTGCCACCGTGCCAGGGCTGTGCCCTGCAGCGCAGCCAGAGAGGTCCCTGGCACATGGCCTGTCCCAGCAGGGTAGCAGCAGTGCTGCCCACCAAGCAGGAATCTGCTAGCAGCCATCAGGTCCTTTTGTGCCCATTAAACAACATTTCTCTCTATAATCACCAGCTGTGTTGAGGTCTTTCCAAACAACAGAACAGCTGGAGCCAACGCTTTCGCATATTGCAAAAAAGGAAGCAGAGGAGACTGGCATAAGGGACAAGGATATCTGCAGGGGAAAATGACTGTTTAAGAAAAAAAATACAAAAAATGTATCATCCCAGTGATGAAGTTTTGCATGCATTTATGTTGGCAAGGTCATGAGCTTGAAAAGAGATGCAAACTTCGTTGCAAAAATAATAGCGGAGATTTTTTTTTTTTAAACCTCCAAAACCACAGTGAGGATTTTCTCATAGTCCTGCGAAGCCATTCTTTATGAACCCAACATCAGGGGTTTCCTGTTATGCAGTTACAAAAGCAGTGGGGATTTTCAAGGGTTTTGCTTGTCACACCACCAGGATTCAGTGAATTATCTGAGGCATGTTTTGCAGCTGTCAGATATCTGTATCTTTATGACACAGCACAAAACAGAGAAGAGCTGTCCATAAGAGAGAGCTACAACTGTATTCACCTGAGAACAGAGAGGGCATGTGAACAAAAAGAAAAATATTCCAAAACATGTCACTGGAAAAGACAGCAAAGGATATTGACCCTTTCTGTAGTTTCACTAAGGATGTCAACGTGTTATCAAGGCTTAGGGAACAGAAACAGTCCCTTCATACTCCCAAGGTATTTCTATGCTTTTGTTACCCATCGTGAACACACTTATCTAAAACCACAATGAATGGGAACATGCACACACATGTCACACATCAAACTACCTGGACAGGTTTTCTGGGGCGTTGTAAAGACTTTCTTTCTTCAAAATTCTTTGCTATAGGTGCAAAATGTCTCTACCAGGTAGAGTCAATAAGTCTCATTATCAAGATATTGTGCAGGCAAAAAAATATCTTGTCACAGAAACATCAGGATAGGAAAGATGGTACTGACAGAGAGCCACCGCATCAGCAAAACTACCTTGAGCTGATTCCAGGAGATACACAAGAGATATTTTATCCAGTCCCATCAATACACAGCACAGCATACTCAAGAGAAAGGGCAGAGAGCACTGACTGTAACACTCACCCACTGAATGCGATCAGACCTCGGATAATCAGACACTTGTTCTGTTCATTGGCTACAGGAGACTAAGTAAACAAATATATGAAACCCAAATAACAGAACAAATATATGAAACCCAAATAACAGAAAAGGTAAAACCAGTATGAGAAACACCAGGAACAGAGAAGACAAAAATGTTGAAGTTCTGACCTTGACCAGTGTGTCTCCCGTCACAGGCTGCATTTATCAGTGAAAAATCTCTGCAGTCACAAATCCCAGACCTTCATCAGACTCTCAGATTCTCTGGTTTCCAGAACATTGCTGTTTTAATCAGTTTGCACTGCAAAGCTGCATGGCCAGTTGTGAGCCCTTGCTAGCACTCACAACGAGGTGCCAGAATGATTGACCATGTGAAGGGACTCTACAATTGCACAAAGCCACTGAATAGGAATGACAAAGAGCACACTCAGCTTTCAGGAGTTCCTGATCTAAGTGCAAGAGAGACACGGGTGAAAAAGAGCACTGCAAAGTACAGAAGGGGTAAAACTTTGGACTGCTGGCTTCATGGAAGTAAGATGAAGAAGATTTTCTATACCCCAGGCAAAACCAGCACACAAGGGCAAAGACTGCAGCCAGGCTTGATCATAATTGCGGCTGCTGCTTCTCCATCCTACAAACAGGCCACAGATGGTTAGAAACACAGATGATTAATAACAAACACCTAGACTATTCTGGAGAATGAATGTTGATCTCAGAAGCACAAACACTTTCATCCTTGCTGCTTTGGAGAAATGTGGGTATAACATAAAACTGATCCTGCAAAGACTTTTCTGTGAGCAGCTTTGATCTCCTGCATAGGTCTACCACCTACATTAACAGGTGCATTCACAAATACTAGCAGTTATCAAACACAAAAACCCCAAAACATCTAAACGTAGCAACAAGAAAAAGAAAATAAAATTCACTATTTGAACCTGAATCTTTCAGTTGGTCTGCAGTGTCTTGGTTTTAGGGGACAGGATCAGAAAGCCTACTACACACCTCTAAGACAGAAGCCAGTGCATTAAATACAGCAGGGTTTGTGGGGGTCACAAAGTGAAGTGCTTAGCCACGTTTTTTCCGGAATAGTGGAGTGCTGAAACCATAAGAAAAGGGGACTGAAGCCAACAAGTTGTTATTCTGAAGCCAAGGGTAATCTGCCTGTGCTCCTGTGCCCCTGTGGCAGCAGGGTCCCTGGCTGCTGCTCCCCTCCAGACAGGCAGGAGGCGCCTCTTGGCCTCCTTGTTCAGGCGACAGTGGCAGGTGATGTGGTCTGCTGCTCTCCAGCAAAGCTTTAGTAAATTATTAATTTCCTCTGCCTTCAGTTTTCTACCTTTGCACACCCTGAGAGCTTAAATAAGTACATCCCAAGGCCCTCTTGAGAGAGAGGAGAGGCTGGAGGGAAGCAGGTTCCTGCCTGTCTGACAGCTTTGCAAACATTGCCCTGGTTTTCCAGGTTTTTCCTGGTTTTCCTGCCTGTTGTAAAGGTGGGGGATGAAGAAGGAGAAAAAGATGAAGTTGTCCTTTGACATTTTACATCCACACCTTACTGAGATAACCTTTATGGATAATTTTTCCCAGCAGGTGTTAGATACTTCTTGTGAGCATTTAACAGTGAAACACCATTAAATAATGACTGGCAATAGAAATTTGTTACAAAATTTTTTGGAGGGGTGGAACTAAGACAAATTAACCTTAGGATTTTAAATACAAAGACAACAAGTTCTCTTGTACTAATCCTGTTACTGTGGATATCCTTTCTAGCATACTTGAAAGCAGATTCACTTGGGCTGAACTTACTGTAATGCATTCAAGATGCCCTTTCTCCAACTTTTAGAGAGAAGCAACTGCAAGCAACTGCAAGCAATTAAAAATATTTTAAGGGTATTGAAACCATTCCATCCTGTTTCAAAAGATGCTATTCTAGCATGATCAAATGATTTTTTTTCATTTTTTAAAAAATTCAATTTAAACAATTGAGCTAATTCTATCATTTCATAAATTCTAGCATCATGAAGAACAAATACAACTTCTATATTTTAAAGGTTTACTTGTTGATCTCAGAACACTGCCAACTCAAAAAGTGTGTGTAGTTGTGGGAGAGTGTTGTTTGGAGTTTTTTTCAAAAAAAGTTGTCACCAAAGAGGCAAATTTGCACTCACATGTAGCTGCTGAATCCTTTCCAGAGCAGAGTGGTGGCCTCAGACCTGCCCTCAGCGTGGCACCCTGCGAACAGAGCAGAGCAGAAGAGAGGAGAGGAGAGCAGAGCAGAGGAGAGCAGCTCTCACAGCCATTACCAGCGGTTCAGATGGGAAACCTGTGCTCTAATAGCTGCAGAGTTTTTCATTTTCAGGGGAGAAAGGCCCAGCCTTGCTCCACACCTGCCCTCACTGCCCAGCTTTTTTTCCTTTCCCTCCTCTTTCAGTTGCTTTAGTGCTTTCCCACGGCCCCTTTGCCATCCCTCCTGTGCCAGCCTGGCCAGGCCATGTGCTGCCCTGGCATGCTCCCCTCTCCTGCTGCCCCTTGGAGCAGGAGCTGTGCTGCCAGCAGAGTGGCAGTGACACTCTGACACACTATCAGCTCTCAGCAGGGCATTCCTGCTCTGGTCTGTCAGCACCCTGCAATGCTGTGGAGCTCCTGAGTTGCTGCTGCACAGTGTTTTGTTTTATAATGGCTCCATTTCACACTCCAATGCAGCTGACTTACTCTACTGTATTTCACTCTTCTTAATTAGATTTTGCTCGTTATTCCTGAGCCCCTCCAAAGGCGAAGCAGCACAGAGCCATGGCCACTCTCTGTGCTAAAGCAGCCCCAGGGGCTGAATCCCCTGTGCTGCACCACACGAGCTGGAATTTAGAAATGCATGTTTTATGCCAACCAGAAGGTGTGCAGCCGAGGAGCCAGGTAAAGCAACAGCCAGGGGCATGGGGAGAGGCAAACACTCGCTCAGCTGATGCACCTGTGCGTCCCTTGCTCTCCGTGCTTGTCCCACACCCCAGGTACCCCACTCCTGCCCCTGCTCTGAGCACACCTCCTCCCATCTTCTCTTCCCCCTTCCTGCCCTCCACTCACTCTCAATATAGGGGAGTATTTTTTAGAGGAGTGAATTATCTGATAGTTATCTCTGACTCCAAGGGCTCTCGGTGCAATATACAGCTCCTGAAGCCCCTGGACTTGTAGGAATTTATAGCAGTAGATTGACAGGAAGTTTTTTCTGCAGGTTGTTTATATTATTGTAAGCTGCTTAGGAGGAAAGCTTTAACAGAACACTAGATAAAAAGAAAATGGGTTTTAAAACCTCCAGTCACTCTTCTTTCTTAACTTGTTCTTGAACAAATAAATGTGAGCCCTGGGAAAATACCTGAAGGCACTTTCACAAGAAACTAGCACAGAACACAGCAGAATGCAATGGGCAAAACATCCTCTGCTCAGCTTTGGCAACAAAAAACCCCACTGAAAACCTGGGGGAAGAGCAGGACCTGGGCAGTGAGGTCAGACTATGAATGCAGGCACTCGGGTATGTGAATAAATAAATGGTCCTTGCTTTTCCTACCAGTAGGATCCCATATCCTGCAGTATCACATATCTTAATAGCTATTGATTTTTTTCTATATTGTGCCCACAGCTAGAGCAAAATTTCATTCAAATGAAAAACTCATGAACATGCTGGCAGTTATCTTGGGTGAAGGAAAGACAAAGGGCTGGGAAACAGAACATTAAACAGAGTATTTCTTTTAGCATTACACAGAGGTCCCATTCAGCAAAGAAGGACCTTCAGCAATCCCAATGAAAATTACTCCAGACTAAGGACAGAAATAGAGCAGTTGCCTCTCATCTGCAGCAATACTGAACTGACACCTTTTGGGAGACAATTGCACATCTTTTAGTCACTTAATACATCTTTATCTGCCCCAAGGGCTTGCCCTGGTGAGAGAAGGGCAGCGCAAAAAGTAGCATAAAATCTCCCAGGTGGGGCCATCTGGCAGCCTGTGCTGATGCCTTCCCCCATCATCCCAAGCAGAGGAGGAGTTCAGAGCCCAGGGGAGTAGTCTCTCTGGCCACCAGTCTAGGAAATCCAATGGAAACATGGAGGCTGCTGTCAGGACAAAACCAGGACCATTGCTTGGGATTCATGGCAGTCCAAGGGAGCTGAAACCTTCATGTGAAGAGAAATGAGAACCAAGTAGTGACTCAGCCTGTCCCATTGGATGATACCAAAGAACAAAGGTGTCTGAATTAACAGTTGCAACCCTGTGGTTCTCAAGCGCTGAACACTGGGGAAAAGAGATTTTCTCTGTCAGCACTACTGGTTAAGAGGGGCAGACCAAACAGGCTTACTTTTAAGTGCCTGTCTTCAGTTTCGAGGACAAAGTTCTCCCTCAGGCAGGGAGAAAATATCAGTTGGCCTAAGTGAAGTCTCAGCAGGAAGTTTCCCTGCAAAATACAGAATTTAAATCATTTATTTGCATTTCTTGTGTTTAAACAGGATACTAAGAGCGAGAAAGAAAGAGAAACCTGGGAACAGCAGGCAGCTTCCTTGGAAAGGGAACTACAAACACAACAGTGAAAGGGCAGCTGAGTTCCTGTGCAAAACATGGTATAAAGCATGGCAATTCTCAATGGTAAAAATAACTCAGAGCAAATTCACAACTCACAGCAAACTGAGCAGCAGCAATTCAGAGTTTACTCAATAAAAGAGTGCATTTCCCTGGTATATTCTCTAATATTTTAGCATACTATTTACTGTGTAATAGGAGCACAAAATGTACAATGGACATGGAGACACAGGGAGCCAAAGAGTGACTTGGGCTGGAAGGGAAAGGTATTGCAAACTCAAGAGAAGACAAAGCTTTTTGTCCTGCTATGCTGCCTTGCTCAGCTGGAGCATTGGAGGTTTAGTATCTATGGTGTTAAAGCATGTTTTTTAGGTAGAGGCAGAAGTGGGCTAAGGATCCACAAGAAAAGGGAAGGGATCCTGTATTGCTGGAGCTCAAGTCTATAGATGTAGCCCACAAATACAGAATTGGAGGTTGGGTTACAGTTCCACGATGATGTAGTTAGCAGGGATAGTTGAACAGAAACTACAAAAGTTTTGATCTCTGACGAAGAGGTAAGTAACCCTGAAAGAGCCATTGACCCCTATCACACTGTCACCCATCCACCTCAGCTCCTTCTATGAGCCCTGCATGCCAGTGCATGCCCTTCCTTCAAAGTGGCAGCGCAAAAAGTGAATCGCTGCTTCTGGGCAGGTGGGAGGTGAATTGGTTGTGTTCTGGGATGAGTATCTTCTCAGGCATCCTGCAGCCTCCAGGATCAAACAGGAGGCATCAGGGGAGTCAGCGGCTGTTTTACCTGGCTTTGGCTTTTGTGCTGTATGTGAGAACAAACTTTTGACACCTGTATGGGTACAGATGGCTCCATGCTTTCTTCAGCAGTAGCTCTGAAGAAGTACCTGAAAATAGACTGACCTTTTGATTATGCACAGCCAACTTGCCCGCTCTTCTAGCTTGCTGCTGCAGAGTTTTCCCAAGCAATCTCTAAACATAAAATAGGAGTGATTTTAAAAGAAAATGGGTTCATCAGGTCAGTGGTAGTGTAATTCCGGAAAGGGTATGAAAGTGAGGAAGTAATGATAATGCACGAATTGAAGGGCTGATATAATTTGCCACAGCTGCACTGAGGTAAGAAATTGTAAATAAAACTTCCTGTCTGGCTAGAACATAATGAGTTCCCTACCTTTTAACAGTGCCTGCAAAATAAATTAAAAGAAAACACGTACTGCCTTCCTTCGCTTGCAGATAGTATCTATTTATTAAGGTAAAAGGAACAGTGACAGAGAATACTGCTTCTGCACAACAATACTTGCATTAACTCCAAAGTCCTGGCCACTGCCTAGAGATGAAGAAAGTAGGGGGAATGATACTGGGATAGGAATAAAGTGATCTGAGATGTCCACTGACAGTAAAATAGGGAGAGTAATGGGCAGTGGAGGTTTGTCCCTAACCTCCATGTAGCCTTTCTTGTGCTGGAAGGAACAGCGATTCCTCCCTGTGATTTTAGGGAGGAAGAGGACATTTGCAGGCGATGACAGTTTCTGTGAAAGAGGTGTTATTAGTGGTGGCTAACTGGAGCCACTGCTTTTATAATTTCTTAGTGCTTCAGTACAGATCCTGTCCTTGCTGCTCTCAAATTTCAGACAGAACTGGCAAGTGCAGGAAGCCCAAGAACAGAAAGGGAACAGAAGTGCAAAAAGAGTGATGTGAGTAGGACTCCCAATAAAATGTCCATAGCCAAAAAGGGTGGAGCTGAAGAAGCTCACTAAAAGGCACGCAACAGCCGTGTTTCTGAAATGCACAATCATTAGACAATACTTCTTATAAAACTGTGTGAAGATATCCTTTTACCTAGCTGGTGATTCGGATGTCCCACCAAGTTTCCGTGAACAAGAGATATGGCTAAAAGCAAGCAAACAAGGAAAGAAAAAAAGGAAGGAAGAAAGAAAAGACCAGTTTTTACCTACACTCAGCAGGACTCTGCATAGTTACTCCTCATTCCCTTAAACCTCACCACAGGCAGGGACCCTATGTCAACCGACTGATCAAGGCCTCTGTGAACTATAAATTTTCATTTCTTATCTAGAGAACAAAACAGAAACTATGGTAACAGAGACAGACCTGATAAAGTCCATCAAAGCCTGAGAAGGAAACTCAGTCTACCTCTGCCTAGAGCCTGTGACCTCGCTGCTAAGGCTCCCAACCAGAGGGGCACTCCTTGTGACAGTATATGGGGATATAAATAACTCTTACATCGACATAACCCACTGCACAATTGCTACTGATTTGCACCTGTCCTGTGCTTGGTCTCCTGGCTGGAAGGCATATGCATTCCTCATTTCAGGGTATATCTCTTCAAAGGATACATCACTTAAGCTGTTATCCAGAAACTGAATAATCAAAAGCTTTGGAATTTGGATTGGTAATTTTAGCTCAACCTGCTACATTCATCTTAATCCATGTTTATATAAAACATATCTGGAAATTGTGCCACTGTAGTAATTTATAACTTCATGTAAAATACATTTAAAATAAAAAGAACATTGTGAATATACTGCTTTTATAAACAAACATAATTTCAAATATTGCAGATTTTCTATCTTCTAAGGAAACAGATAGAAATTTAAAATATAGAATAGGAAACTTTTCTCCTAGGAAGTAAAACAGTTTTTTTATAACGCACTCAAAGGCAATTTACTGTGACATGACTTGAAAAGTGAAGCTCATTTTTACAGTGTATGGGGGGTTTTTGCAGCATGGTAGAATTTCTGTATGCCTGACAGCACAAAGAATAGTGTGTGCAATACCATGTGGATTTAAAGTGACCAAAAGCAGAGGCTAGTTTATAATTATCATTGCTGTAGAACACAAATTATTTTTGGAGAGGCCTGCAGCAGGGTGTCTTGAGCCCCAGAAGAGAAAACAGGTCATTTATGTCAATGAGAAAAGGATGCATCTTGGCCTGCTTTGTTTTCCCACAGCTAGTAACAAACTGCATCCTGAGCTTACAAGCACAAAACCTGGTGAGGTCAGCTGTATTTCTGCCATTTGTCTTTCCAGGCTGACTTTAAACTCAGCCTTGAAGTGTTACAAGGAGATTCTTATTACAAAAAAAAAAACAAAAAAACACAACAACAAAAAAAACCAAACCAAACCAAACCAAAAAAAAAAAAAACCTAACAAAAAAAAAAAAAAAAAAAAAACAAAACCCAAAAAACCAGCATACAGCATGGCAGAACACTGGAGAAAGTAGAGTTTGCCCTTCTTCCTCGAAGCAAGGACTGGGCTGTTGCCCACACTGCTTCTGGATTCATCTGGATCCTAGCTCCTGGGGGAACCAGAAAGGAACAAGCCTGGGACAAAGCCCGTGCCCCCAGGGTTGCAAAAGGCTGCTTAATGTATTGCCCAGTAACAGGGGCTGTAGGATAGAGCCAAACTGTAAGCACCATGTTTACTCTTTCCAGGTTTCTCCTAAACAAAAGGATGTTTGGTCATATTGGACAGATTGAACAGCAGGGACTGGCACATCCTGTTGTTATTAATCCATTAAATGGCAGTAAAAGCACTAAAAGGAATGGAAACCCAGAGAAGTAAGATACAGAAACTTGTCTATATTATACTATTGCCACTAGGTTTGGGAACCTCTAGTGCTCTTGCACTCCCATTCGCACTGTCAAGGTACCTGGCCTTGCAGCCACTCAGACTGTGTTCAGCACTTAAGGGGCATCCCATAATACCTCCTGCCTCATGGTGATTTAGGAGCATTTGAACTGGAAACACAGGAAAGAAAGTAGTGCTTGAATTGTCTACATAAAAATGCTTAAAATGTACTCCCTTTTGGTATCAGTCTGGCATATGTGATGAATGCAACAAAGACTGAGAGGTACAATTTCAGCACAAACTAGCATCACCTCTTGGAAGAGATATATAAATGACAGACCCTGAAATGGAAGAAGAAAAGGAACATCAGAATTATTTAAGAGTAGCAAACAAAATCATAAACAGTGGTTTTGTCATGCATTTGCAATATAGCCACAGCCCTGGAATTTTCAGTGCTACTGTTGGAGAAAGGCAGCAATTGGCCAGGTGCAATCTGAATTATGCTTTCAAATTATTCCAGAAACTGTCCTCTAGTACGTCAGACAACTAATACACTAATAGACGTCTTTGTTACAGCAGCAGCACAATCAGCCTTTGGCCAGATTTTTTCTTAGAAACTGACACAGAATTAGCTTTACTCTGGAGTTACCAGTATCCTAATTCTGGACCTCAGAGGATTTCTAAAACCACCATGCAAAATGAACATATGGATTAATTGCAGAAGGAATAGACACTATCACTTACCCCTGAAAAATAATCAATATTGCAGAAAAGGCTTGTAAGCAGAATTAAAAGGAGAGGTAATTTTCTTTAATCGGTTTTGAGCTATTATGCACTACCAATTTTCATTAGTACTTTTTGTCTGCCTGGAACATACATGTAAGGGGAGAAAGGGATGTATATAAACCTACCTCAGAAAGTTTTATCACTTTTAACATGCTGTTCTTGCCTGCCATTTTAAATTTTTTCATGTGTACTTTTCAGCTTTCATACATTTTAAAATTATACAGTAATATATCAATTATAATTGAGTGGCAATAAAAAATATTATTTCTCTCTTTGCTAGATGTATGGTATGCGTGAGTCAAAGCAAAGATTTGTAGGCTGTGGAGAGAATTTAAAAGCATAATGGCTGCTAGTCCTTGCTTATGTTACTAACTTTGTTTTCTTTTCCCTTTTTTATATTTGTCATATGATTTTTACTGTGTGTTTTTTTCCTCTGAAAGCATTTCAAAAGACATAATCTACCACCTTGTCTTTTAGAAGGTCATTAGTCACACAAATTGTCATTTAAGCTGAACTTTACATTTGATGAATTTTCTGTTTCAGCCTGTAAGAAATGAGACTGAAATAGTCTTTATCCAAGACCAAGCCAAATTATGAGGGGCACTGCAATGCTGCCTGGCTGAAAGGATGCTCAAACACATGGGGCCAGGGAGAAGTGTGCATCACAGCCAGGCCATTGCTGCACCCTCCTTGTCTAACCTTTGAAAGCCTCCAGTGCCTCATCAAAGCCTATTTTATAAAGTGACACATGAACATTTTGAAAAATGAAGATTAAGATTTAGAGTGCAAAAGGACAATCTAAGCCTGCAAGAGTAGTGCAGGGACCTTCCACTGTGCACTGTTGCCTTGATATGCCACTCAACATTGTTAATGATACTTGGATTTTAGAAAACTGAAAGGTACACCTGCAGTTTTCAGCTATTACGATATCTTGTAAGAAGAACCTTTCCTACTTTTCTGAAGTGACAGCTACAGGCACAGTCCTGAAATGCAGAGAAGCCAGGCTACACTATTTCTAGATGTATTATTAAGGCCTCAAGCGCAGTACCCCCAGCCTTACCAACAGAAGTTTCAACTGACAGGTTTAGGGGCTGAACAGCCCTTTCACTTTTCCCTTTCTCCTCATCTGACATCACACTGGCCAGCCTATACAGAGCAGCAGAGAGGGAAGAAGCAGCATTAGGCAGATGGTTGCCACTTGGCACCCACACCCACCAGGGCACTCCTCATAATCACAGCCACATTCTGCACACAGGTTTGGTGCTGCAACATTTTTCTCCATCTACAGAGCTCTGCTTCATGCAGTCTGATCTTCGTTCATACTTTGTCACTGCAGTTTTCCACATTTGAAAGCTCACTGTAGGACAGAGCCATTTTTTGTGGCTGGAATCCTCTGTTTCACTCAGATTTGTTTCACGTCAAGTCTCTTGTGTACAAGTCATTATAAAAAAATGTTTGGTGGAAAAGTAATTTATAAACCATAAATGGAACTATTTAGTCCCTGTTTTTATCAGTGCAGACCAACACAGCTCTTAATTGCAAAACTGACCTGGTCCCAAAGCAAAGGCCAGCTGTGTCTAATCATCCAGGGGATGGACCAGAACACACTGAATAAAGGAAATTAAAAGTAACGCCAAAATGTTTTAAGATGTAAAATGACACAACATTCAATGAACACTTGCCAACATCATCTCTAATTACTGCAGTGATTAAGTAGTAAAGAATTTGGTCCCAAGGGGATTGCAGTTCTGAAGGAAATACGGTGCCATGTGTTACAGAATTTTTTCTTGCAAATCATTATGGAAATCCTGCTTCCTCTGGTTCTCCTAACAAACTCTTTCTTTGCAAAAACCATGCTTCATTTGTGAAGTGCAGAGGGAGTGTAGCTTGCCTGCTTCTGAAGATTTATGTCTTTATTGCCATGTATTCAACTTGCCTTTTTTAAAAAATCCTTTTATGTCTCTAAAGAAAGAAGCATAGAAAGCATTATGTATTTGCATACTGTAAGGGTTCCTCTCATCCTTGCTGAAGAACAAACAGGGAATAGGGGAGGGCTAGATAAAAGCATCGAGACCTTAACGCAGCATGGCAATGGCCTAACAAACAGCTAGAGAAACTGCAATTAATGCAAGACCAGTTTAAAATCATAGTCCCAGGGGACACCTTAGAAGACCTTGCTTAGAAGTACTTTCTTCTTTTTCATAATTCTATTAACCATGAGATCAAAATTTTCCCAGCTTAAAAAAACCACGAAGCACAACAAAAAAACCCTCAGGTTGAATAACAAAAGCATTTGAATTGATTTTAATTTATGGGTTTAAACTTCCTGTAACTCTGGATCAAAATGTCTATTGTACAAGCAAAATATGTCTCTCACCATAGCATGCTCATGTTTATTGTGCTTTATTCTCTCAGCAGGTGTCCCTAGATGTATGCTGTGTTTTCGTCTTTTCATGCAGCAAAAGAAGTGGGAAAAATCTTTATCCTCTTGCAGATCTAGAATAGGAGACAAAGGACAGCAAGGTAATAGCCATGGACCTCCTTCTCTGTTTTGTCCTGATTTTTTCTGCATCAGATCCATGTCTCTGCTGTCGTCCTACCCTTTGCTATACAGAGCTTCCAAACATGCCGTGGCATGTTCCACAAAGAAATATTTAGCTCTCACAAGGCACTTTTATCAGCACATCAAAGCAACATAATTATCCCCATTTCACTGCTGCGAAAGCCAAGACTCAGACACAGTCTGTATGGAATATGCACGGCAGGGATACAGCGCTGTGTGTTCCCAGGCTGCGAGTGCCATACATACCTTGGGAAATAGGGCACTTCTGTCTGCCATGCACAGAGAGGTCAAGGGAGATGAGAAGTGAGGCACTAGAATATAGCATCCTGGGGGTTTAAGCTTTCTGTTGTCCTAAGGAACACAGAGAGGTCAAGGAAGACGAGAAGTGAGGCACTAGAATACAGCATCCTGGGGGTTTAAGCTTTCTGTTGTCCTAAGGAACATAGAGAATCAGTCATAAAACAAAAAGAAGACCAACTGATTTCAGATGTAGCTTTTAGAGAACAATCTAACACATGGTTAAACGGGAGCGAGAAGTGGCGACACGGGCAGTTCCCCAGTGCCCACGTGCTCCAATAGCCCAGCTGTGCGTGCTGCTGGGATGTGGTCACACGTATGAGCACAATGAAAAACAAAACCAGCTACAGTAGTAAATTAAAATGCTTCCTCTTGCTTCTTAGTAGAGATGAGGTTTAGCTGGAAAGGCAACAGATGCTCTGAATTTCAGTGTTTAAAATGAGACATTGAGACTCTTCCTTTTTAGCCAAGTTGTTACGAGTATGGGAGAAGATGCTCTTTTTTTTCCTCAGCATTGAATAAGATGTTAGACTTAGTTTTCTAAGCTCATTTCATGAATCATTCATGATCAAGTACAAATCCTCACAAACTCACAAGCTTCCTGGTCGAGAGCACTGAACCAGCAAGAAGACTGTTTAGGGAGATTTAACAGGGAATGCCAAAACAGTTAAAAATACAACTGGAAGGATCATAAGCAGTAGGTCAATTCATTGGACCAGAACACTTATCTGTTGCTTCAGCCCCATTTGTACTATCAGCAATGCTGATAACAAAAGTGTTGCAGATTTTGTAAAGAACTTCAGATTCTCAATTTTTTTTTTTTTAATGTATGTGTAACTGTTATTTCTGTGAAGGGCATTATGCCATCCTGCAGCATTTGTGATTCACTGAAATTCTTTTTTTGAGACTTAGCAGTATGAAGTTCTAAGTAAGTCATGCAGAGAAAAACATTCTCTTTGGATAAAATAAATCGAATTGTGTTTTCAGTGACCAAAAAACTTCCAATAAATATTGCCCCCACAAAATCTGACAAGACAACCAAATTTAGAGGGAAATAGATTAGCTGACTGGCAAATGTATTGAACTGAGACCACATGTTTGGGAAGCACTGAAAGCAAAAGTCTCCATGCAGTTTTTCCTGTCCCCTTTTACGCAGTCGCTCACGCAGAAGGGGCACATTTCTCTGGCATCTGCTCCCATTACTCATAACCTTGCTGAGGGAGGGCACAAACAGAAGAAGGATGGGTCTGGGGCAGGCATGCTAAGGGAAAAGGAAGGTTAAAAGGCCTTAATGGTTGTAAAGGAGCAAAAAAGTGTACACTGCTGGTGAAAAGGCCAGGTGAGGGTAGGGTACAACAATGTTGCATCAACAGCACAGCCAACATGGAGAGGATGGTCAGTCGTCAAAGCCCCGTGGCAGGGAGAGCTGCCTCTCCAGGAAGGGACGCTCTTGTTCTCTTTGCACCAAATTTTCCAGCACTGCCTCCCTAACTTCCAAACAACAGGTCTAGTTCCTTTTCCTTCTAACTACTGCCACTGGGGGAGGTGTGGACATCACCCATCAGCAAACATAGTGGTGACCCTCAGCTGATGATTTGGGAAATGAACACGCATATTCACAGGCTCCTAATTCCTCATGGCTGGAAACCTCTAACACCCAAATTCTTCTACATCTATCTAACTTTTGGTTGAACTATTTCCAGACCAGACCAGTGCTTTCTGGCAGCACCATAGCAAGCTCCCAGAGGAACCAGTCTGCAATTACTTGTCAGAAATATGACAAGAGACCAGGACTGGCAGGCTGCCACCTTGGTCACTCACCAAAAAAGGAGACTGGCTAGAGCCATTCAGTCATGATTTTTCAAATCCTGTAACACCTGCATGATGTTATCAAAACACAGCAACTATTGTAATCAGAGACCTCACCTACAGCATTTTCATACAAACTGAGTACACCCAAAATGCAATGAGAAGCTAATTAGACTCTTCTACAGCTTGCTAGTTCATATTTTTGTTTGAAGCTTAGGTGTAGTGGAAAGACGTGTTAAAAATGCTGAAAGACTAAGCTTGAATTTTTAAAAGAAAATAATTCTGCTCTAAAAAAGGCATAAAATTATTCATTTATCTTAAATATCAGCTGCTTCTGTTTTCTATTAAAACAGCTCCGGCTTTCGTTTTTACTGCATTAAAAGAAAATCAGGAGGTTTTAATGTTTTAGGCTTGTGCTGCTGTAAAAACAAAAAAATCATGTGGTTCCTAACTATTCTAAATTGCATTTGAAAAGAAATGTACATAAACTTCCACCTTTTTGAAAGAGTAAAATCTATGTATTGCCTCGAAAAGGGCACTAAATGGCTCCTGCATTTAGAACTGGATGGCAAATTCTTTTACTGCAGTGTCTGAGATGCCGCTGCTGGCCTTTGCTACGGTGTCAAGCATCAGCCTTAGTGGCACTGCAATCTCCCTTCTGGAAACAAGTTGGTATTTGTGGGCCATATTACACTGAATGAAATTTGCAGTCTCTGATGCCTGCTAGTGGGACATTTGTTACATGCTCTGTTTTGAATGTAGTAATACATATTTCAGTGTGGCACTGCTTCTTCAAAAGATTAAAAACCTCTTAGTCCTTAGAGACTTGTGTCAGCATCCGATTTCATGTGCACGGTAATCTTTAAATATTAATATGGGGCAAGGTCATGCTCTCTTTAACCCCCAAAACGGAGTTAGTAAATCATGATCTGGCAGTAAAAATATACAGGGCACATCAGTATTTGTTTAGGGCAAAATCTAAATTTAAATTAAACTAAATTGGCTACTGGTATTTTTATAATCACATATACATAACATCTTATTTGTGGGCAGGGAGGGAAGTTTGGATATTCTATGAAGCAGTAGTTGAAATCTATTTATTGAGATATTAATAAAATCTCTGCCACTGACAACAGAGAAAGGATGTCTGAAATACCCGTTAGATAAACCTAAAGTGGGAATTCTGAAGCTCTTGAGGCAAATCTGCTGCTGTCAGATCCTCTGTTGACTGCAGCAGAATGAGTCAGTTTACACCAGATGAGCAGAAGCCTTTTGGGCTCTCCTCTAAGCTGAACCACTGATTTATGGCATGACACTGGTAGTCTCTTTGACCTCTTTATATGCCATCCGTCCTGCTAAGGAGCAGGGGAGGGGGGAGTGCTGGACCTTCCTGGAAACCAGGTGATAGACCCAAATAGACTTTCCCTAGGCAAAATAAAACATTTCAGAGTTAAATTTCTTGAGAGAGGCTGATGGGTTAACCTTGTAATTCTCGATGCATTACCATTACATGTTTTCCGGAGCTCAGCTCCCAATGCAGCTGAGGTTCATGCCACACATAACTAACCACATTTGTTTTGCTGCCAGGGGACCTCCCTTGCTAGAGAGATGGGGAATGGCTTTAGCCTACAAAAGAGAGCCAGTTGAACTTTGCAGAGAGTCAGGATTGTGAGCCTATGACCTTTCATATGAAGTACTTAGAGGGCAATAGAGAGGTAGCAGAGTCTAGGGAGAGAGTCTTCACCTAGGCATTGGGAAATAAAGGGAGACAAAACATTTAAATTTAAAAATACAGCAAATGCACTTGTTAAATAGACAGCGAATGTGTG
Organism: Irena cyanogastra; assembly: GCA_013397155.1. Taxonomy (NCBI): domain Eukaryota; kingdom Metazoa; phylum Chordata; class Aves; order Passeriformes; family Irenidae; genus Irena; species Irena cyanogastra. Next base: position 235,840 of record VWZV01007560.1, on the reverse strand, counting down.
ATTCTCATTTAGAGCAGAGAACAGAGTAGTTCAGGTTCAGCATTAGTGATTTGAACTACCAAACAGGCAAGATTTTCCTTACAGAAACATCTGAGACAAAAGGTGATCATAAATAATCAGCTAAAGTAGCTCCATTTTGATCTTTGCTTTGCTTCCTAAAGTTGCCAGTTATTTTAAATTATGTGTATAAATTTTGTGATGTGGACTGTTATGTCCATTGGGAGATGTGCTCAGGCTTTTAAACTCATTTCCTCTGGCCCTTTTACTTTGGTCTGAGCCCAAAAGTGTTTTATGGGCCCCACTGGCAGAGGTAATGGGAGTCCGTGGATCAGGTCACGCAGCCTGAGTTACACCAGACACAAGTCAGACACGTAGAAGTGTGCAGAACAGACTTGGAGTCTCCAAGATGCAGCAGAAGCACTAGAGTCTCTAACACTACAGAGTGATTTAAGCACTGTTTAAATCAGCCTGTGTCACCATTTGGGGCAGGTTCCTCAGCTCAGCAAAGCTGAGATTCAGCAGGGAAGATCCTCCCAGAACATCAACCTGATTTTATGCTGTGGCTTCCAGTCTGGAGTCTGTGAATGCTCAGGAATCTGTGGATCCATTCTGAAGGCTCTGCAGAGGTAGCAAGGTATTTTCAGTAGGCTTATGTTTGTTATGCAGATATCCACATCTCCACCAAAATACACAGATTACAAAGTTTGATTTAAGACTTTGCTCCCATATATAACAATTTTACACTAATACTTTGCAGTCCCCTTTTCACAGATAAATTTTATCAACAGGTTCAGAACAGTTTTCCAACGCTCACTGAGCAGCCATCTCCTGCTAAAAGCTCACTGGAGTAATTTTGTAATATTTAAAATTGTGTGAAAATTTAATCCTGCCTGATTATCCTGAGGCATTACTTGTGTAAATTAGACTAAACAGAAAAAGATCTTACTCTGAGAAGGATGCAGGAGCAAGAAACAAGACAATGGGCAATGAGAACACCGAAAAAGAGGCAGATTATTTGACAAAAGACTGGGGAAGGAGAAGGAGAGGGAGGAAAGGCAGGACATAATGAAGCAAATCTAGAAATTAGCCTGTAAGAGTAGAAAGTCTCTACACCATTTCTTTTAGCTTGGAAGACAGCAAGGACAAGGGCTCCGAAAGTTGCCCAGGTGTGGTGGCAGCAGCTGTGAGGTCGCATCCAGCAGCCAACACCCCTTAGTCCCAGCCAGCTCTGCGGGAGCTCTGCACCCATGTGGTTCCTGAGGCAGGGACCAGACCCACTGCAAAGTGCCAGTCATGTGATAGCAAAAAACACCCCCAACAAGTAAGCACAAATAAAAATTGTGACTGAATGTAAAGCACGTAAGTGCTCTGCTCGGAAAAGGCTCAACTGCCAAACATAAATCCCAAACACATCCTTCAGCACAAAGTATGTAGTCCCTAGGAAGCACAGAGCAGTCAGAGAGGGAAGAAACCTGGACAAGCCTGGTTTTCTGAGTAAGACAGCAGAATTGTGGTTTCAGGGTGCACATTTTAGCCAAACGAGGGAGCTGCATCTGCTCTGGCAAATAATTTGATTGTACAGCCCCTTCTAGAGAACGAACAGAATGTCAGCAGCACAAGGAGTCACATTCCCAAGGGCATCTGTCTGATGGCTACTTCAATACCCCGGTGTTTTTAGACACACACACACAAAAAAAAATGATCCCCGAGACATCAGAGAGGGCAATGGCCAGGGCAGAAGAGAAAATGCAGACAGCCAGTCTGGGGCTGGGATCATCTGAAGAAGTGCTCAGAAGCAAAACCTGTTTCAGGAGAAGGATTCTGGCTTGTCAAGAGCAGAATTAATGACAAAGAAACAGCAATTAGCATGATTTTAAATATTCCTCTAAAATATGCTATAAATCGTTTTGCCCTTGGGAGAGCCAGAACAAAAGATGAGCATAAAACTGCAGGCAAAATGCAAACATCTCCATCTCACTGTGCAGGCAGATGGAGTTATTTAGTAAATCCTCTACAGTCTTTCAGCTATAAGGAAAAGGGAAAAAAAAAGCTGCCCAAAGTTTCAGTCAATATTTACCTCTTGGGTTAATAAATTGTAATCCTGACCTCAACAAAAGTCAATATCTTCTGATTATTATACTCAGGCACCTTTTTATTTGTACTCACTCATTGTATAATGAGTCACCCGTTTCCACTGGCAACTCCACTTTCATTTTGAATGTCTGAATTGAACAATCATTTATACTCCAAAGGCATAAGATAAAATTACTATAAACTAGAGCAGTAAAATGTGGACATAGGTTGCTATTTCCAGTGAATGAGCAAGCTTGGGCAGGGGGCGGGCAGAAGGGCTCAAGGATTAAGTACAAAAAATAGCTGGTTTAAATCCTCTTTTAAATACCTCTGAGTGACAAGGAGCAGAGACAGGAAAGCCCTGAACTGTGATATTAAATACAATTAGGCTGCAAGCATGGCAGGAAAGAAAAGGCAACAATCTGGCCTGAATAGTAAACTTATTTTAAGGGAACATTAGTAGGCTTTCTCCCTGAAACAAGCAAAAGTAACACCAGAAAATAAATGCCGAGGGCAACATGTATAAATTCACACACTTTCTAAGCTAAGCCACAAAGACAGATCTGAACGAAAGTCACCACACACTTGCTGCTTCATTAGAGGTGGACTAGGCCAGAGCTGGAGGGAGAATATTCCGGGTGTTATTCTCATAATTATGTAATGTTTTATATAATACCACAGGTGTGCACTGTGCTTTCCTGAAAGAAATCAAAGCACAGCCTCCCCCAGCAAGATCAAGAATCAGCTAGAATCACATTTTTGCTCTTCAACTTCTCATTGTTTGAACATCCCCCACTGACTATAATAAAGACGTTCTTTGGGCTTACAAGGCTTGTGATACTGGAAAGATTTTCACCCACATAACCCACTAATTCCATCTCTTTTTTAAAAAGTAAGTAACTTTGCCATTTAAGTTTGTCTGGCTCGACATTATTCTACTATCAATCCCACTCTGGCAAACAGTGGTGAGAGCAGCACACCTCCAGTTTAAACACAGTAATTTTTGAATAGTGGAAAATCAGAAAGAGCAAATTATGATTGAATCAATCATGATCTGGCTGTCTTTGTGAATACTAATTAGCCCCATATAAATCACCCGAGCATATTTCTTCTAAAAACCACATTATAGATAGGCATGGCACTACTCTGACACCATATTACCTTGTATTGTAAACAAAAAATAGTTCAGTATGACCAAAGAAGGCAAAGGTGTACTTATGGGAAAACGAGTGCAGAAGCACTATTTTCAAACTGGAAAAGAAGCTGTCATTTTCAGACAGGACATTCAGCCCGATTGTTATTGGCTGAATATGTATTTTTGTATTATCTGACAATACTGTGCTTAAATTGTATATATTCAAAAAGTGTAACTCATTCAGAAGCAACAGAGTTGGCCAGCACAAGCTTTAGGAAAAGGATGTCATCAAAAGTAGATTTTCCCTTCTACTTCACAAATCCAGCTTCCAATTCACTTGCTATAAGAACATTTTAAATAGACACCAGCAAAGTTGTTTAGACAGCTCAAACACCAAAAAGCAGGTGATTTTCTAAAATAAAATTACATAAAAACTGAATTTTAAAAAATCTCCCCACAAGAAGCCACAAGCCAGAGCCTGACCATGCTGAAGCTCAACATATTACACATTCATTTTATGTTCACAGATCTGCTCCTACTAAATTCAGATGTTTTTCACCATTAACTTACTTGAGATCCTTTATTTCCATCTAATGAGCTTTATCAGCAACTGCCACCATTACCACACTGGTGCCAACAAGCAGACATGCTAATTCATGTGCCATTAAACAGCATGCATATCCATAGGGGAAGGCTGGAAACTGTCTTGGGAATGGAAATTAATGAAGTTTCAGTAGGTTTGAATAAATCCGTAGGCACTTTGTAGCTATAGAAGATTTTAATCTATAGCCTTTATAATAGCTTGGAAATGGCAACTAATTTAAATGCATCAGCATCTACATAGAGAAACTGCAAGAAGGTGGGCAAAGTATAGCCAGATGCTGTGGTTTCTCAAAGCATGCTTCCAGGGACAAGTGTGCTTTCGAAAAGAAACTATTCCATCATATACTGTAGAGACAAAGTTGAAGTAGTGAACAAAAAGCCTCAGACAAAGCATAAAAATCCACAGATTTGGTTGATGGTGATTAAAGCCCAAGGTACTCTAAGCCAAACTTCTTCACAGCAACCTTCTCTGGCTAAACTCAAACAGAGTAGTTTATTTAATTGTCATGAAATAAGCAAAAATGTCCCAATCTGCTTGTCCATATTGCGTAAGAGTGCAAGCTGAGGTTCTCATTGATGTTTGGGAGGAAGGCCACTGCACTGTCTGCCACTACAGCATGCCCAGCCAGATGCACTACTGCACAATGGTCACTCCATGCTATAGAGAAAAATGCAGCAATGACATGTTTAAGGATTACAAAATGTTTTGTCTGTGTTTTCACTCTTTGCTACTCAAAGGACCCGAAGCAATAGTCAGCCTTGTGGAAAGCTAAGGTCTCAGATCACATAGTTTTAGTTAGAGAAAGAGTGTTTATCTGCATGCATATTTTAAATGGGGCAAAATTGAGGATGAGACAATTACCCTTCCCTCCTACACATTTCCAGAGCAGAAACTGCATAAGCAGAGAGGAAATAGCATTCAATTCAAAGTAAGTCTGGGTTTTTTTGCAGGTCATTTGGAAATATTGCTCTTGAGAGAGGTATACTTCTCAAGGTCTCTTTCACCATACTGAGGTCTGACAGAAGACCAGATAATTTAAATGATGATATTTCCATGAGGTTATACAGAGATAAAAGAACTTCTCCAAGGAGAGGAAAGGTCCTGGCCATCAGCCACAGTGCAGTAATTCCCAGCTCAGAATGCACTGCAAGTGATGCCACTGGGGTGGGAGCACAGAAGGGAACTGACTCAAGTGTCAGCAGGCAGCAGAGCAGAGCTGGGGCCCAGGGATTGGATGGGATGGTTGTTCCTCTCTGCCCTCTGCAGAAGGAAGCTCCCTCCTGCCCCAGGGAGCGCGGTGCAGCCGTGTCGGGCACAGCGCGGGCGCTGGGCACAGCCAGGGCTCCACTGCCGGCCTGGGGCAGCCCCTCGGCACTGACACCAGGACACCAAGGGGCTCCAAGACAAGGGTGCCAACCTGGGCTTTGTTTTCAAATTCACAGCAAGTCAGTGCAAAGAGCAGAGAAGCAGAGAAGATGTTTGATCCATTTACCGTAGCCTGTGCTGCTAAAGAGATTCAGCGAGTCTCCTAAATTAGTACAAGTTCCTGAATCCTAGAGAAACATAAGAGGGTCTTGTGAACTAAGGAAAGAGGCAGATGGTTTCTGCAATGGAAAGCAACAAATTATTTTTGTTAGAGGATTTTTGAGTTACTGAAGGATCATTTCTACTGGCAGTTGAAATACCAACAGATATAAATGTTGTAAAATTGCAATTCAACAGCTATTTCTTCAGTCACATTATAGGATGTATGTGATTTCAATTAATTAGTAAGTTTAATGTCTTCAGATGGATAGATTTCTGTTTTCTTCTGTGCTCTGTCTCCTCTTTATTTTTTCAAGCGTAACCTAAAATATAATGTACTGACCACAGCATAACAGAATGGACTAAAATATAAAAATCATAAAAATCATACTTGTTTACAACACAAAGCATGGATTAATATTAGCAAGTGTTTGAAAGCACTGACAGAACACTTTCAGCCCCCACCTTTACGATCAAGTAAATCCTGGCTTTATGCAGAAAATAATATTCAATAAGGAATACAATCTAAATCTTGAATTATATAAAAATCACAACACGTATTTTCTGTGCTCCTCTAAAATTCAATAAATAGTTCAATAGATCATCTTTATTCCTTTCACCCTTCTGGGGAAAAAATGATTCTTAGCCAAAGAGCTTGCAGGCCAAATTTCAATCTGAAAATAACCTTTATAGCTGAGTTATAAAACCATGAGAATAAGGGTTTATGATGTGAAAGTTGATGCAGGCTTTACTGCTTTGGCATGATTGGTGAAGTTGTATTAAAAATAAATAAATAAAACACAATAAAAACCCCAGAAAAACCAACCAAACAAACAAAAACTAACCACCAAAAAAACCCCACAACCTCCCCCCAGGCATTCTTCTCCTTTGACTAAATAAAAGAACTGTATGCTATCATGGTCATGTAAATCTAAAGTCTTAAACCACTCCACCCTTATTATCTCTTCCAAAAGAAAAATGTTTATAATAATACATATATTGACTTTAGCTTTTTGTTCAATAACAAGATTTACTGCCCCACTCTTCAGTCAATTGTAACCTCTTTGGGTCAACAAATCTCAATACTGATCTCAATAGAAGTCAATATCTGCTTATTACTTACCTCCGCATTTAGACACCTATCACAAATTCATACGGGCATCTCCTTGGCAAGCAGAAATTAATACTTTCTGCTTCATTTTTATACAAAATAGACTTATGTGCTCTTCCCACAGTCATTTTTAAAGCCAGGAGATGATGCTGTGTTTTTGGAAAACAATATTATACATCAATTTCTGGAACTAAAGAGCTAAAGCTGTTTAGCTTCTCTGATGTTTCTATAAAAATTCACAGACCAACCTTCTTGCAGTTCCTATTTTTTCCCGCATAAAATGTAAATCATCAATCTGATATTTTGTCCTTACCAAGTGAGAAAGGCAAATAATAGTAAAATTGGAAAGCTAGTCAGAGAAACGTACTAATCACTTCCTTGGTTGCATTTGTGTAATGCTAACATAAAAAACGAGACTGAAAATCATTATCACGTCTGCATTTGTATATGAATTCAGCCTGTACTTTCAGAGTCAACCTTTGTATCATGTATTGGTTAACTAAAGTGTAAAACATTTGCTATGGAAGGATAACTCAATTAGATTTTGTGTTTTATATGTGAACAGATCAAATGGGTATCTATTTACCCTGCAATCCAAAGGCTTGTATAAGATTCTTATCACAGAGCTGGACAATGAGAAATGCATTTTAATATACTGTCTTATTTGATTTGGTCCTGAAAATTTTATTTACTTACCTCAAGCATGTAAATAGACAGGAACTTACTTTGTTTCAGAATAGAAACTGAGAAAATACTGGTACAGAAGTCTTGAACACATGGAAAGGAAACACCAGAAGTTATGTTCAGAAATGCCTTTAGAAGTGTCTGAAACACCTGGATCACTACACTGGTCCTTTCTAGTTGTACATGCAGTACAATCCTGGTTGTTCAAACACAGCAGACAACAGATGGAGCAATGAACCTAACCCCGAATACCAGTATTTTGTTCTCTTGTCTTGAAATCTAGTTTTCAGAACATTGCAAATGGCAATGAGTGTATTTGTACTTCAATCAATGGAAGGATGGCAAGGATGGAAGGATAGAAGTAAAATAATAACTAGGAAAAGTGTCTGTTGAAGATGCAAATATAAATTTTTAAGTTTTCTTTTTCAGTTGAGCCAGTGCAATTCACATAACACTATGAAAGGCTGGCTTAATGTCACACATTCTCATCACTGTCCTATAATATTTGCATTATTTGAGGTAACATGAGGCTGTGCAATCTGCTATAACTGCTTTCTTGTGTTTGCCCATTAAATCCCAGAGTCTGAAAAAATTCCATAAATTGAAAACTTAGATGTGGTTTATGCACAGGAGATCCCATTCTCAATTTATTGACACCAGGTTTGCAAACACTATAGGGATAAAAGTAATGGGATGCATGAGAATCAAGCTTGGACTTACCCAAGAACAGTATTTGACTAACAAGGTGAGCCAATTCAAAATTAAATAGTTTTTCAGGCTAAACAAAATCAATATTATTTATAGGATATGATAGTAGGCCTAAAATAAACATTCCTAGCTTTTAAAAAAATAGATAATGCTATATTGATTTACAAAACATAAGGCATTAGGCTGCTCAGATACATGGAACTGTCATGTAAAAGATCTAGGTCAAGAAACACCAATAAAACTCTCATTCATCTCATTAGCTGAGGAGCACAGTGAGAGGTTAAGCAAGGTTAAAGTGGTCTGTCTAGCATCTGATATCCCTGCAGGATGACAAGCTGTTCTCCAGGCCAGGTTTAATGACCCTCTCTGAGTGTCCAGTGAGACTGCGCACTCCCCGTGCCAAGGGGCTGCAGCAGAGAGGCACCGGGAGCTGCCCGCCCCACCACAGCCCATCCCCAGCCATGGCTGACCCTCTGCTGAGCCCAGCCTAACCACTGTGCCATCATCTACACCCCCAGCCATGGCTGACCCTCTGCTGAGCCCAGCCTAACCACTGTGCCATCATCTACACCCCCAGCCATGGCTGACCCTCTGCTGAGCCCAGCCTAACCACTGTGCCATCATCTACACCCCCAGCCATGGCTGACCCTCTGCTGAGCCCAGCCTAACCACTGTGCCATCATCTACACCCCCAGCCATGGCTGACCCTCTGCTGAGCCCAGCCTAACCACTGTGCCATCATTTACACCCCCATGGCTGGAGAATTAGATCTATGGGATGTTTTGACCCAAATCACATGTGGATATGCAGCAGGAGAGAAGATAAGCCCACCTTCCTCACCCCATTCTCTCTGCTGTGGATGTCCATGAGGAGGAGGAGCAGTTCAAGTGTGCTGCTGAAGATCAGCTATAGTGGGATGCAGCCAGGAGTTTTAAACAAAAATGTACGTGACCCAGAGCTGCTGCATGGAACCTCTTTATGAGTACCAAGAAATAGAGCAAAGATCCATCTAATAGGGGGAAAATGCTAAAAGTAAATTGCAGTAGCTTCCACAGAATAGAAGAATCCAGGATTTGGGTCCTGTTCTAGCAAACAGTAAGGATTATATTTATTGAACCTGACTGTAATATATTTCATTCACAAGAACTGATATTAGCAACACATCTTGAAACAATAACATTAGTGCATTTTTATAAACAGTGATACTGTTTAAAGTGGGCAGACTTCAGGTAGACAGTAATATGAAGAATGTGATACTGTAATATGAAGAATGACAATAATTAACACAGATGAAGTGCTGGTGGAAACAGCAGAAATTCAACAAAGATCAAGTTTCAAAGTAAGAGAATATGAAGGAAAGAGAAAGGAAAATGAGGACTGTGTAAATGAATACATAATAAATATAATATACACTAGTAATAATTGTGTAGTACCAGCTAGATGGGAAGAGGCAAAGGGCAACAGGAAGATTGGCCTAAAACCAGAGATATTCTGCCCTGACTGTGGCAAAGACCTTGGAAGATGTTCAGAGGGAAGAAATCTCCATGGAGATTCATGAAAGCTGCTCATTATTATTATTTTGCAGACGTATTCCTACCCCTGCACAAGCCCTGAGGCCCATTCACATTTCCTGAACATCCTAGAAGATGAAATCAACTTTAAAATGGCAAGAGCTAAATACAAGGAGTGGTTTACAATTTTCTGAAGAAGGAGGTGGGCTGTATGCAGAGAGGCCTCACAACACTGCAACCATGCCACGTTGCTCCCAACTCTGTGAAATCATCTTTTCCAAGAAACTTCAAAGTACCCCTTATGTCCCAACCCATCATGTTTCAGGTTTTGATTTCAAAGTATCTTCCCAATGGATTATTGTTCTCATAAAGGATTCTGGATAGGTGTCTTTATAGCCTGGAGAGGAAAAGACAGATGAGGGGAAGGCAAATACTGAATTCCTTGGGTTTACTCCATGCTGACATATGCACCTAGTTTTCTGAAACAGAGTTCAGTTGGTCAGGATATAAACCATCATCACCATTGGCAAAACCTGAGTTCCCTCATTCACTGACTTCTATAACTGCCGAATTTACAGGACTGATTACAGCCAGCATTTGAGTTGATGACATTTTAATTGAAAATGTTCAGTTGTATTGAAGATTTTTTACTATTAGCCTTTCAGATGACAAGAGATGATGAGGTTGATGGAACCACCAATGCAGCCAATTTTTAAGTGGGGTTTTGACTGTGAGGGTTATCGTTATGGGAACCTTTAAAGTTCCTGCACATATTGCACTAGCAGAAAGTAAAAAGTGCTATTGTGTTATGTATTCTGTTCAAGTTTCTCACTTGGAAATAGTTATGATTGTCATCCTTGGCCAGGTTTAAATTGACATTTTTATCACAACATTCCTGGCATAGTACTGCAAGTTACTTGCTTGTGAGTAGTTATCAGCTGGCAAAAATTTAAAAGGCGGTTGGCTGATTAAAATTATATGCCAAGAGCTATACAAGACAACAAATAACAAAAATCAGCCAAAGACAGCAAGGATTCTCCAAAAAAAAAATTTAGAAAACGTTTACAGAGAAAGGAAAATTATACATGCAAAAGTCATAAATTGCAGCTCTTCATTTAATATTTGATAATCAAAAAGCTAATAATTAAAACTGGGAGGGTTAGGTTGGTCAAGTTTTACAGCTGAGTGCACTCCCTGAGCATGCCCAAATCAACACTTACGAGATTAATTTAAAAGCTCTTCAAATTCTGAATCTCCAAGGTTTATGTTGTCTGTGCACTGTTTGCATAATGCAGTTTTGTACTACTAAAGCACTATAAAGGGATTATTTTCATATTCAGCATCTTAAAGATACACCACAATTCACAGATATCATACTGTGTTTATGTCTGAGATAGCAGGTACAGTGTCTCACCTTCTGATTATCTATGAAGAAAACGTAGAAACATAGATGTTTTTTGGAAAGAGTGTATCCTTAGTAAAATTAATTCCCCAACGGTTTTATTAAAGTCTGCAAATTGCATTATTTTCCCATCATATTTGAAATATTGCACTTCCTTAATGCTTGCTCTAACCCATGGCATGCCATCTTCCCTAGGGTGTCTAGACATGGTGTCTTAGATTTATGTGTATGATCTCAGTGTGTTACAACATCACTCCTGACTAATGCATTATTACAATACTTACATATATTCCCAAGTGTCACTGTTTTGATTAAAAAATCACCAATCTGCATATGCACACCATCTGTGCTTCAGAGAAGCAAAACATGCAGGATAACATTTGCCTTACTCAAAAGGAAATTCAGATATTACTAAAAAACAAACGGGAACCTATTTTTATGTTTTGTTTTGTAAAATAACAAAGAAGATGAATACTGTTTCTGTAAAACAATAGTCCATGCCTCTTACACTTCAAAACATAAGCCTTTTCTTCTCTACACAGCAAGGAGATTTATCTTTAGTAACAACATGCAAACAATTTGCCCTTTTAGAGATAGCAAATAACATGGGAAGGAAATGTACCGCTGCAATGAATTTAAAAAATCTCAGCTCAGAACAGGGGAGTTTTCAGTAGAAGGGAATGTAGTCAACAGCAGGTCCTTTCTCAGCTGAAAGCTGCAAGAGTGGTTGTAAAAGATGAATGAGACCCTTGCTTACTGGGGTGAAATGCTTTTAAAGGACAAGAATCTGCTTATCTTTGATTGATTACTCAGTCTGATACTTTCCTTTATAAAGTTTATTGACTACAAGCCCATAAATCAAAGAAAAACAAATCACAGGTTCAATTTGGGGGGCATTGACATCCTGCCATCTTGCAGCAATAGCTTAGAAGTCACAGGGCAGGGAGAAGGGATATGGGGAACTCACGGAGACAAAAGTATCTACTGCAGATAAACTATCATTTAAAATTTTGTAAACAATTATTCATTTGTGCCTTATCACATTTTTAAGTCAATGGAAAAACGCAACCAAGCTACCTAGGTTATTATTCTGAAGTCCTTAAAGGCAGAATTTACAATTAAGAGACGTAATTCTCACTGTGCTTCTGCGCGTCTCTCTGGTTCTGTGAGATTACACTCACATACCCACACAGCCCTCACCCGCTGCAAGAATGTCACATTTACAATTTAAACTATCAAAGCAAGAATCAGATTTCTTTCAGGGGGGCTGAGGGCTTTGGAAACTCAAAATCTGAGTACTGCAACACCCCATACAGTTGCACGTAAATAAGGAACTAGCCATAGATCTTTCTCATATAGGGCATACAGTATAATATGACAGCATGATAATACAGATTAATTTGTGCCATTGACCTTGGCGCACTATTCTATTGTGTATTCTTCTAGAGTCAGCACTCGGGTCACTAGAACATCTGGTGTTTAACAAAAAAAATCCCATTCTGAAGTGCTAAATGTGTTGAAACAAATGGTACTGTACTATCATTATACTCTCTGCTAGGGGTCTAATTTCAAGGCTACCCTGACTGAACTACATTATTATTAGGGATTTTGTAATTCACATCTTGCTACAGTACACAAAATACCTAATTATCAAAAGTAGCCTTTTAAAAGCTGGGTTGTGTTCCATGTAACTGGGATTGACCGTCACTTTCTTTCCATTTTATCTTTGGAGACATCTGGAAGGGCTAAGCCTGCACAGTGCTGAACATCCTGGCCTTGACCCAGCAGAACACTTCAGCATGCACATGTACGTGTACACATAGCTCCTGTGCTTCAGCAAAGCATGCTTTTAGGTTATGCAGAGCTGGAGTACCTTCCTGAAGGTATGGACTGGGCTCACCACATGGTTTGGAAGGTGTATAGTGCTGAGTGTTGTGTCTACCTCATCCTACACCCCATTACGTTCATCTTGTGCTTGAATCTATCCTAGTGCTCATCTCTGGGAAAAGCTGGTGCAGCCTTTTACAAGGAGGCTGAAGATCTGAGAGATGATTGGTAGCAATGAGTGTCAGCTTTGTTTTACAGGAGTATTTACATGGTGTTTAACATGAAAAAAAGAGCAAAGGGTGATGACTCTGCCCAGCCTCACCATCCCTCTGACACCACTGCCATCCCCATGACTCTCTACCACCCCGCTGCTAGGTCTGCTTCCTGCAGAGATTCTCCACATAAACAAACATAAAGGTTATTTTTGTAGGATCCTTGGGAATCCCACAAAGCTTCCATGGGAAGGATTAAGCATTTGCAGGGGTCTGATGACCTTTACCTGACCTGAAGCAGATTGCAACGTCAATTAGCATTTCAGCTTTCCCTGTTAGTAAGGATACACACAACCCAAGCTGGGCTCTTCCGACTGTGCTGTGTTTATGCTGTGAGTCATAGCGGGCTGATTCTCCCCCGCTTCACAAATCTGCAAATTTATGTCCCAGCAAAATAAGTACAAAATGCTACTACTCTACTTTTTCACCTAATTTTCCCTCGCTCTGCAAGCATGGGCAGAAAGGAAACATACTAGTAGACAAGTACTATGTATTTGACAATACCAACATCCTTTTAATAAGGTAAAAAAAATCCTCACTATGAAAAGGACAGAGAATTGCTATAGGCATTTATGAACTAAAACATGTGAGTCTCAAAGTCTGACAAAGGACCAATACCTTCAGCTGTGGAGAAAAAGGAAGACAGCAGAGGTGAGCATGCAGGCATATTTAAAAGAGCAAGGGAGGCACATGCTGAGCCAAGCAAAGACGGGGCAACAGGAAGAGGCTCAAGGTCAGCACAGGAAAGTAGCAGCCCAGAAAATGCCTTTGACTCACAGCAGGACTGGAGGAGAAGGTATCTGTTGTGCAGTGGCTTGAGCCAAGGTGAAATAATTTCCAGTTGTTTCAAATGAGATTTCTGCCATGAGGTCTCAGCTGATCTCCGTGACAAGTTTATATATGGTTACTAAAAAAAAAAAGGTAAAAAAACCCCAAACATGACCCCACTCAATGAAAAGACAGCATTAAGCAATCAGTTGCCAAAGACCCAATCTCATTAACTTCTTCTAAGATTTCAGCCATCAGTCTGCAGCTGGCAGCTATGGGAGAACTGAGTACAATGAAACATCTTTTAAGCATTATTTTTTCAGGCCATCTTCCTGATCTTTTATACTTGTTTGTTCTGCAGTTTCTCAGAAGTTACAACTGCTGAAGGAAGTAGAGAAAATCCAGGGGAAAAAAAAAATAACCTGCTCTCCTATGCAGCTTCACGCCGCTGGGTCAGTGATTAACAAAGACAAGGTCCTGCTGCAGGGAAGCTAAATGGAGTTCATTATGGACATGAAAGTTAGCAGGGCCAAAAAGGTGAGACCATAGGAAAGAGGATGAAATAAGAGCCTAACAAGTGTGGATTTTACTCCCTCGGTGCAATAAGGACAGCTTTCAACTACCAACTCCTCTAAAAGGAAATCTATCTAGACAACAGTTTCTTTAAGATAGGTATTGTCCTTTATACTACAATCACATTGTTCTGCATATACTCAAGAAAATTAAAATTAAAATGTATTGCTTAAAAATTTCATGTTGTTCTGCAATGAGAAATCTTTGATTTGTGGATTGAAATTCTGGGTTTATCCTTTTTCCTGGAAAAATTAGGAAAATGGAAGCATTTAAGTGGAGCAGAATGATGTCATTAAACCTGGATGGGGACATCTACCTCAAACCCTCACAAATCTATGAGTTAGTCATAGTCATTGCTTGAATGCTTTGGAAATGTCAGTGCTTCCTGGACGTGCTTCTTTGCAGCAGCAACTGGAAGTAAAAATACTTCTGGAGAAGGAAACTACAGACAGGTTTCTCCGGTGACACTGACAGAGCCTGGAACACAGCCAGCAGACACTGGGATATGAGCAGATTTTCCTGGCCCTGAAGTCTGCAAGCAACAGCCTGTGAATCACTCACAGGTAATTTCTCACCACACACTGCAGTGCTGGGTACCTGGGCAACACTAAAAGGATCAGGTCTCACAAGGTGTCCTATTTCCTCCCCAGAACTGGCAGGGAGTAATCTCTCTTTCAGTACTTCTGCTTTAGGACATTTCCACTTTGATTTTACACTGGCATTAATCCCATTGTCATTAGAGAACCTGAAGTTTTCTGCTACACCTGCCAATGTCCTGTGTGACCAAAGAGTCCATATGGCTTTACCACAAAGCTCCCACAGAGATATTTCAGAAGGTGGCAGTCAAGTGGTGACATGAGGCACTGGCTACTATGCAAGTTGCTTAGAAGTGGGGCTCACCTGCAACAGGCCTATGTGATGGTAAGACTAGAAAATCAAGTACGTCTCAAAAGAAGTTATCTGATTAACCTCAAAAAATCAGGCCAAAAGGAGTTATGAAAAGTAACAAACAAAAATCTCAATGGATCAAAGGCCCTTGAAGAGGTGTGTGTAGGCAAATACCTTGAACAGAACATGTATCCAGTAACTTCACAGCATACCTAAAAGTTTCAGGGAAACCAGAGGACGAAACGTGCTTGAAGATTTTTAGTCCCAGGATTGTCCAACACCTAGAAAACTGTGAAGAAAAAGAAAAGTGGATAAACAGCTGATGAAGAGTAATATATTACTTAGTCTCTCCAAGTACCATGTCAAGTATCTCTGCAGAGATTAGCTCTGCCAATAATTTCACCTGCATACCAATATAATTTTTATTTCTTTTGTTGTTAATGTTTTAATGTGATATAAATTACTCTTTTGAATTATTAATCATAATTCCACTTTTGCAGGAAGTGGAATTCAGACCTTTTATGAGATATTTAGGGGATGATCTGTTGTCTAAGCAACCCTTAGAATAGGCAGGAAAAATCAGATGTAAGAGTAAATTAATGTGGCATTAACTTGCTTCCAACAGCTTGTTAATGGAAACAAATTCAATAAGCATCACATCCAAGAAGGGAGAAACTGTCCCCATTTGTACTGTTGTGCAAAGCAAACCTCAACATAAACCAAGAGGATGGACACAAAGAGCTACTTATCATGAGCCTCCCTAAACAACTGTAGTCTCAGCAGAGAGGAACAGGGATGAAATAATGCACATCTGAATACACTAGGCAAGAATAAAAAGGAGCCAATGGGAAAAAAATTGTAAACTTCTAGTAATCATTAAGAATTTTGATTAAACTTCCTAGGACTTTAGAGTCACATTGGGACTGGTACACTAGTGCTCTGTGATTTAAAATTCTTAAGTATTTGGGTGAAAAATCTGTCTTGTAATAGCAAAAAAAAAAAACCCAAAAAACTAAATAAACACAAATAATACTGAAATAATAGCAAAATAACTACCACATTGACACATGGTGATAATCAGTTTAAGAATATTGCTAAACCATGTAATATCTTGAAAATATCATACTTTTAACTTTGCTCCCCACTGTTACATGCTCTCAGACCTGAAGAGAAAATGAAGAACCTTATTTTGCTCAGATAATAACAGTTATAAAAATAGATTAACTGTCAGTATCATGAATTAGTATGACACAAGTACAGAGGCTTAAATAATAGGTTTAGGCCATAAGCAAAGGAACAAGAACACAAAGCTTATGCTTTGACCGGGAATAGGACACCTACATCACTACTGCAGAAAAATGCTTACCTAAAATGAAATTTGTATTTAATAATTCTGTGTGCTTTAAAAATCTATATTTTGTTTTGTTCTATGTGAAGACAGTTTTTGATATTAAACTATTATGCACTAGCTACAAAAGCTGATGCTCAAGATAAAAATCTACAGCTTTTAGTTCATGCTTTCAAGTTTTTTTTTCTTTCCCCTCTTTTTTTTTTTTAAAGAACCTCTGAAAGTCTAAATGATAACATGTTTCAAGTAGCTGCTCCTTCCCTGGAGTTGAACAAAATTGAAAAGATCAAAGTTAGTGCAATCTTGTTCAAAGGTGAAGAGGTGAAATCTTATGTGTGCTGGAGGATCAGAGCAAAGAGAAATGTACAATGCTTGGTGTGCGACACCTGAAGCCCACTTTCATCAAGGTACCTCATTTTCATCTGAATTCAGAATGTATCTCATTTAAAGGTAAAATAAGGAACAGCATAGGATTATCTTGGTTACAAAGAAGAGAAGCCCTTGCTCAACACTAAAAAGTAAACATCACTAATAGGTGAAAATGGTCAAATTTTTTTTAGAATTACTAAATTCACCACATTAAATTCTATATTCGTTCTTTAAGTAACATTTATATAATTGAGTAAGATGAATACGTGACACTCACAATGTTTCAAGAATCATAACACTGTTGATAGTTTCTGTTGAGTTTCTTGAAAAAACACTGTGTTTTGAAGAGGACTGCAGAGAGGGACATCTAAAAAGGATATGTTTTTTACCATAAATCTTCATGTGACTGATGTGCCCTGACATAATGCATCACAATGAAATACAGCTGCCAAAAAAGAACTTCAAATTAAGCCCTTTTCTAGAGAAAGGGGGAAAAAAAGTG
The DNA here is from genome assembly GCA_013397155.1 of Irena cyanogastra. NCBI lineage: Eukaryota > Metazoa > Chordata > Aves > Passeriformes > Irenidae > Irena > Irena cyanogastra. The sequence continues at coordinate 218,541 of VWZV01007560.1, read as the reverse complement.
ATAAGAAAATAGGTACCTTTTCAGCAAAAGCTTTTAAAGCTTTAAAAGCACGGCAAGTAAAAAAGTTCTCTCAATTTTGTCTAAGTAACTAGAAGCTAAATGGGGGGAAAAGGGTGTGAAAAATAGTGCTCTGGCCTCTGTGAGACTTGGAGACATACTGAACACAAGACACTGTTACACAGGAAGAAAAGATGATTTTAATGTCCTTGTCCTACCTAGTCATTTTCAAACCCATGGAAGATCCACTTTCAAATTATTGGGAAATGTGTTACATTATGCTAAAAATGCTAGTCTAAGAATGTTTTAGCATAAACAGAGACTTAGACATAGCAAAGTGGCCATGTCCAGAAGCTGAACTAAGTCACATTTCAATTGTTTCTTTTTGACTATGCAGAGTTTCCTTTGCATTATTGCTATAATTCCTAAATTCCCAAAAGCAATTTGCTGCCCAAAGGCAATAAGCATTATGTAAATATTGTCTGTTACAGGTCAAACCTTGACCTGAAAATCAGGTCTTCTCCGGAGTACTATAAAGATCTTTCATATGCAGCCCTGATAGGAGCCATCCCACAGAGCCAAAAGCCCCTTTTTGTCAAGGATTCATGCAGCACGTTCACACCTGAATTCCCAGTTTTGTTCTCTTTCAACTTCAACCCTCACAGAAAATCTGCTAAAAAAAGTATTGTCTTCCAGTGCTATGGGAAGACAAGGAACTGCTGAAAGGAGAGCATGTTGCAAATGCTGGGGTTTGCAGACTGGGCATGAACTGAGGTTCAGGGACAGAAAAGAGACAAAGGTGACAAGACACACAAAGGGAATTTAAGGAAACTCATGCAGGCAATCTCCAGCATTATATTTGTGCATGATTAGACTAGATGCAGCTGAACCTGTCACCAAACTACTGCCTCATACTAGATGAGAACTTACATCATCCAAACTTCAATAGCTCTCAGATTAGAACATTTCTAATGGTTCTCCTCTAGGCTACATAAACTCCACCTCCATCCAACACAAAGTATGATCTAAAACACACATAAGCAGGTCCCAAAGGGTTGACACAACATACTAGTTCACGTGTTAGCACAGTGCTGAGAGTAGAGAAAGGAAGCTTTCATTGTTTCTGTTCTGTGTTTCAGGCCACCATTTCTTATTTCATGTTTAGGGTGCAGGAAGAATTGATCTATTATCCTCCATCTGTTGTCAGACTCCTGCAATTAATCTGAAGAGATAACTGTGAAAGTGCTGCAGGTAGACTAAATCTCTTGGTGTCAGGTTGTTTTATAAGCAATGTTACATTGACATAAAATACATATCACATGCAACATGCAGTGGCTGACTTGCAAACAGAGATTGTACTGACTGTGTGTCTTTGTGCTTGAATTTGCTCTCGCATTTTGCTAGCATGCAGACAGCTCTATTTGCTGCTTTGAAAGGGTTGAGCTGGGATTTCAGACTTCTTCTGAAATGCTCCACAGAACTGAGTTCAGGTATTTCTTTAACCAAGAATTTCTGCAGAGTCCACATGCTTCCAGCAAATGTTCAAAGCTCCCCTACACACCAGTCACGAACATTGTGTTGCCAGCATAGAGATGGGTTTTGGTCACTGAAGACCACGCTGTCAGTGCTGTGTTCTGAGGCACAGCCTCTGCTTCCTACACGACCGTGCCATTCATCTGCAGACCAGAAAACACGGGGCCAGTCGCTACCTCTGGCACTCGCGACAGTCTCACAAGGTGGGGTAATAGATCAGGTGTATCAGACTGTTATTGTTCCTGGCTGTATTTGTATTTGTTATGGACTATAAACCCTGATGATCCCATGAAGGGTTGTGACCATGAATCCCAATTGGCTGAGCAGTGCTATTTCATGGAGGGACAAGTCCGGCAGTAATGAATTCAGTCAACATAATGATTTCGGTTTCACTGCACTGCTCTGCTTCCTGGGAATCTGCAGAAGATGAGTGACTGTGTCACAATCATAAATTCAGACACACACAATGCTGAAACTTCTTATAGAGCTTTAAGTCCCTGTGAAATGTCAGACTAATAAATATGATGATTGTATTTTCTATTTGGCAAAAGTATTAATTAACCTGGAAAAGTTAATAAAAATATATTCCCCAAAATTATGCAGCAGAGAAAATATTTTTTCTTATTCATGGTTATATGAATGCAAAATGCCATGGGTTCTTCATCTTTAATACCTAAGGGATTTTTAAGCATATTGCTTCCATAAAACTTGGTTCATCAGTACAGTACACAGCCCAGATATGCATATTTAATTACTCTGAAAGTAATTTACTTGTACAGATGGTGGCATTAGAAGGTCTTACTTCCATTTAAATTACTTCTATTTGAAAAACAATGTTATTTTGGTATGAATCTTGAGTGAAGGATTCACTCTTATTACAGATGAATAATACTTTTCAATTGTAATTAATCTGTGACTAATCTAATACTGCCCAGATAAACATTTTCTCTCCAGTTTCACAAATCAAAGCATCCTCTTTCCAGAAGGTTGATCTAGTAGTATTTTATATCCAAACCTGCACGCTGGGGGGGAGCCCAATCAGCTCTTGGGGCACATGAATAAAGAGCCACAGAAGAGTTTGTTGAACATTCCTGAGACTTCCCAAGGCAGAGATGTTACAAAATTGTTTGCATCTTTCTGTAAGATTAAGCAGAGATTAAAGCAAAAGGGTGCACTTCAGGAAAATACCTACCAGGCATAAGATTTCAGGAAAACAGTGACTGAATGTGTGGACTTTGGGAGAAGCTTTAATGGGCAAGAATCCAAACTATTCTGGGCAGCGAGCCCTCCCAGCAGTGCAGGTAGCAGGGCCACGGCGGTTGCCCACCCCTTTGCCATTACCATTCCCCTCTGTGCCACCCAAATAACAGCAATTCCCAGGAGCAGGCATGTAGCACAGGCAGGGAAAGCTAGCAGCATATTGCATTACTTCTTACATGCTTCCTGGGAAAATATGTCTGCTTCTCCAAGTGAGACTGTTTTCTTGAACAGCTCTGTAAAAGGTCTACATGTGTTTGTTAGGCTTTCTTCAGTGAACCCCCATCTTTATTCAAGCAGCTGCTCTCTCCAAGGGGGCTGATGTGGTTGCTATGGTTAGCATTCATGTTTTGTTGAAGACTAAATGGCCAGAACCCATGTAAAGGGTTCCCAAGTGGCCCTAAAATGTGCTCTGCCTTTCCTTTCTGCCACCTCTCTTCAGGACAAAACAACTTTTTGACAGCTGATCTGATTTTGCAGGCTGATCCAGAACAGGCATATTTGTCCCTTCTATCTATGTAACTTTAACATTTAATGCAACAAACCCTGTGGACCTGCTTCACAGAGCTGGAAAGCACCTGAATCTCCCAGAGTGTTTTGGGGGAACTGGAGATGATGGGTGAGCTGGGCCACAGTAAGACTGACAGAACCGCATGTTTTGTCACTTTAAAATTAGGAGGCAGGAAGAGGGGAAGGAAGAAGGGGAAATGTCATAATCTTGACCAGCAATGCTGCACAACCCAAGCTGGACTACACAGCCTGGAGTGCAGAGGTTTCACCCTGGCAAGGCAACCAGGGTGCCAGAGGAGAGAAAAGGAACAGGACACATCACTCCATGAATAAGACTGCTCCTGCTTTAGCAAAGCAGCTGTGGTGCTCTGTGTCTGGCATTCAACTTGCTGACTGCTTTTCTTTTTAATTATCCTAATTAGGAAAAAAATTTACCTACTTTGGCTTTCACATATTTACAGTTACACAGAATTTCCAATAGTGTCTTTTTCCCAGGAAATCTAAGCACATTCACTTTCACTGAGTTTAAAAAGCATCAAGGTCATATCTTTTCAATTTTGAATTTTTGTTTTCTTCAAACCATCTGTGGTTGCTGCATCTCCAAGCAGATACCCAGCATTCACATTATTCTACCCACTGTTTCAGGCTCCAGCTGCCAGGGCTGCACCAAGCTCTTGTAATAGCAAAGCACTTTTGCATTCCTGTGCAAGAAATGCTTGGAGCAGGGAAATGCTCCTGGGCTTCTCATCCCCAACCCTTCAGCAATGCTTTCCTCCAAGGGATTTCTCACCAAGTGTTCTCTCTTCAAGGGAATGGGATCCCTACTTGCCTTCACCCCTCCCTAGTCAGGGTGACCCCACAGACTCCCCAGCATGACTGCCATCCCGCTCCTGCAGCCACACTGACTATAACCCTTCAAATACCCCTGGCAGCCATGTGCAAAACCTCAGCAGAGGATCCAGGTGTGCCTGGTTAGCAGGTGGTGCTGGGCAAGCTGGGGAGGTCAAGGACATAGCCTGTGCCTATAGCTGGAGAGAGCAGAGGTTGAAAGTAATAGTCCTGCAGAAGTATAGGAATAAGAGAAGGTGAGTCAGGAATTTGGAGAAGATGGGGAGTAAACAGATGAAAAATGTAGGATGGCAGTGGCTGAGCTGATCTCAACTACAGTATTTCTCAGTTTAAGTATGCCATTTTAAAGCATGGAAATTCAAGGCTCCAGTTTGTATTTTATGACACAGAGCCAAAAGCCCAAAACAGAAGAAGCATCTTAACAGTTCTGTTCCTTATTTTCATACAAATTCACACACTTGTAGTCATACGCATATAAAGTCAGCCTTAAACACAAGATCCATGGTAGGTTTTTCAACAAAATAATCCTTGAGACACTGATAAATCAAGCAACAATGACACTGGGATATCATAGCATCACTAAAAATGTCACCACAGTTAACAAGCCTGCTTGCTTCAACAAAAAATATTGGTGAATAATCATCCGTCAGTTAGCAACGCTAAAAAAAAAACATGCCTGGTGTTCCTTGCCTAAAAATGATGGGAGTGGAAACATTGTTTTCTTGCCAGGTTATTTTCATTTCAGGAAGAGAAATAACCAGGGGAAACATGGAGAGAAGAATAAATAACAAGAAGCAGTATGAGGGGAAGAAATCCTTCATAATTATGCCATTGCCTCTGTCTTTCTCACGATCAGATTCCTCCCTGTACCATACTGTGCCAAGGCACTCACACGCTGGGCATCCTCCAGATGAATCAACACAGTGGCACACGGCTTCCAGCGCACATCAGAGGCACAGAGGAGGTGTTTGATATTGTATTCACGAACAAATCGGAGACAAGAGCTTGGTAGGGTTTTTTTTTTTGGAGGAGGAGGAGGAGTAAAGAAAATAAGATTGTATGCCAGCTTGGGAGGCAAAACATCTCATTATCTTTTTAAAATTTGTATTAACCACAGACTCTGTTCTGCTTCATCCTCTAAGTGGTAAATTAAAACAGCACACATGCAATCTGTAGATTTGCTCCTTTGCCCATCACACAGAAAATACAATATGAAAGACTGTCTGCACTAATCCAGGCTCCTGCATCTGTCCTGATGCTGTGCACTGGGGCAGAGGGGCTGAACTGGGGCACTGTGCTGCCTGCAGCACACGGAGGGAGCCCCACGTGCCACCTGGCAAGCACAGCCAAGCACCATCATCCCAGCCAAACACAAACTCCTCCCTAATATGGGAAAAACTCCATTTTGGGCAATCCCACCATAGTAATTTCTTATTTTACTTTGCAAAGCAAAACCAACTGATTATGTCCACAAGCCACCAGGTATGACTTCAAGCTATAACCTCCTAGTTGCCTGGCAACTTCCCCGAAACCAACTCACAAAGACTTTACTTTTGTTCAAAAGCATTGGGGATGAAACACAAAACCTTTTCCCAAACTATGTTGATGAAACCTTAACAGCTCTTAAGGTAAATTTTCTCACCAATAAGCATCCACTCAACAGGAGGTGACAGAAAAAGGACTTCTAGAGCCCAGCATCACAAGCTGACAAAAAGAGAGAGCTCAAATGCTCAAGTTCTAAGCCCAAGAACAGAATTCACCTACTGCATGTTCAGCCTCTTCTCACAAAAGTTATCAGCACAATCGTGTTCTACTGGTGAAAAGAGGATGTCAGGCCAAAAACTCGATTGTGTCCCTTACCTTTTAAGGAGCAGAAGTTATCCCCATTCATAGGCAGGGCCTTGTACCCAGCTTCCTTCTGTCTGCAAAGTCTCCCCTGTAAATGCTCTTTTTTTTCTTCTTTTATTTTTCCTCATCTAAAACAGAAAAACCAGATATGGCAACCATTAATCAAGCAAATAATAAACTTAATAACAGCCAAGGGAGAAGAGAGAAGCTGAGGAGAGGCAGACAAGACACTCCAGCACATCTCCAGTGGGTAAATGAGACTTTTCTGCAACTGAACTGCAGCTTATACAAGATCCTCACAAAGAGTGAAAATTATCATGTCGCAAATATTCCACTGATAAAAGAATTTGATCAACAAGTCATCAGGCACATAAAATATTAATATTTGCACATTTGTTTTCGTGTGTATCAGTGACAGAAGTTATTATGCTTCTGGGTGTGTGGGAGAGCTCCAGAGGTGGAATGAACACCTGCAGCTTGCCCTTTGTGGTTCTTGTTTCTCAGCCTACACCCGTGCAGCAACTGAGAGCTTGAAACAAAACCAGAGCCTCCTGCTAGGGTAAAGAGTGAAATGCAAACACTTTCCTATGCCAGACTCTGAAGAAAATGACTAATAGACACTTTCCCTACATGAGAACATTGCCCAGTGCCCCAAATACATATTCTCCCAAGTAAAGGCTGACCTTAGACTTCAGAGGCTGGCAGTGTGTTTTAGGGGATTTAAGGCCTGCCCATTAAACATGGACAATGAAACAAGACTGACTGACTTCCCACATCAGACCAACAGGTAAGTGGGACACATCCTTTAGGAAAACACAAAGTTTTGATAGGTATTCCACCAGTCTCAAAAGGCATCCTTTTCTACGCCTAACTACCTTCACTCTCAAAAATGTGTGATGTACTCAAGTTGTAATTTCCCTGATTTCAATCTCAATTATTTGGGGAGTTTATATGCATTTTTGCTCCATCCTCAGCCGTGTTACAAGTCTTCAAGTGGTGGGCATATTCACTATATCTAGGTATTTATGCATCCAGTTCCTTGCTGTTAGTTTATCATATTTTTTTACTGTAGATTAAAGTATGTTCTACCTAGCCTCTTCACAAGAAAAATTTGCTTTTTTGGGGGGGCGGGAGGGGAGTGGGGCTGATGTGTGGTCTTACTTAAAAAACTCACTCAAACTCCAACACTGTCTGTGATATGAAAAGGAATTGTTAGATAAAAGATGTTTGCCCCCTTGTGTTTCTCAAATGATTAAAAACGCTTAGAGCAAGAGGAGGATGCAAATTTCAGGAGAAGTAAGTGGCTGTGTGGTTCAGGTAATGGATGTGTTTGGGTATGTGTGCAGGGGGGGCACCTGGGGGTGTATTTGCCTTGTTTGTGTATACATGGACTTTTTGAATGTCACTAGTACTATGGGCAAACTGTACCAGCCCTAAACAAACTCTGAAAGCTTAAAATGCAGTAAATTACGGGGTTTGTTAAAACAGAAAATAATCAGTAATGGTAACTAAGATTGATTTTATATTTGAATTGAGTACTCTACCCAAAAACAAGTTTTCACTGAAACAAATCACCTGATGCTTACTAGATTATTTATAATCTTTATCTTTATCTATATTACAGATGCCCATATAAAAAATGAGCTATTATTTTTAGGTCTTATAAATACATAAATTAAATCATGAATCACACATAGGTCTGTATGCAGCATATATCTGTGACAGTCACTATTTTTCTTGTACAAAATGTCTGTAAGATGCCTAGCCTGAGACTGCTTTTGCTGGCTAAAAAATAATCAGTTGCAGAAAGCTCAAACTTCTGTCAACTGTATGAAATGAGAAGGCAGAAGGCTATGCCCCTCAGTATTTTGATTACATGGATCAGGAAAACAAATTTCAAGAATTAACGCTGCAAATTTTTAAATATGCCAGAGCATGGTAATTCTAAGCACTGTTACAAGTTACAGCAAGGGAAAGGTGTTGCTTTCAGATTTGGAAATGCCTGCTACAGTCTAACCTCTTTGTCAACATGTTTGCAGTTTTGCAACATCCATTTCTAAGTGAATTACCTTATGAAGGAACCAAAAGGCAGAAAACTAAAGAAATAGGGGTCAAATTCCTTCTGTGAGATCTACCTTGTAAAATTATCCAGAATGTAATAATACCATGTTATTGACTTAAGCACAGTTCCCCGTGACATGCTGCAGCTGACCTGTAATTTTTATCCTACATGTTGCCAGCACTATTAAAATGACACTTGTGAATGTAAATTAAGCTCACAAAGGGGACAGATTGTATGATTCTGGTTTCTCTCAGATGCCTGTAGGCTATCACAGGTTCCATATGTGAAGTAATTATGTTCACTGAAGGAAAGAATAAATGCTGTCAAATTGTGTACTGAGAGAGAAAGCAGCTATTATATTGCAGTAGTCACTGGAGCATTGCCTTAGAAAGTGAAAAGATGTATAAGAAAATAATAAAAAGGAAAAACTGGAGCAGAGCTATATTAAATATAACCTTTAAATGAGTATCTGCTTTTGAATACATATTACACAAAGCTAATATTTCACAAATAAAAGCATTTTACCTTTTTAATCACATTTTCTTTCTCACATCTAGAGGGCACAGGGCAGAACAGTTATTGGAGGGGTAAAGGACAGGTGGAGCATCTTCCAGCTTTCTGTGTTTCCTCAGGAAGTAGAGCCCTCCAAGGCCCCAGAGATGCTGTCCCCACCTCACTGCCCACCACAAACCTCCTTTTATAGGAGCTGTGCAGTGAGCTTGGTAGGGTCCCAGCACGCAGACGTGTCCCACCCCCAGCCCTGCCATCCCACCCCATCCATCTCTTATGGCCAGCTCCAAACCTGCCACAGGCCCTGGGCGAGGGCACTAAGGCAGGGCAGGAGCACTTCAGAGGACACCCTGCTCTGCAGCACCAAACCTTGGCTGCACGGGCTGCAGCAGGCTTGGAGAAAGTGAGGCTTCTACCATGGAAGCCAACAGAGCTGCTAAAAGGAAAGGCAACACTTCCATCACCTCCACTGCTGCAGAGTGGTCCTGCTCTCCTGCTCCTGGGGGAGGTGAGCCTATATTTAGACCAGTGAGGTCATCAATGAACCAGCACAAGAGGGGAGAGAATACTAAGCTGGGAAAATAGCCTTTTAAAGCCTTTCGCTTAGAGGGAACCAAGGACACCAGAAGCAGGGAAAATTAAGTGCTTGTGGGGGTTTGGATTTTCATCCAGAAATGAAAAAAGGAAAGAAAGGAAGTTAGGATGCTCTGGAAACAAAACACAAAAACAGGAAGGCACATTTTCTTACAGGAATATAACTATGGATGTAGGGGTCACGAAGGAGCCCAGAACACTGAAAAACAGAAGACTGAATGCTTCCCTATGTTTTTATCGTTTACTAGAGCAGCATCACAAATTTTGGCACTCTGGAGCTTCCCACAGCAATGGAAAGGGGATATTTTTGCAATGTTCCACTAGTTCTACTCCTGGACCTCTGTAGCCTCAAGCGTAATGGGTTGCAAAAAGTAACCAAGGATGAATAACTTCCCAACACAGCTGCCCTCCACCCGGCCCAGCCTGTGCTGTTGTTACCTGCATGCCTGTCACTAACCTGGCTGCCTTAACAGCAGCACGGGCTCAGGGTAGAACTGGCTGCTGTGCAGTGCTGAGAGGAGCAGAGCTGCCCGGAGATGGCAGAGCACAGGCATTAGCAGCTCAAGCACAGAACATTCTGTGTGGCCCAGATAGTGGCCTGTCTGTGCTCACCTGATACTCAAAAGCTGGTATGTCCAGGAGACCAAACCTTTCAGACTGCTCTCTGATGTGAAGGCAGCTCTTGGGGAAGCAAGGCACCTGATGAAGCAGAGGAGATGCCTGGAAGCCCTCAAGTCCTCCTCCCTCTCCCAAAGCCACAATCAGCTTCTGGACAACATTGTATGAAAGTTGTCACACTAGGTCTACAGGGTCCTTTTCCAATCAGATGATTTTCCTGATTGTCACCATGACGTAATTTGGGTAACTAACTTGTATCCAAGGACCTGTCCTGATTCTGGACAAACATATTACAGGCAAAGTGGTGATCTGCCTTGACCAACAGCTCTCCCTGGAGCCCCTGGTCATGGGTTCACTACCCATCAAATCCTCATGTTCACGTAAGCAGTAACAAGACATTAGGTAACGGCATGGGTTTGTCTCATCAAAGCCACAGCTTGCAGCAAACCATTCTGTTTGTGCAGCATCACATTTCTGCTTCTGGGAAATTAGAAACTGTGGTGCTTTTTTTTGAGGTTTCTTAGGATAAAAAATCTGACACTCAGCTTTTGCAGTCTCTCCATGGAAGCCATTTTGCTAACTGCATATTGCATTCGGTAGAGTTGTTCAGCACAGAGAAATACTCTGAACTGAGCACTGTGCAATTGTCCTTGGCTGTTTCTGGGCACACACATCTCCATTACTGAAGGCAAGGGCTGCCAGGCTGCCCCACGCACTGCCATCATCAGACACAGCACAGTTCACATGTCTTTACCTAAACTCTCTCTATGTATTAAAACATGAGGCTTGCATCTGAATTGCCCATCAGGAACAGGGCCTGGCACATCCTGTCCCTGCTTATCCTCTGCATGCCCAGGAGCAGGGTAACAGCCTGCCCCAGCCCTGCTCTATGTTCACCTTGACTGAAAGGGCTCCCAAATCACTTGGCTTTCTCTACACCCAGCACTGTGAAAAAAGAAAACATAATCATTGCTTTTCCACTTCTGTTTCACTTCCTGGCCAGGTACCTCATTCATACCAACATTCTCCTCTGTAGCACCAAACTCTGGCAGCAACTTCCCCTCAGGGATCCTCAGTAAAACCAGCTAACCACCTCTTTGCTCGAGGCCATCTTGGCAACAAAAGGGCTGCGAGCACAGCCCAGAGAAGGGTCCAGATGCAGATACCAACGCAGAGCAAACTCTTCCATCCCACGCACCGGACCCGCCTCACAGCTCACGACTGTGGCTGTGGGACAAGAGGAGACCTACCCAAGCAGAGCACAGCTCGAGCACTGGCAGAGGGCTGTGGGAGGAAGCCCCCAGCCACAGCCCCAGGACAGTCACCTCATGGCACCTAGGGACACAGAGCCCTGTGCCCACCCCGTGCTGCCAGCCTGCAGCACAGCCCCCAAGCCCCCAGCCCTGGGAGACACGCACTCTGTGATAGAATCCCTTCCAGGAGAGCTTTCTGGGGAGGGGGTGCTCGTGCATAAATGAACCATCTCATTGTGCAGCCTATTAATACCAGCTGGTCACGGCTGGGTGGGCAGTGCGACGGGCGGACAGACAGCCTGCCTGCTTCCAATTAAACGCAGTAGCAGTCACACAACACACCACTGCAAATTCTTCTTGAATAAAAACCCCTTTGAAATCAACTACCATTTCCTAAGCAGCTGAAAACTATTAAACAACTGTTTGCAGGGAAGCTCATGTCATACATGGGAGGCTGAAATGTAATGTAGAAATGAGAGGGTTTTTTCTGGTTGGCAGCACTGACAGCAACTATAATGTATGACTCTTTCAGATGCAGCGTGGCAGAAGCAGGGCGAGGATCATCCAGTGCTATTCACTAGAGAAATTGTTACATGTAAAGAGAAGGCAGAATCAAGGATCTCAGGATCGTGGCAGGAAGGAGGGGTGGGGGAGGAAAAAAAGGAAAGATGTGGTTTGCTTTTGCAGTTTTAATAAGGATTTGTGGGGTAATGTTGTGTAAAGGTAATACAGCTGGATCTTTAATAATAATAACTAGAACCAACTCTCCATGTTAACTGACCTTTAAACATTATTGTCCCTTTCAGTTTACCAAAAAGACATTTACTTCACGAAAGATGTTATTCAACTCTGTATAAAGATCCAATAGGCTAAAATATGCTAAACTGACATTTAGAATTATCTCATAACACTTTTTTATGATAACTCATATTCTTCCCACGTGACTTGAATGTGAGGGTTTGGGTTTTTTTTTTCTCAAAGTATTTTGAAACCCTTTCAAATAATAGGCAGACATTGCCTAGACATTCAGGCTATCTTAATGATATTAGGACCTTTCTCAATAGCTGAGTAATTACTTCCTTATTACGCTCAAGGCAAGCTGAAATCACATGCCCTGCTCAAGATTTAAACCTCCATCACACAGGTAAAGGAAGCATTCAGACTGACATTTTACATACGAAACTTCCTTTTCTATAATAATGAAAGCATCTATGGTATATTGCCCTGATAATCTGTGAAATCAAGACAACTGGGAGCACCAGAAAAAACCTCACACTTTACTGGGGGGGAAAGGCAGTGGGACTTGAGTAAAGGTAGATGTATTGATTCTGCCTATGTTGCGGCCATTTCCCAGGGCCCATTTCAGACACAGCTGTGCACAAGCAGGGCAGCACCATGTCTTGGTGTCCTGGAGCCCTGGCTGCTGCCCCGGGGGCTGTGTGTGCAGCCTTGAGTCCTGACACCCCACTTTCTGCCCCAGAGCCCCAGCAGACACAGCAGCTCAGCACTCCTCTCCTTCCAGCTCTTTGCAGAGCCATGCTACCAGTTTTTCTACACTGGTGAGATAGTTCTGGCCTCCAGGTCCTCCATCCCCTGCCACATACTCCAAGCACACCTCCAAATGTATTGGGCATCATAACCCATGCTCGAGAAAACAAAAATCAAACATTTCTCATTCCTTCTTGCTTTTGTCACCCATAAGAGGAAGAAGTTCAGGTTCTGACAGCCTTAAACCAGACAGAAAGCAGGAGTCACCCAGCCACAATGAAGACATAAGCCATCCTTGATTTTTTTAAATTCTGCATTTTCTTACCCTGCATATTCTCCAGGGACCTTCGTCTCCTTGCTCCCCTGAGCACATTATAGCTCAGGATCTGGTGGGAGATGAGTCCTTTTCCCTGGACATCCTTCAGCACCAAGAGGAGGGAAAATCAGTAGATTGTCAATGTGCCAAGAACGTGGATAAGTAAAGACATGGTAAAGTAACACATCATAGTAAACACCATCCAGCAATCCACTTTGGCATTCATGGTTATGGTATTTCATAATGCAAGAGGAAGGACTGGTCATTAATGTGACAAAAGACTGCTAAATGATTAAAAGGAACACATACACAATCAGCAAAGAACTGAAATGGAAGCTACAAAGAAAGCCAACGTCTTATGAGAACAATGTCTTATGTCTTGTGATTTCAGCAAAAGAAGCAAAGATAGAAGAGACAAATTATGTCATAAGTGGAAGAAGGCTAATTTCATAAATAACATCTGTAATATTTTCTAAAAACACATTCTAGATACATAGATACAATGTTCATAGGATGTGTTGTGGTGAGCTCTTCCTTCATTCACAATATTTTTAACATTAGAAATTAAAAGAGACAAACCTAATTTTTGCTTTGATACTCAAGTTAATTTCAACTGAGCTAGCAGCAAAGTACATGCAAAATCTAAACAGAAGACTTCAATAAAACGCTTGAGATAATCATAGCATATCTAGCTCATGTAGGGCTCTGCTGTAGAAACACACATTTATCAGTTTTACATCTTCCAATGAATTTAAAAAAAGAGTATTATATTTTTTCTTATTTCAATATTTGTTTAGTGAGTCCTGGTAAATTCTAGGTCAGATATTATGCACTAAACAACAACAACTAATTATCTTAGAAATCTACAGTGATAAGAAAACTGCACAGTAAATATGTTATAACCAGGCAACAGCAGAAGGTAAGTTTTTATTTCATTTGCTGTGGATTGCACAAGTTGGTAAATGTTTTCTGGCAGGTGTCCTTCAAATTCCAAAAATAATGCATCCATTTTATGGCATTATCTCAATTTCTATTATATTTGTTGATATCTTTGCAGTGAAACCATATTGTTATTAAGGTTATCATTATAACAGAAAATTGTATTAGCTTTTAAAAGCCTGTTCTATTTTATGTGTATATAAATAGGAACATTATGATCACACATGATTCCCATTTGTCCTTGCTATACTCTTGACATTGCTGTAAATGGAAGCAGAGCACAAAGCCCTTACCAGGGCTTAAAATATTGCCCCTTTGATTGGCTGCACAGAAATCAGTTTTGCTTTTGTCATGCAAAATCTGACCCTGATGGTTATACACTCCAAAAGGTACAAACACTATGTTCTCTTTACCTTTGACCACCAAGGTGGTTCTGTGCATCTGTATTTGTACAGTGTGGCAACAGCAAAGCACCCAACATTGCCAGAGGACTGATTTTTGAGGATTTTGAGTGCCTAAGAGAGGTGACCAGCCCCAGGTGCACAGTGGGGACAAGCGAGGTGTGCTGTCACCTCCAGTGGGTTCCTGAAGGGATGTGTGACACCCAAGGCTCTCTGAGTGTGCAAGCTGTGCTATGATTTCTGGAGGTGCAATGCAGAAACCCTCTGTGGGCACTGACGTGCCTCTCCAGCAACAGAGTAGCCTAGATTTCCACCCTTAAAGACAGCCCAGCCTAGACTTCTACCCCTGCACAAGGGCAGCAGGCCAGGCTGAAGGTGGGTGCACAGACCAAGCCAGGGCTGGGCAAGGGAGGCCAGACGTGGTGGAGTAAGAGGCACTGCTGTGGGAGTACCTGCACACCCAAAGGAGGCTGGGATGCACTATATCCTGTCAGCAGAGTGCCACGTTCCCTAGCCACATCTGTGCAACACTGTGATGCTCTGACTACACCCTGAAACAGAGATAAGGCACTTAGGCTGAATGAAAAATCTTCAAAAATCATAAGCAAGGTGTTTCATTAATGAAAGTAATTAATGCCATGACTGCTGAAAAATCAGACAAGTTCAGATGATTTCCTGTCACCTGATGACCAGCTAACAGCTGTGGATATTGAGAGCAATTTTTTTTTTTCCAGATAAGATGAAATTTAATTTCAGCTTCTTGAAATGTTTTACAGAGTGCAGTCGTGTCTCCTCCTTGCTGACACAACACCCAATAGATCAGGGAACACTAGGGCATGTGATTACAGGGCAGATCCCAGTCAGATACACCATATAATTAGGGCTGATGGATGGTATGCTATGTTCTGAGAAAACCAAGAGTCTGGTCTAAAAAGTTCTCTGAATTGGGGTAATTACAATATTAATCACAATCCATTGAACTAAAGTGGAGTTAAATACAAATTTTCTGTTTATATAGTAAATGCTGAATAACAATAAGTTAGCAACAGCATTTTGGTCTGGTTTAACTGCCTAACATCTGGAGAACATTATTACAGAGTCATCAGCCATTTGGCCAGTGCCCAATATGAAAGCAGTTTTACCCTTTTTTCTCTAAACACCAGCATAGCCTCACCAGAACACACATATTTCTCTTTTCTCGAAATAGTCCATTAAATAATTTCAAATATTGTAGAATTTAGATGGGATAAGTCACTTATTTCTGTTTAGAAAGCAAACAAAATTGGATCAAAATAAGAGAGCAATTTTAAATATCTAATTTAAGCAAAGATCGTGCTGCCTATGAGAGCCTGTGGTAAAGGCAGTTGTTCCAGCTATTTAAACAATATGATTACATGGCATTTCACAGGATGGAAGAGACGGATTATCAGAAAGTTGAAAACTGTGTGCCCTTGTTCCTATATAAATATGTACACATAACATATCACTCGTTACTACTAAATTTATATGAAGTATAATTTGGCCTTTATTACAGTTGCTGAGCCTGAAAAGAACCTCTTTACTTACAAAGAATCCTTTTTTTTTCTATAGTAATGAAAAAACACAGTTGTCAGCATAATATCCTGACATTCAGGATGCCAGCCTGTCTATACCAGAGTCAGATGTGAAAATAAATAGATATTAAACTGTCAGTCAATGAAATTACAAAGTCAAGAGCAGCTCTAGCTGTGATTCTGTGTGTTCTGTTTGATGGACACAGGTGTTTAAGTGTTATGAAATCCAGCAGAGCCTCAGAGTGAATAATGCACCTTCCAGCAGTTCTGTCCTAGCCAAAAGAGCTGCAGTGAGCTCCCCTCTCACCCCGAAGCTGCTAAGCAGTCAATGTGCCCTAAGAAAGGGGACAGAAAGGCCTTCCAGGTTTATCAGAGCTAAAGCCCAAGAACTCTTACAGTCTATGTTACAGCATACATTGAGGAATTGAAGCTACACTTCTCTCAGACTGTGAAGGTTAGTCCCACTGGCTTTGCATACAAATCTAAGGCAGATGCCCAAAATCCACATCATTTATTTATTATTCATAAGGCACTTAAAGTCAATCATCTGTCACTAATAAACATTAACACTATTAAAAATTAATGATCATCCTACAGCATGCTGAGACAGATTCTTCTTTCTGTTTGATGAGTATTGGAGCAAAGTACATTGCTTTCATTTACTGACTCTGAAAGTGTTTATGCTTTGTATAATGCTGCTACTTCAGCTGCTCCTCTGAACACCAGTGACCCCCTTCTCTCGGAATGCCAAGAAATTATCAGTCTCGTGAGAGAAGCTTGAAATGGTGGTTTTAGCTACAAATATGTATTTGCAGAGAAGAAAAATAAATCATGGATTCAAGGTTATCACACACAGCACAAGCCTTTATGATGACAGGGCTTTTTGTCTCCCTTTCCACTTTCTGCTGAACAGTAAGGTGTCTGTGATGGGGGACACGTGTCCCTGTGCTCCCCACTGTACAGGAGGGTCCTGTGCCCAGGTAATACACCACAAATGGACAATGAGGCTGGAAATAACAGCTCTGACAAGACTACCTGAGAGTCTCACAAGCTGGAAAAGAAAAGGCTTCCTGAAGAGCAACTAAAAAAGGTAACTTCACCAAAGGTCCACACAGTGTCGCAGGGCACTTTCTTCTCTTAGTGGGTGGGAGGCAAAGCCCACTGCTAGAGATGAAGAAACAGCTTGCACCTTAACCCTCAAAAGGACATTCCCTCTAAAAGTAAAAATGATAGTAAACCCTTCATCTTTTGTGTTCACATTTTCAAATATAAATCTTGGGGAATCCCTTTATGCATTGCTGTCTTCCCAGGCAGAACTCATAACTCAGCACTGTTTCCTAACTCATGCTCATCATGTTTTGCCCTGATTCTTATTTTAGTAATTATTTAATTGTGGAAGTGCTGTAACTATATTATAGTTAATCATCTGAAAGACAGTTGATTCTGCTAAAATGCAGTTAAATAAATCTAACCGAACCTGCATTGAAGACCAGTTGACAAGTAGAAGAGAGAAAATACAATTGTGTGTATCAAATCAAAGTTTCTGTGAGTTTCTGTTTATATCAAACCTCGAAAAACAAGCTAAACTTTAGGTCTCAGTGCTAGTGATATACTGGGAAAACTTGCCAAGATAGAAGATATATTAATCTTCCTCTTGCAATTTACAGTCTAATATTTCAGTGCCAAACCATTTTTCATAGAGAAACAGTGACTGTTAAGAAATAGAAAGAGCTTTGTAGAACTAAGTGACTGCAATCACGCTGGGTTTTTTCTTTACTGATGCTTCACAAGAAATAACTAATGAGGATTTGCAAAGAACAGCTATCAGAGCTAGAAATGTACTGACCGATTGGAAAAACATGATGCCACAGGACTACATTCCCTCTGCTGAGGACTGAGAAGGGTTCGTGTTCCATACATTTTACATTCCTGCCAGCTATTGCCATTACAAGTGACACTTAGGGCCAGTAGAAAAATGCAGCCATTCAAAACTAATTCTGCCTTTCAGCATGCAGGAAGTCAAGAAAAAATGAGAACTCCCTGCAACATCCCCAACAAGACCCAAAGAAAAGTCTTTCCAGGTACTGCAGGGCATCAGTTAGTGCCTCACACACCATTTTTACATTTGCACATCTCCCAGCTTTTGCAGAGCCACACAATGGTGGGCAGCTCTGTGAGTCATGACTAGGGAACTGAGACCTGATCGTGCAATCACACACACCAACAAGCCCCACAGAACCTCTAATTAAACAGTTTTGAACAGAACTAGGATACACAGCCTTCTAAATCTCAGGCTTAAGACTGTTCTGAACAATACTGTTTAGTCATGCCACTTTGTCCTGCTGCCTGCTCTCCACTGACAGTAGACTTCTTCATAATTTGTCTAATTTTATCGGAGAATTTATGCACTGACAAGTTACTGTTATAAAGACAGCTGGAATTACAGTCAAGAAAAAGATATATTAAAGCATCATTATTTAAACATAAAAATGCAATGAAACTGTTAACCTTTCCCTAAGGTGAAGGTGTTTATTGCTAAGTTTTTGCAGCACAATTACATTCAAACCGACAAATGCTGGCTGAAAATAAAGCTTTTTTTTTTTTTAATCTACCTAGGAAAAATGGAAAAACATCTTGAAAGTAAGCTGCTTCATATCAAATACTTGACTAAAAGCTTTATTATTAAAAAATACTAGAATTTTAAGGATAACTTTGAGAAAGCCATGCAGCTAAAATGTATTATCTTCCCTTCTTCCCTTCTTACATATAAACCATAGAATCATAGACTGGCTTGGGTTGGAAAGGATCTTAGAGATCATTTAGTTCCAATGCCCTTGTCATGGCCAGAGAACCTTACACTAGACCAGGTCCTGTTCAAAGTCACTAAATCCTGTTCAACCTGGCCTTGAACACTTCCATGGATGAGGCATCCACAGCTTCTTTGGGCAACCAGTTTCAGTGTCTCACCACCCTCACAGTAAAGAATTTCCTCCTGATACCTGATCTAAACTTATCTTCTTTCCGTTTAAAGCAATTACATCTTGCCCTATCATGACATAATGACAAAGTAGAATACTTTGCAATGACCTTCTGCAGTGTGTAAGCTGTAATTTATATTCACTTCTAATACAAAATCTGATGGTTTTTTGCATTATGCTGTGCGAGCCACATTTCCATAGATTTGTTGCAATTGTCACAACACAGCAGCCCCAAACACAGACATGGGGTGGTTCGTGCCTCTGCCTGCTGCCCTGGAGCTGCTCCCCAGCCCGCAGGGGACAGCTGCCTCACAAAGAGCTGAGCTGCCCTTCAGACAGGGCACTCCTGGCACTGGCCTTCCGAATACCATCGGCAAAGGCATCGGATAAGATGTGCCCCTGGGACAGGCTGCCCACAGGCACAGCCCCTTCATCTCCATCTCCTCCTCACTGCAAGGTGTCAGCCCCCAAGCCGGGTCTCTCAGCTGCTCTGCCTGTTCTCCTCCCCTCTGTTTTTAGCCAGGTCCCTCGGGTGTCACTTCCTCCCACCTGAAAAGACACAGACCTCTTTGCCTCCCTAGACAAAGTGGTGCTGCCCTCAGGGCCCATCTGGAGAGCCATCAGAGGCCACACAGATTATAGATAGCCAGGGCCCTCGTGTGGGCCTCTGGCACAAGGGACACAGCGAGAAGCCCCGATCACTACAGCAGGAGGGAGCACAGCCCACACTGGGCCACAAGAAACAGCGACACTTCAGCACCAGTATTTATAAACACAACTGAGGGCTGCTGTCTCTCTCATATGATTGCTGGACCACAAACTATGGGCCATCTGCCTGCAGACTATTATCACAATCTGTGAACAATTAGAGACAGGATATTTCATTTCAGAAAATAGCAAAGTCAACAAAAAGGCGCAGAAAAAAAGCCAGAAAACAATCAAAAAGCAAGCAACAAAACAGCAGTCTGCCACTGCACAGAGCCCCACTTGCCAGCCCTTGAACCCCCCAGCTCCTGGACCACCACCACATCAGCTGCCTCAGAGGAGAGATGACTGCTGCTGCTGAGGCCACGGTGAGTGCCAGCAGCAGCACTCCTCCTGCAAACTCCTGGCCCTGTTCTCTGAGAGCACCACGACCCTGTCTGTGAGACAGCTCACCACATGCAGGAGGCATGAGAGCAGCCATAGTCCACATGGCACCATCTCCAAGTGACGTCCCTTTCCCAGCTGGAAGGTGAGCTTGTAGCAGAACTGCCAGCCCTTCTAGACTCTCCTCATCCTTGTCTTGCTTACATGGCCCACCCTCATGAGCCTCTCTACCTATCTACCTACAGGCCACCCTTTGACTTAGGCCAGATGGGATTCAGACCAAGCAGGCTCTGTACCTTGGTGCCCCTGGGATGTCCCCACTGGTCAGGCAATGGCTGATTTCAGGAGAAACCTGCCTGGAAATGCCATGTGCTTCCATTCACTGATGGTCAGGGCCCTCCTGATAGGAATTCTAAATACTTAATGGCCCAAGGAGAGCAGGAAGCAACTGACTGCTGCTCAGCACCGAGTAGTGCAAGGGTGAGATGAGAGGCTGCCACCTTTGCCAAGGGATAATCCCAGTTCAGCTGGTGCTGTGCTCCTGCCTAGGGGCTGGGGATCTGCACCTCTACAGACCTGACAGCACTGGATTCCTGACTTCCCCAGGGATCTATGTCCTGCTTCAGGTGGGAGTCTCCCAGGATGCCCCAACAGACACTGCTAAATGGGATGGGGTAGCTGTACAGGTGCTGGGGAGGCAGCATGGGATGGCACTGCCAGGCTGAACCAGCAAAATCGAGTGGAGAAGGCTTAAAGAGCAACAAAACCCACACACATGCAAAAACTCTGCCTCAGTCTTCGGTGTAGTCTGAATAATTAGTGGTTTCTTACAAGAGGAAAATTATAAAGAAAGTAAAAATCCAACTGCCTTAAAACAACAGATACTCCCAATTCATTTCTAATTTATGCATTCTTGTCATATGAAAGCCACTTGCTTAAGCTGCTTTTCTATCTATTTGCAGTCTATTCAGACACACAATGCTCAGTGGGGGTCTGTCTCCATGATTCATTGGCTCAGATTTCCTATAGAGTTTACATGATGTCTACTAAGCCCCATACAGTTTTGTATCCATTATAACCAGGGACAAGCAAGCAGGGCTCAGGAGGCTGAGCATCCATCTAAGAATAGCTTCCTGTCTTCCAGCTCTCTTCACAACAAATGAACAATGGTTACATTTTATGGGCTAGCATTGCATGGTGAGGGGAAATTAGAGGAACTTGTCTGAGTTAAATAAGGGAAGAAGCATTTAGAGTGAAGCCCCTTAAATGAGCAGGTCAATAACTAGTTTACTGAGACCAAAGCACATAGCTAATGAGAGAATAAAGAATTATTCTTGTCAAGAGAGAAAAAGATGCTGCCCTGGTTTTGTGCTAAATAATTACATTCATTATGTTTAGGACAGCCTTGCAAGTGGTCTTCTGCAGTAGTAAATTCATTAGCAAAGCTAATAGGCAAACTACTATTGGGGCAAATCTAAACGATTGCAATAGGATGGATGGCAAAGATGGGGAAAGGTAGTATGAGAGCTAAGAGCCAAACTTAGCTTTAAGTATAATTGAATTTATCTTCTCATCAACTTGAAGACCTCCTTCTGGGCTTGAAACAAGGAGAGAAAAAGACGTTGAAATGAAAGGATATTTACTTGATTAGATTTGTTGCTAGCTTTTCCAGTTTACCAAGCTGTCTAAACTGACCTCTTGACACATGACCACAATTATAAATCCAACAAAAATTAAAACGTTAACTAAACTGGCTCCATGTTTCCAAGTGACAAAAGATCTCTAATGCGTCAGCAAGCTATCTCTCCAGCAGACATACTGAAAAAATAACCATGCTTTGAATTTACCAAGGAGTCCGTGAAACTTAGCTGGGCAGGAGGAAGGTTGGGTCGTCTTCTTTAACCATGCCCTGCCTAGATTGTATCACAAGAGCTCCACAGAAACAAATGCAGCCCATTGAGGTGAGCCTGGTAAACATTAGAACTCAGCTGAGCCGGTCTGTGGAGCACAGCTTTCACTACATTAAAAGTGAGATTCCAAAGTGAGGTTTTTTTCCTAAAAATAGCTTTACCGCTAAGAAATGAAAATGTGTTATGATTGAAAAAAATCTAAAAAAAAACCAAAACTGGGAAAGAAATCATCAAATATTTAAGCTTTTTTTCTTTGGATGTAGAATAGAATTAATTTTTTTTTAACTTTGTAAAAAACTTATTAAACTGTCTGATTCAGGTTCATCTGGGTTGGATTCAGTTTTGCCACTCAACCAAAATGCTGTTATACATCATATCTGTGTCTAGCTGTTTCAAATGGACACTCAGGGTATTGGCTAAGGGCATCCAAAAAGTTGCATTTCAGTAACTGGATTTTGGAAAGACAGAAAAAAAGTAATTGCAATGAAGCCCACAGCTGAAAGAAAAGAGAAGAAAAAAAAAATCTTCTTTGCCAAGTGGAAATGGGAATAAATGTTCTTGGCTACTGCTGCACCCTGAAAAGCCAGAATAAGCCTGAGGCTCCCCAACAAACCTAGCTTAGAAATCTCCTCAGCTGATCTCTCATTTCTTCTAGGTAGTTGCCTTATCCAGTCAAGTTAAAATTTCAGGATCTAACTATCTGTGAAAAATTGGGTAGACAGATACATTGTACATGTGAATAGACATGCAGAGAATTCTTTGGCTGCATTAAACACTGGGGAAACACCACCTTTGTCATTTCAGGGAGAGACTGATCTCTTCCCTCCAGCCATCACAGAGCACCCACCCCAACAGCAGGTCTGGTCTGCATGGGCTATGACACAAAAGGCTGCTGGAGATCACAGAGCCACAACACCTCTGTGCATCACCAGAGGAAAATCTGTGATCTTCATCCTTCTCTCACTATCTTCTTTCATGCATCTACAGCCTTCAAAAGGTGCAAAAAAAATTTTTCAGATATTTAGATAGTGACAAATCTTTCTTCTTAAAGAATTTTTAATTAATAATTTCCACAGGGAAGATGAAAACAAGAAGATAACTGTTATGAGTGTGGGAAAGGTGTCAAAGAGGTGTTTTACTGAGGACAGGATTGAGGACAGGCTTAAGAACAGGCTGAGGAGAAGTTGGCACTTTGGTCTCTCAGAGGTACAGACTAGACCTGGTTTCCTCAGTAGGTTTTTGACAGTTATTAAGTAATAAAAACACATTATGCAATCTTTACATTTAGAGACTCAAAACAATCAGTTTTGGTCAGAAAAGTGACTATGAAAGTGTCATCTTGTTTCTGAATTCATCTTTCCCCTGAAGTCCCTGCTCTCTTGTCAAAATACATCCAATTTTACTCACTAATGTTAATGGGAGCCTCATATGCCAAGCACAGAAGATTGGCCTCTTAAGCTTTACCTATTTGCCTGCTAATAAAGCACACTCTTTATCCCAATAAGCAAGGGAAAGCCAGCACAGGTGCACCACAGTAATATGCATTATACTTTGCCTCATGCTGTGCTACCACTGGTGAAGCTTTATTCTCATTCCAGAACTCGTACATTTGGTGAAGGTTAGTGATGAAGTACAGCACAGGTCATAAACAACTGAGCTTCATTTTCCACAACTAGACGGAGCAGCAGGCACTTAGGAAAAAAATTATACTAGCTTGTAAATGGAACAATTTAATACAGAAGTAACTGATGGCAAACAAACACAAAATGCCAAGGCATCTTCTCTGTCACTTAGCTGTACTCTGTTCCTTACATTTCTTTAGAAATCAAATCTAGTAAACTAGAATTTATTCAATCTTACTAAAGAAATCACTTTATAATGTGAAGCATACTCCTAAGAAGGGAGAACACTGTGCTTTTTCCTGACAAAAACCTTTTCTAAAGGTAGTGCCTCGACAAGATCTGAATAGTGCAGCCATGGCTAAGATTTTCCAGCCATGTGCTGGAAACACTCTGCATTGTCATCATTTGACAAAGTAATTTGTGTGGTAAAACCTTCTCAAAACAGCAGAGCTTGAAGATATGAATGGCAAAACATCTCCTCGTCTTGTTTCTTCAGTTATCTCCCAAGTGCAGAGGTTCTTTCTCCAAAGGTGTGATTCTTTCAACATGCTCTTGACCAACTGCCTCTTTTTTAAATGGCACAAACATTCTTGTTATCTACTCCAGCTAGTGGTGCTTGAACCCAGTCTCTTCTAGAAGCTAAGGCTTTATTTTCTGACTTCCTGCAGCAAAAAAATATTCATTGCTTATGGACTCCCACTGACAGGTCAATGCAATCTCAGTGCTGCATCAGCAGCAGATTTGAGTCTTTTATGAATAGATGTGAGGCTGGGCCATAGAAACCTGTGTGGAGCTCTGGGAAGCACTGAGTCCAAACAAAATCATGCTGAGACTGGAGAAACAATTGAAAAGACACATTTTTACTTTAAGTGTGACTTCTGGGTAGGAGAACAGCAGTGAAGCAGAATCCCAGGAAGGCTGCATCATCTCCACTCTCAAAGGTTCACTAGAGCAGAGCAGAAAACTCTGAGTTTGGGCAAGAAAACTTGGTCTGGCCTCACGGCTGACCCTGCTTTCAGGAGGAGGTCAGACCTAGCTCTCCTGTAGTGCCTTCCCAACCAAGGAAGGACTGTGTGGAGTAGAAATGGGTTTCTGATTGGGAGGAGGGGATGATTCCCCCCAACTTACCTCGCCTTCCCAGGTGCCTTATAAAATAAGTATGAGGCCTTGGAATTTGAGAACCAGAAAAATGAGGACGGGGGAAACGTGTACAGGGATGAAGGCTCTTCCAAGATGGAAGTGTTGCCCAGAGCTGGACAGCCTATCCCCTGCATTAAAACTTCCTCCATGAAGAAAAAAAGGAAGGTAGTAGTCATTGGTGACTCTCTTTTGAGGGGGATGGAGGACCCAATGCACTGGCCAGACCCAACCCACAAGGAATTGTGTGGGGCCCACACAAGAGACATCAGCCAGAAACTTCCCAGCCTTGTACAGCCCATTGATTACTACCCTCTACTGGTTTTCTAGGTAGGCAGTGATAAGGTCCCAACAAGAAGGCTGCACACAATTAAGAGGGATCTCAGGGCCTCAGGTCAATAGGTCAAGGGATCTGGAGCACGAGCTGGTTCATTTCTGTCCCTCCAGTTGCAGAGAACAATGGAGTAAGAGAGACAATGGAGCTCCTGGAGCAGGTCTGGCAGAGGTTGACAAAGATGATGGAGGGACTGGAGCATATCATGAGAAAAGACTGAGAGAGCTGTGGCTGTTCAGCTGAGAAGAGACCACTGAGAGGGAATCATATCAATGTCTGTCAGTATCTGAAGGGAGGTGTCAGAGGATGGGCCAGGCTCTGCTCAGGGCTCCTGAGAAACAGCACAAGAGGCAGTGGGCAGGAACAGATGTACAGGAGTTCCACTTAAATATGAAGAAAAACTTCTTTACTGTGAGGGTGACCAAGCACTGGAACAGATTGCCTTCCAGTCTCCCCCACTGGAGAAATTCCAGAACTATCTGATGAAATCCTGTGCAATGATTCTGTCTGAGCAGGGAGGTTTGACCAGACAGTCCACTGCAGTCCTTTCTAACCTTACCCATTCTGTGATTCTGTGTGACATGAGGTCTCACACAAAACCATACCACCATCTACAGCCAGCCACAACTCAAAAGAGATTCTCACTCTGCCCCTTCTCTGAGCACATGGCATTTTGGTGCACCCACAGGCCTCTAGCTAATCTCTCCCTAAACACTGTTCTTACCCATCAAACAAAACCTCCCACACCCCTTTGTTACTTTCCACAGTTCTCCTTTCCTAGGAGCCTGTAGGGTACAAACCTACAAGTCCGGAGGGCCTCACTGGTGTTTATCAGTGGTTTGTCAGAA
The DNA here is from genome assembly GCA_013397155.1 of Irena cyanogastra. Lineage (NCBI taxonomy): Eukaryota > Metazoa > Chordata > Aves > Passeriformes > Irenidae > Irena > Irena cyanogastra. The sequence continues at coordinate 192,895 of VWZV01007560.1, read as the reverse complement.
CAGAGACTGCTCTGCAGGGAGCAGCAACAAACACCTCTGATACTCATTTCCAACCATTCAGATTAGCATACTGCATTCACTACTCTTCATATTCTCTAACTTCTTGATACCTATGGCGCAGTGAACGTGCCCAAAACCTCGCCCTGGTTTATGAGTGTGAATTTAGTTTTTATGTTTACTGACTGCTAATGAGGTGTCTTCCTGCATTAAACCCACATAAAACTAGGTACCTACTGTAAAACACTTCTTCCCACTGCTTTTCATCAATTAAAAAGGGAATTACAATCTAGCAAGAATTGACCATGGCCATGAAGAGACGCTCACTATTCTCTTGAAGTTTCAAAGTGAATTTAGTTGCAGCAAGTGGTCAAAACATGGCCCAGTACAAGAAAGAAACCTTTCTTGGTCAAATCAAACCAGTAAGGACCCTTGAAATCATGATGGAGCTGGACTTAGCAGATCTGAGCCAAGTGCCATGTAGCACCAGTGCCCAAACATGCCATGGCATTGCCACTACTCATCATCCCCTATGCACTGTTTCCAGTTTCTGAGTGCACCTTGTGACAAAAGAGCAAGCATAGAAACTCCTGCTTTACGGTGCCTCCAACTTAAGCTTTGCCATGTAGCCTATGCAAAATAAACTGAACAGCTCCTCAGACGTACCTCAGTTGACTCAATTCTTCTGCTTTGGAAGTGGAGGAGACAGAGTTACAGCATTCACACATTTTCCTATATGCAGAGCCAGTCTGTGGGCTTGGAGGAGATACAGGGCCTAGGGAAGGAGCTCTCATTCCTTCTTACTCTGCCATGAGGGTGAAAAGACCAAACTACAGTTCACCTTTCCACTACTGCAGGTCTGTGGAAAGAGCAAAACAGCGAGTGAGTTTTGACATAGCAACCCTAAATTTGTGATGGAATAGCTGGCTAGCACATCTGTGGCTGAATTTAGTTATTTTGTTTAATGTAAAAAATTATACTACTATTGTGTATGATCTATATTCTTGGCCTTTAAATCAAGGGTAATCTATGGCTTTTAAGATTTCAGTTTATCCTTAAACAATATAAATGGCTGTCTACAGCAGACACAGCTGTATCAGAGGAGAGAACATTGAAAATCTGAGGAAGAACACCTCCATCTAACTGCCTACCTGTAACTGAGAAATCAGCTTTCTTCCCTAGAGAAAAAAAAGGTTGACGTTAATTAGGTGACTGTTTAAAAACGCACGCAAAGTTTCTATTGTGAAACATTATTTTAGAGCGAAATATGTGCACATCCCCACCTCGGCATAATCTGATAGAAGATGAAGGAGAACGCAGTACATACCGTCAAATGGATGACAACTTCATATAACTTCTTCTGAGAGAAAGCAGCCTGTTGTTTACTGCATTTATCGACAATCTGTGAAAGTAGACCAGGAATCAGTCTAATTACCAGAGTGCCAGTTGTGCTTGTTAACACCAGCTTTGTGACCAAATGTTATTCCACAGTTGTCACATCACAAGAAGGTTTCATTACTAACATAATAGTGAACAAGATCACATGCCTGGCTATTGATTGATCTGCCACACAAAGGAAGGATGTTTGTTGTCTCTATTAAACCCGTTACATCTTTGTCTGCCTGAATAATATGCACAGGAATGTATCACAAACAGTTGCCGTAGTGTTTTTAATTTCTGCCTGTTACCCCATTAAGAGCCCACTAGGATTTGCAGACTTTACCAATAGAGAAGAAATGACCTTGCCACAATTTATCGTTCACAATCTTCAAAAAACTGTTTGCATCAACCTTCCTGCAGTCCTACAAGGATTGAAACTTACTCAACATTTACATTATAAATATATCATTTCTGCCAAATCAAAAGCTATTTTAATTCTTTCCACACACAATTGGGTAACACAGTGGGAACAGTATAAATATTCATCATTACTGCAGTTGAATGGCCCTGAAAGAACTATATCTTAGACCAGAGAAATGCTCTGCTAACAAGCACTCTAGACAAAATGAACTAAGACTGACCCTCAGAGCATCAAGATATTGCTTGACTGACCAGTCATAAATGCAAACAGCAGCTTTCAGGCCTGTTGCTGATATAAAAAGTGAACACTCTTGTTTATTTTTCTATGAACTCAATAAATACTACAATACAAAAGTGGATTTGTTTATCATTGTGAGCCTACAGAAAAACAAGCATGCCTCATCATCTTATCTGATGATGAATGATTTATCAGGCAGAACATGAATCTGCTTCTGAGTCTATTTTCCTGTTTATGCTTGTTGAGCAGATACAATTTAATGAAGAATATAAAGTACTTAAAATCTGTCTACCATTAATAGTTTAATTAAACTGACATGTACTTCAAAAACAGAGAGACAGAAAACATTAATTTTGGTTATAAAGGGCATGGCATTATTAAAGTGCAATTAAAAACAACATTCACTTACAATTAATAGCTAAAACAATTTAATTATTTAACATCTAATTGTCAGTCCTGGCTAACCTAGCCACCCCAAGATAGGTGTGTTCTTTGGGCCTCATGTAAAGTATATTAGATGGCAGAGACCCAGGCACAAGATAACAAGTTGCTCCTGAGCAATATCTCACTGTGAATCCCCTGACAAAGACCTCGATGTGCCACTGGTGGCAGAGGGGTGACACCTCCTGTGTCCTTGAGGAGCCAGTTCCCAAAGGATCCCTCACAAACCCCTCCACTGGAGCAGGTAACAGCCTCTTCTAGGGGATGACTGCTGAGCTGGCTCCTGGCATTGTGATCACTTTCCCTGGTAAAAACACTCATCCAGGACCTTCAGACATACTAAAGAACCTGTTTTCTTCCTAAACTTCATGTCTCACAGCTCTCTCCTTCTGTCCCACTTGATTGAAATTGATCAACTGGCTCAGCAATTATTTGATGGAAGGCACTGAAAACGAGGAGCAAAGAAAAGCAGCTCAGACACACAGGTCTCATTTTGCTTGGAAACAGGACAAAAAACTCTCTACTGCCAATTTCAAAGTTAAAACCCAAAGATGTAACGTGAGAGTCTGCCAAAGAATTCATTTAAGATGACTTCTCAGGAGCATAAATCCTTCTTGAACAAAGCAGCAGTGGAAATGTCCCTGAAATTCAACCCACATTTTTTTAAGAACATAGCAACAAACAAGTTTAGGAATTTCATCTGAATTTTAGGTTCAGAAGAAAATACAGACTTAAAACACAGGATTAGTCTGAAAACACACATTTCATTCAACAAGAAATTTCAGCACTTTCAGAGATATATTGAGAAGTCAGATTTTTGATGCTTTCCACCAAAAGTGAGATGGACCCGTCCCTCACAGCCAGGCAGTGGGGACACTGCAGAGACATCTGCATGGAGTGACCATGCCTGGGTACACCACTAGCCACCAGGCAGCTGGCATTTATGGGATACGTTTGGGAGAAAGCTTGGTTTCAAGGATTTTCTTTAGAAATACTGTTTAATTAAACAATTCTCAAGAAACATTGTCCAAATCGCAGTTAAAGAAAAACAGCTGCTAGTTTTCTTCACGTGGGCAGCATGCCATGGCAAGTTCCAGGGCTCTCAGCAGAACTTCACAGGTCTCAAAAGTTTATTCCTACAGAAACTGCAGAATTAATATTCTACCAAGCCCACCTATTCTTGAACACAGCCTGGAGCAGATGTTACTTCAGGATTATTTATTTCACTAGTTCCTATAACTTTTTTTTACTTATGTCCTTATAAGTTGAGGTGTGTGGAGTGGCTGCAACTGCTCCCATAAACCCAAAAGAAGTCCTCTAGTACCTCCTCATGTGGAAAGGAGGGAAAAACCCAACAACATAGTGTAAATGTTCACACAAGGTTTTCTCTGTGCCTTTTTTCCAATCCAGAGAGTGCCATCACCTTTGTCACACCACTTGTTGGCTGCTGACTCTCTCCTGAAGCCCAGGAAAAGGAGAAATCCTTCTACCCAGGCTGCAGGTGGCTGAGCCAAGCTGGAGCCTCTGCAACTGAGAAGAGACGTGTGCTCAGCCTGTGTCTGCCTTGCAGGGACAGCTTTCACATCTGGGGCTGACACCAGGGCTCCAAACCTTTACACTGTGCTGCAAGGAGGGCACCTGGGCTTCCCATGGCAGAAGCTGGTTGAGGAAAATGTGGTTTTATTCATGATCCCATAGACAGCATTTTACCAACAAAAAAACTTTTTCACTGCACCTGTAAGCAATATATAAAAAGTTAGAATAAAATTAATCAGTATAAAATAATATATTCCTGCACTTCAGTATCTTCATGGAAAAAGAGTATTTTTCTTTATTTTAATTTCTGTTAAAGTTAACACTTAAATTTCTCTGTGGAGAAATTTTAAAGAAGAGTGAAATGGCAAAGAGTGGGATTTAGTAGGATCATTAAAAAATAAAACATAAACAGTGTGGCTCTTTACCTCTTCTCCTCTAAAGAGTATTATAATAATATATTTATTTTCAATGCAGCCATTAAGGCAGCCACTTCCACTTAAAAACACTTGCACTGACACATCTTAGGATTTGAACTCAGATAAGTTATCCTCAAAAGAGTAAACAGAATTACAAATGGTCAGAGTTAAAGAACTTCAACCAACCAGAAAAAATTATTATGAGAATGGGTATTCATTTGAAGGTCTTGTGAGGAATTCAGCAACTGAGGATTGAGGAGTATTTTCTGGGGAGGTACCAGATACCCCCACTGCAAAGTGATGAGCTGCCTTTCCACTGAGCAAAGCACAGAGAGCTGGCTGCTAAGCAGTTCAAGCCTTTTAAGGGGTATGGCTCTGCCAAACCACATTAAAACTTTGTTCACACTCTTTTCAAGATCTGTAACTATGATTTAATTGCAGCCTAATACAGACCACCAGAGTAGTCAGAATAGAGGATAAAGTAAATGAAGAGATGAAGGACAGCCTATACAGCATTGCATATAAGCCAGAAGTGAAATCCCTTGTGCCTGGACCAAGCTTCTGTGCTTGCATGGGGATTTCTACCAGATTGCTATAACCACACCAGTAATCAGATGTTTGCATATACAGAACAAAACAGCAGGCAATTACTGAGCTGTGTTTTATTCACGGTTTATTCACTGCTATGCGACTGATGCAGCCTGGAAAGACAAACATCTTATGAAATACAGTATTAATTGACCATGAGTTTCAACATTTTCTTTGAAGACAGAACATTGCCTATCATTTCCTATTTTTAAAGTCTACATATCAAGCCGTACCCTATTAAGAATATTTTTTTGTAATTTTTTTGTGCAAAACCACATTCAAATACTATAATCTTTTATTCAAGGATTTGCCCCACATAAAATACAAGTAAACTATGTCTAAAGCATTCCTGACATATAACTAGTAAGAAAAAACCTACCGAAGTGTGTGGCTGTCTAGGTGGCTTTACAAATGAAATCAAGGCATTAGACATAGACTTTGTTATTATTGTGTTTAAACTAAGCTTGAAATGCCATGTAACTGAAACAAAAATCAGAACAGGGTATCATTTGGTTTCTGAATACTAAATGCAATCAAAAGGTAATAGTGCTTATAGATTTCTCATATACAAACATATTTATGAAACTGATAAAAACCATTTGCTCATTGAACTTCAGGAATTTGAGTGGCTTCTTCTGTGAATAATCAAATAAGTTAACTCAGGCAGCTTCCCTGTTTCAGTGCTACAGACAGAGTGAATTTATATTTAAAGGGCTACTTTCTTAAAAGCAAGTAACTTTACCATGAATGTAATTTAAGATAATTAGACAAAACATAGTATTAAAAAGAAGCCAAGTTCAGTGTTCACAGCTGAAAAAAATAGGGAAGTCAACAATTTTCATTTTGTTGCTAATAAATTTTAATTTCACATTTGCATACATAAGAATTTAGTCACAAATCCTAAAGGTAGGGTTCATTTACTTTAACGATTTTATATATTTCTATTTTATGATTTTATGAAAATGTTTCTATTAATTTGAAGTTCCTGAAGAGCTTTTTTCAGTTTGGAAAAATCGATCAGTTGTTTTTCAGCATCTCTGATTACTTTAAGTAACCTGCAGTCTCAGTAAGAGCAGGAAGTTTATTGACTCCGAATTTTCTTATGATAGCTTTTCAAAACTTAGTATTTAAATGAGTTTATATATTAAGCAAAGAAGCAAAAACCTACTGAAAATTTTAGGGGCCCTAGGGCTTTCTCAAGATGCATGATGTCTCTTCCCTGCTTTGGAGTCACAAGAATGCTAAATAAGGAGAGAAAAAAATCCTTATTTCAGAAGAAAAAAACAAACCAAAACCAAACACCACCCTTAAAATACCAGATCATGTCAAAACTGTGGGAAGAGGTTTCAGCTACTCTCGGCCGTGGGTTTATATTCATGTTCTGCTTGCCAATATTTTGGGTACTATTCTGAAGTCGCGCTTTGATCCTTTAAGGACCTCCTATCCCCTAGGCTCAGGTTTGTTCAGTATTGGAAGTGCCAGAACAGCAGCTGCTTTTAGAGCAATCTGGATGAAATTTCTCAAGAGCAGCTTTTCCTGCAATATTTTAAACCAATCTGAATTGAGAAAAGCAGGGACAAAATAAAAAAGATAAACACAGAAATCAGACAGAGTAAAACCTGGAAGGGGAACGTGGAAAGCAGAATGGGAGCTAGGAAATACACATTTGTGGAAGGACTAGGGAACCAAATGGAGAAACTGAGAGAAACATTTGGGAAAAAATCTGAGGAGCAGAAGGCTGACAGAGGAGGCAAAATCTGTGAGGGGGAAAAGTGAAGAGGGGTAACAAACAAGCACAGAAAAGAATCAGAAAATAACATTGAAAGAGGTGGAGGAAGGACAAAGAGCAGAGAGACAATAACCAATCACATGAAACAAAAATAGCAGGGCAAAGGAATGCTGAGGAAGGTAAACTGGAAACCAAGATCCAAAAGGAAGGCAGAAATTTTACAGAGTGAAAGCTCAACCTATAAAGCTTCATTAAGTTTACAGGAAATTAGTTTTGAGCAAAGTCCAGGCAGCACAAGAATGGAAGCATATTAATTTCTTTGCCTTCTCAATCTGCCTTCAGGTTAAGAAAGCCTCTGTTTATAGCAAACCCAAAAAATAAACATCCAGCCTATTGGAACTGGTGAGGGGGACATGGTATAGCTACTGCCTTCTCCCTGTGAACAATGCAATCTGCTCCTTTCGTGCCCTGCTTTCAGAATAGGAGGAATAAACAGGCAAAACACAATTTACAGTCCTGGTTTATCTATAGGCACAGCCCGTCTGCTGATTCAAACACAGCAGAATGTGTATGTGTGCATTCAGAGAGATGGCTGTCATTAGACCAACGAAGTTAACCAATGTATAAAAGGCAGGACCAGATCAGTAATAAAGTTTACACTTCATTATGGATGTCAAAATCCTTGCTGATTTTTTTTCCCCTGCAAGTATCTAGCTTATTAAATTTCACAAGCAAAGCCCTCTCCTAGTGAGCATTCAAGAATCAGTCACTTGGAAGCCTTCAGGATTAAAATCTAAAACCAGATAGTTTCTTAATAAATTTACAGAATTAGAACAACCAGACATATTAACATACGTCTCTGTTTTCATGGCTGTAAAATGATTGGATTCTTGTCTCATCAAATTTACATTGTAGAATCTGAATATAGTATGATTAGACATTATTTTAACAACTACATTACAATACAATTTAAAATAAAATGGCCCTTTATATTGCACTAATATCAGTGTTTTAAATAACAAAGGGGACTTTTTTAAAAAATAAAGGAAAGGATTAGCATTTAGTTTCAATCAGTATAAGCAATGCTGTACCAGTTGGTGCCTCAAAGATTCAGAATTTTATTAATATTCCAGAGATGCATTTGTGTTGCCTCTGGGTACACTGAAAAGCCACTTAAACTGCACTTAAAGCAGCACTACAGGATCAAATTGATGTGCATCAACCATTTACAATAAAACTTGATTATTATAAAGGCATACATATTTGCATAATTACATGTTTGATTTTTTGATAATGCAGCATACACTACAAAATGTTGCTTCATGTAGAAAGGCATCGTCAAAAAGCACCATCTGCTGTAGTGTTTAATGCACTGCAATGTTTGAAAAATTCTGAAGGTAGATTGATGCAAATCAAAGGAGAAAGCAAAGGAGTTTTGCTAGAACAAGGGGCTCAGGGAGGGAGGAGGGGACACAGTACAGTACAGTGTGGACCTTTTGTTAGGCTGTCATCTGTTTCTCTCTGGCTATTTTTAAATAAAATTTTCAGGGAACAAAGGTAAAAGACAACAGAGCAGCACATCCTACAGTCCACAGAACATAGGATTAATAACTTGAGAGCATTTGGCATAAACACATTTTTGATGTTTTCACTAAAAAAACCCAGCAGTATATGCAATGAAGGAATTATAATGAAAAAGAAAATTTAACAAGAATGAATCTTTTCAAAGGAATCTCTATTAAGCATCACAATAGCTCAAAAAACATAGAACTTGGAAGTAAGAATATCTACATATTTTCTCAATTCAAAAGAAGAAGCCAACTCATCTTCAGTAATATCTGACCATGTCTGAGCGACCTCAACAGAAGCCCAATGGGTTCAGGAAGCTGGAGGCTAAGATTGCAGAAATAAATGTGCATCTTTGATTACAAGAAAAAGCTCTAGACTGAGCACTGTTAGCCCAGAGTTTTTGTATCCTAAAAATATGCTTCATTTTGATTAGCACTACATGTCTATCATTTTAATACCTGAGGCTTTTTTTCGTAGTGGATTTTGAGACAAGACATTAATCAAATGTAGTTGTAACTGTTTGTAATAATATTCTGCCATCCTGAGGAGTTTTATGCATACATCCAGAATACAAACACACACAGAGGGATCATCTGTGGCTTTTTCCAAGACTGCTGCTACCTCTGAGATACGCTGTGAACATTTTTGGACGTTGTGCTGAGTAGTAAAGTGCAGCACCGAGCTAAGACACGGAGGATCTGGCAGGGAAGTCAATAGGCATGTACCAGCCTGTTGCTTCCCAGTAGGAGCTCATTCCTTCACAAATTGGCCTTTGGTAAGCAGTGTGATTCATTACTCAGGGACGGGATTACAAGCTGGAAACCAGCTGACAGAACTTGGGCAACTCATTTCACTTCTCCTTGCTATCCATTTTCATTCCTCCTGTTTTTCACATCACGTTAGTTGAAAATTATAAAACTCTTCAGGGCAAGAAGGACTTTTTCATAATACAAATTTCCAGCATGATGGGTATTAAACAAGCTTTTATCTCTGTGGGCACCTCAAGGTATACCAGGATACAAACAACAGTTGGATTATATGGTGTGTGTGGGATAAATACCAAGTCAATTAAAAAGCATCTTTAACAACACAATCTGACTATAAAGTCTAGCAGTCAAGAACAGCATCTGGCTCCAAGATGTATTCTACAGTCCATGACATCAAAGAGCTTCAGAAACAGATGAAATTTTGTCCAGACACCTGAAGGAAAAATGTGGCTGTGTATGTGTGAATGCAAATATCTCAAAACCTTCTGTGCCCAAACCACAACAGCTTGCATGCAGATTCATTGAAACCAAAGGGATGGCCATAGAACTGGAAGCCCTAAAGCTGCATTGCTGGCCTGTTAGGCTATGCTACATCTGGACTATGATAAATTTACATTCCCTGCAAGAAAATAGCCACTGTTGTGTAGTTATGAGACAGATTTTGTTTCACATTATGAGGCAGAATGGGCTTGAGTCCCCTGTTATGCATCAGATAATTAAACATCCAGGTTTCTTACCCTGACTTATCAGATACAATTATAGCTTGGCATCAGAAATGCCAAACACCCACACTGTCATTGACTTAGATCAGCACTGTGAAATCTAACGCTTCTGAAAAATCAAATCTTTTGCAGAAGAGTATGAAATATTTTTTTTTAAATAACAAACACATTGTTGTGTGTACACAGTTCATGAAAACTCAGAAACATTTATCTCTTGATATTTTCCTCCAGGGTTGAACTGGACTGTGATGCAATGCCACTCCCTCTACCTGCACTTGAAGCAGAAACTGAATGGTTTCTTGCTCATCAGGTACCTGTACTGAAAAGATAGTGTCATATTTATAACGCAGTATTGAAAATAGCCCCAAACTACAACAAAGCCCCAAAAAATGTCTGCTTTTCTTTCCCACTGAAGTCTCTACATTTATTTGGCCATAGCACTCAAAAAGGAAACAAAACCAGCCAGGCAGACATGAATCTTCAGAAACAATGAGTTTCCCTTTTGTGCCTTAATATTCTGCTCTTGGTGAGCTTCTCTAACAAAGTCTGCACTAATCGTTGCTGGAATCAGCACAGCAGTGGCTGCTAAGCAAAGTCTTTTTCTCCACCCTCTCTGCACTAGGCAGACAGGGTTTTCATCACATATATCATTTTCAACTTGCTGCAGTGATTCCACAAAGACAAGAGGATTTAGAAAGCTAATGAACGGGGGTGGGGAACAGGCTAGTGTTGGAGCTTCAGTGCTACGGTTTAAGACTATGAGATACTAGGAGTGGCTTCACACACAGGGCACTGCCACTGATTCTATTTTCATTGCATGGCACTGACAGACTTTGATGGCCAAATCATTCATCTCTAGTTAATTTATCAAAGTTGAGGAGGGGGATTTTTTTGTTTGAACGTTTATTGCCACAGGATTTAGGGCAAGGCTCGTTGGTCACTGCCTTGCCCTGGTTGTTATTGTGCTGCAATGACAGAAAAATTATTTATCTTTTTGTTGCTAATTAAGAACAGAAGTGAAGAATAGGTTTGGTCTGAATATACTATACTATCTAGGGACCATTTACCACATCATAATGAGATGCTGTAACTCAGTATATGTACAAGTCTCTTGATACTTTATTATTAGGAAAAAACTTCATCTTGTAACTTCACTGACACAAAGTTAGCCGTTTATAAATAAGATCAACATGAATGAGAAAAACAACATTCCCCTCCCTCTCCCCAGGTGAAAAGATACACCCCTTTCCAAGCTCCTTTCCAGCACAGAAATCTCTGTTTCACCAATATCAGTACCCTTGCTACTGTTCAGCAGCTTGGTCTGTCTAACTCACCTTTTGCAGACATGTCATCAATATTGCCTGCCACCTGGGAGAACAGGCTATACTGATTACAAAATACAGGTTCTATAAATCTGATTATTTTAATGATAAAACAGGATATTTTAGGCTTTCTTGTCCCTGAAGAACAAAGAACAATTGCAGATTGATTGTAAACCAATTAAGGACCTTAGAGCCATAAGTTGTGAATATAATTTCTTTGTCCTAGGGGAAGAAAACAAAATAAACAAACCAAAAAAAGAATTTTCTAGTTCTTACCTCTCTGCACAGTAACTTATGATGTGAAGCTGTTCATTCAGATCTGAGTGTAGAATTATGACTTCAACTTTGTCAAGTCATAGTTATCACCAGATCCTACTCAGCTGCTTCTTCCAATGATCAACATTCACTGACATGTCAGGCAGAGAGGGAAGAAAGTGGTGAACATCATAGAGCACAGGCATACGGCCAAGTACAAGCAGTTTTGCTCTTTAGGGGATGTTGTTCTCTGCAACACTTCACAGAAATTAAATAGACACTAGTTGTAGTCAGTGGCCCCACTTCAATACCAATTCCCACCTTAAATGCAGCATGTTGGACACTTGAGGAGCCTCAGGGTACGGCACAGCCTTTGAGAAGGTGTTTTCCAGACTGACCACAGCAATCTACTCCCATCATGGCAGGTCATCACTGTCCTTAGAGCTGAATGGAAACTACAAGGATTAGTTAATACCCTTTATTTTACATTTAAGGCTATTCCCTGCAACTACATCCTGCTGCCAATGCGCAGTTAATAGGCGCCCGTAGTGAATAACATCATGTGCTCTGTCAATTATTAATAATGAGACAAGCGTGTTCACATCAGAATGCCAACTTGTAATGTGATGAGCCTGTATTGCATGAGTGTATCAAAGCTCAGTCTCAGAACATCACTAGTTTACTAAGTGAACTTTGAACAGGATTTATTCCCCAGTCTGTTCAGTCCTAATTTTCATGAATTTTGAAAGTAGAAAATGTCTTCTCCTTGGCAACATTTTTAGATTATGGTTTGTATTTCAGATGCTTGATTTACTGCTACATTGCATTTATTCTAACACATCATTGATCCCCTGTCTCATACATCATATTTAGTTACTTTTTTATTGTATAATTTCTAGGTGACAGTGGCTATCCAGGACAGAAACAGCTGATGGATCTAATTTGATTTTGCCCTTATACCAGCAGAAGTTCACTTACTAGTTCACTTACTCAGAATTCATTGATCACTCAAAGGTCTTCTGGGATTGTGAAATCTCATTCTCAGTGTCTTTTCCAATTGTCAAAGCACAGACTCAATACCACATCTGACATGCTTGCAGCCTGCCTAGTTCTGCATAACACAGCAGTCAGCCATGGGGTTATAGTCAATGATGGGACTCTCATAAAGGATGACAAGGCTAAATCTTACTGACTTCAGACACGCCAAAAAGGTGTATCTTTCTGAAAGGTGGGCTTGCTGATGATAAGCAAGGGGCAGCTCAGTGACAGCCATATCTTTAACAAGGAATAGGAAGACCTGAGAAAGGACGATTAGAGACAGAAAAGTTGGATAGCAAAGGAAGAAGAAAATGCAGAAGGAGTTTTACACAAAGATCCATAGGTCTAAAAGCAAAGAAATTGCTTACTACTCAGTGCAGGAAGATGATTGAGTTCCTCTATCTGTGGCTTACTGTTCCCAGCTAAAACACAAGATAGTGTCCTGTGCACACCCCGTTCAGTTCAGCGCCAGACAGCAAGCCTCATGGAGGGCACTGTCAGAACAATAACCACTCTTAAAGTGCTTGTAAAGATCTTCTAGTCACTAAGTGCACACAAAGAGGCAAGATGAGGTTAATGAAACTTCAGCAACTGTTTATCTTCAGTAAGGTTCATCCTGAGTTTTTGAGAGCAGATAAGGGCGAAAAGAAAGATATTGAGAAGGGGGATGACATTTAAAAGAAGCAATATTAAAGTCCTCCATTACAAGAATAAAGACAACTGTTTGTCAACAGCAAACACATTTATCTTCATCTGGGAGAAACAACTGATAGTTCCTGTTACCTAGGGGGAATTCTAAACCTTTACCTAATCTGTGCTCCTACCGCAGAATTTTGCAAACATTCATCAATATTTAGGTTACAAGTTTTGGAACAAATGCATTACCAAATATGAGTTTCTTTCACAGTAACAAACACCATAATCAGAACAGACACTCTTTAATCACAGATTGTTTTCTGAACACACTTGCCAGTCTCATTTCAAACTGTTTGAGCACCTGAGCTTTCATTACTCCTCTCTGGAAAGCATTCACTATCCTAAATGCAGCCAGCTATGCTGAGTAACTTTGTTCTGATAGGCATTGTTCATTTTCTCCTTTTTTCACTCATCCTTTGGAGGACATGAAAATATTTTTCTCCCTGTGTATTTAAAACCCTTCCACCACAAAAATCAGCTGCTCCATCTCCTTGTCATAATCTTGTTTATATTCAAATAGGCACCTGTGTTGCTATGCCCCATCAAGAGACTTGGTCAATAGTTCCAAAAAGATAAAAGTCACAGGGGAAAATGATGGGGAATTACATTCCCAGTAAAATGGAATTTTAAATCCTTTGGTTGGCTTGCAGACTATGATACTTTCATTTAGAAATACTGGTTTATTTCAAATGGAATTTTATTCAAACAGAATGAAAGCATAGCTTCTGAGGCAAGAGCTGAAGCCTTGGAACAGAGGGGGAGTGATCCCATACTTAACATCACCACTCAGAGCTGTGATCACTCTCTATTTTGCTACAAACACACTGTGCAGCCTTAGTCAAGTTGCTTGGGGTTTTTTTGTGGCTTAATCCCCCATCTTTGAGATAACTATGACTTAGACTCCCTATCTCATAGGCACACAGTGAGGATGAATGCATTAAAAAAAGAATTAATATATCACAATATAGTGATAGGAGTTCAATACCCTGCATACAGAGTAATTTATCTTTTTGTCTCCTAGATCAAATACAGTTTCTAGGTGTGTGCAACAATAAAAGCCTAATCTACTAATATATAAAGAAATCAAACAATCTTCATCCCTACATTCCTGTATTTGAAACCATGAACAGAAACACAAACTTGTACATATAGAAGGGAAATGCTAGGGCAGAAAAGAATTTTTTCCTTAATTACAATGGGCTTAAAACAAGGTCAGGAACCACAAGCTAGACATAAATAAAGAAATCTGTTTGTTCCAACAGCATCAACAAGAAACACAACAAAACCAAACAACTGTACAACAAATCCATATATAAAGTAGATATATAACTATTTAGACACATTTGAAAAAAGATACTCCTTACTGCTATCTTGTGTAAGGAATACACCATAATTTACTAGTACATAAATTATATACTGCTACCAGGGTGAAACCTCTGTATTTCTTGCTCCAAACTACTCTGCCTATAAAATAGCTTTATTAGAGTTTAGCAATGTTAAGGAAAAAAGCGAAGGTAATGTCTACAGTTCCCATTAAAAACCAGATCATACATTTTACAGTGATTATAGTGTAATATACTATAAAAAATGAGTTTTCACCAAATATTCAAAATTATAGATTTATTCAAATTCCCAGCAAAAAATCAAACTTGTGAATTGTGCAGATTATATAGCCAATAAAATATTTATTGTTGCACAATGTATACTGTTAACAGTGTTGACTACTTTTCACCAAGGTGCCAGAGAAATGAAAAATTAACCAGTGCAGAATATAAAATAGGGGGGGTTGAGTCCTAGAGCTAGTTCATGAGCATACAAAACAGATTGTATTCAGAGCTGTAATATAGAAATTCTTCAGTGAAGAAGACACCAGAGCTGAATACCTGACAGCAGAACAAAACAGAGAACAGCATTAAAGCCTTGTAGTTGAGGTGCTGCATGCAAATGCAGGAAAAGCTGAATTAATAATGTTGAAGGTCTAGCTAACGTAGACAGTGGCTGTGTCAATGAATGTTTTAATGACATCTTACTAGTTTTAAGGACTAAGAAGTGCATACATGCAGCCTGATGGAATTCTGGAAGTACAGTGAACATGTGGTTTAAAAATCTCTTTGGGTTTACAAAAACAAGTAAATATTTGAATATTCTCCTTCTCTGCAACTTCATAAACTGATCTATGAAAATCACACATGTGGTTAGAGGTGCATATTCTTGCTTTCAGCATTAACCATAATCACTACCAATGAACCTCCTATTGTCTACCATTTATTGCTTTACAAAATTTACATGAATATTCATTTAAACATAAGCTACAGGGCACCAAATGTGATCACGCTATGAAAGGAAAAATCAAATAAAACCCAAAAATTTTAAAGTATCCTCTAGATACTTTGAACCTTAATGCTGTGACCTCAAATGTACCTTTTTGTCCTCTTGATTTTGAGATGACTTACAGAACTTCCTACTGGAGGACAAGGATAAGAGGCAGGCTGGCAGCACCAGACAGAGTAGGACTCAGGCTGGTGCTCCAGCCGTGCTGCACAGAAGGGCGTTTCTGACCTGACCTGGACATTCACAAATTACAGCAGGTAAAAAACCAAATACACCAATACTCTGGAGTGAGGACTTTGATCCTTGCCCTTGGTCCCTCTGTTTCAGCTTTTCCTCTTCCAGCCTTTAGTACAGACCACACCAAGTGTGGAAGTGCAATTGCACACTCAGAGTGAGCATGTGGCAGCCTGACAAAGCGCTGAAAAAACAGCATTTGAGCTCAACCCTATTCTGTAGCTGTGGCCCAGCTGGACCCACACTCCTGCCCATCCTCTTCCACCAGAGCAGATTCCTCAAGCTGGGGGGTAGGGACATCTCTGTGGGAGAAAGCCCACGATACTGGAACAGCAAAAATATATTCTGCCTCATTCTCCACAGCTGTCCTCATCCTCAAAGCACCATGGTGCTGATGACTGGCTGGGAAAAGCAGCTGCCTCTTTGGGTTCAGAATTTAAAGACAACTGTCTTTTTACTCCCACCTCAACTGGTCACACTGCTTGATATTGAGTGACATTAAAGGCAATATATTTGACAATGAAAAACTCTGCTGATTATTTCAGAATTAGCTATACTAAAGAAACTGGTCCTGAAGCTACCCTAGCTCATGTTAAAAGAAAAATTATAGGACAACATTTCAGAAAGCCCTTGGAGACGTGCTGGCTTTCTCAGGCCAGGCACACAGCAGCTACAAGTCTTGCTTTTTGAAGAGGAGGACAAAACAGATGGAGTTAATTGGAAAATGCATGTTAGATGTTCTCTCAGGATCTTACAGTTCCTGCATTTTTAGTTGCTTGTTCTGTCAGCACTTGACACCTGCACATTTTTTACATCTTTTTGATTTACACTGAAGCAGCTGGATTATGCCATCAGACAGCAAGAACTTGGTGAGAAACACTGCTAGTGTCTGCATGTTCCTGCTGTACAAGGCAGGAGAGGGGAGCATGAGCATGCTTGGAGGACATAAACCCCATTCCAACATCTTTCTGCTTAGACTACACCATGTACCTACACAACATCAGGGCCAGATCCAAAAATCTGGGTGTCCAAAAGTAGATTCCTAAATTAAGGCTTGAGATGCCTGAAAAACAATCTCTTGAAATTTAAACTATGAAGAAGCTCTTCTGAAACCAGTCAAAGCTTCAGTATTTCTGAACCCACTTTGGTACCTATGTCCAGGTTCCCATTTTAAGAAATCCTGGACTAGAACCTGTCCCACCTTGATATTTAAATGCACTAAAGAGCAGAAAAAGCTGAACAGGTCTGGACAACCTGCACAACTGGGCAGGCAGCAGCCAGGCAGAGCAGTCATTCCACCCTGCTGACTTACTGCTGTGGAAGGAACCTCACTTCTGAGGATAAAGACATGCAAGGCACAGAAAATTTGCAGCTTTTTACACACACTAAGCAAAAGGATAAAAAATACCATATAGGTATCGTAAACAAAGATTCACAATAGATCAGCCACACAACTCTGTGGAAGGAACAAAGGTTTCATAAAAGAATAAATGAAAAAAAAATTTCCTGAGACTATAGGCAGCCCTAGAGACTTTTCAGTATTAGTCAGACCAAAGGCTGCCAGAGTCCTGACTGCTCACTGGGGAGCTCAGGCCTTTCCAATGGGGCGAGGTAGGTCAGCTGGAGACTAAAGGGTACAGAGCTCCCCAGAGAAAGACTTTTTTGGTATGTTTGGGTTTAAGTGTGTTTTCTTCACATGACATGGCCTGAAGCTCCATTATGTTTTCTACTTTGAGATTTTATTACAAGGAAAATAGTGACAATTTTTCTTTCTTTTGACTACTTCTCTCGCTATAAGAGTTTTGCAAAAACCTGATGTCTAGCTAACAGTGGCCAGTTCATGTTAACAAACAACACTCTGCAAGTTCTGTCTTTAACAAACTAACTCAGGCCATACACCCAGAAGAGCTTTCATTCCCAACCTCCATAAATCCTTTCTTTTGCCCCACTCATTTCCCAAAGTAAAGGAAATTAACAGCTAAATAATTACCTTTTTTTCACCTTTCCTCTAAACTCTTTATAGATTAAAGCTTATTCTCCATCTCCATACAAAAGTAGAGTAAGGCAGAGCTCATGTGCAACAGATAGACACAACAGACAATGTACAATAAATGCTTTTATCATGCCTTCCTTACCTCTAGCACAGTTCTGTCCTAGCCCTAAGAAGTTCTAAGCAGGCATCACCTGCTCATCCCCATGACACTCCTGCAGCCAAGGGAGCTGAGCTGCTCACAGTAAAAAGTGCTTTGGGCACATTATACAATTTTATTTGTCAATGTTTTTTAATCTCCCACAAAGTGATAACAAAAGTTATCAGACAAAAGTTGCCCAAATAATAAATATCCAAAATAACATTTGAAGTGAAATTCTCATACTTATGGCTGCTTGTTTGAAGCAACAACAATAGTTGTGGGGGTAGTGCACAGACTCAAGAATTGGATGCGATATGCAACCAGAAAAACAGTTCACTTTTTGACAATCTATTCTCCAGGGAGCACTAGCAGGAGATGACAGACATCTGTGGAAAAGAGAAGTTCATTACTTTAAAGCCTAAGGAAAAAAAATTAGGAACATGTAACAAAATGCAAAGCCAGAAGATGAGGCTGCCTTCATTAGGAAAAGGCCCACCACTGCAAAAACACCTCTTATCTTCATGGGAATGCAGCCATGAAGCATTCCTGTGACTCCCAGGGAGGTTCAGACCTCCCTGTTGGAGGCAGTGCTACCAGAAACAACAGTTTATTCCCTATGATTTACTCAATTCAGGAAAAATAATTACTTTCTTCATTGTTCCATTTTTAATTAAAGTGATATAAATCTTCACAGATCAGTGAAAAATCTAGTTAAAATATTATATAAGGTGCTCATCTCGATGCCTAGAGAGGCTACCCAGAACAGAGGCTAGACAGTGTTAAAGGAATAAAGCAGGAATTTATTAAAAGGCCTTCAAAGGATACATCTTGGGCAGTACAAGAGCCCAGCCATGGCTCCACCCATGATGGACACAAGATGGACCACGAGTTTTCATACTTTTATAAGTTTTGGTCCATTTACATATTGGGGTTAATTGTCCAATTACAGCTTCAGGTTATGTAGTCCCATCCTCCCAGACTGCTCTCCTCAATTCACTGTTGTTTACACTTTTGGGCTTGAAGCTGAAACAGTGTCCTTGGTTCTCAGGCTGGGAAAGGATTGTTTTGTCTAACTAAACTGTGAAGAGAACTTGCTAACTATTTATATGAATTTCAGCTACACATAAAGGCAGTATAGAATCTGAAAAATATGAAAGCTAAAACTCAAGGCATCAATCTTAGGAGAAGCCAGCATCTGGCCTCATGGAAGACCTGAGTGAGAAACAATGAAAACACATGACTGCCAGACTTGCACACAGCTTTCTTTAAAGATCTATCCAAATAAGAATCTACTTTCAATTACTATAAAATCTTTCAGAATTGCTTGTTCTAAAACAATCCTTTTTAATTTTATTAAACAATGACAGTATAATAACTTGAATAATTCTTACCCTTTTAAGTTTATCTGATGAGATGGCAATATATAATACACACTGAAGAACCTCAGCTGTTGGCTTTACAAGCTCTTGTTTTTCAGTTAATCCCAGGACCTCAGTTCAGGGTACTGTCGTCTTCATTCATTTACTTTAATTCTATTTCATATGAAGACAACATAACTCCTAGAACAGATTTTTCATAGTGAATTGCAATGTCATTGCTATATTTAAGGTCTTGTTGAGATAGAAAAGTTTTTCATAGTGGTATGTGTTAACATACATATTTCACTCCTTTTTCTAGAAAGGGATGGTGATACACACACATATATATATATACACATATATACACACATACATATACGCATGTATAAATTTATATACTTCCATATTAAAAAAATATTAAAGTAAGAACTCCATTAAGGGCAATGATTCATTTACACCTCAAGAGTCTAGCAAACATTCTACCAGGGTGTCCCATCCATGCCCAGGACAGGGCACAAAATAAAAACAAGGGATGACCAATTTAACAAAACTAAAGAATGACTTAACGGGAGGTAGATGATTCTCATTTTTTTTCCGACAGATACATTGCTTCTCTTTTCATACTTCTAATTCAAAAGAGATACTTCAGGTATCTAGTTAAACATAGAAGAGAAAAAAAAATTGTAAATTGTTGTCAGAGGCAGCTAAGGTTTAGATACAAACTAAATGATAATACCCTAACAGGGTAAGTTACTACAATGAGTTATTGCCCTGCAATTTAGAGAAGCTCTGTTGCTTCTTACTGAATTTCCCATGGAACATATATATGACTATATGCAAATGCATATGCTGACATCACCTGAAGTGAGCAGGTCCAACCCCTTTCCCTGCAGCCTCCTCCAGAGCAGATGACACGAGTCCCCTCTCACTGTGACGTATCCTCATGCCTTCCCTTTTCCCAAGGACACCTGTCACCTCCCAGCCACTCTGTGGAAGTGGAGGCTCAGCACACAGATCCAAGGACAGCTTCCTCCAGTTTGGGGTGGGTGCTGCCAGCCAGACTACACCATCCAGGGCCAGCAGCACTCATGCAGTTGCTGCACACTATGGGAACATGCAGGAAAGTTTCAGGCTGGATGACCTGATATTTGCACCTGCTTGTTAATAATCAAATAAAAATTTAGAGCATGGGAATAAATAAACACACATGTGCTCAGTGCAGATCCTGATCACACACTACACGCTCTGACACCAAACGGAAAAGAATCAGTGTTTACCTGTGGTTCTAAGACCAAGTACTGCCATTGCCTAGCACAGTTTAATGTAACTCTTCTGAGACACAAGACAGATGGGATAGGAAGATGTGAAGGGCTACAAATAAAATCTAAAACTGAACTTTTAAATATTCATTCTGAACTATAAAGAGAGCTGTGGCTTTTGTGTGCTACAGACGGCTTGGAAATGCAGTGCAAACAAAGGACCAATTTCTGAATACTCATAGCTTCTCTACTATAATAGCTGGAGGCCCAAAACTCCAGGGGTTTGAGATGATTCAACTAGATCCTCTTACCTGCCAAATTTCATCAAAGCAACATTGCTTTTACCATCTTATAAGGGATGAAAGAAATATGAATAGTGTGGGGTTTTTTAATGAAACATGGACTGCTTAAGCTTGAACAAAAAATTACAATATGAATGGAATGTGCAAGGTAAAGGGAAAACCGTCATTTTATTATACATACTTCAAGCATCTTATAAGATGAAATCTGTACTTTTTATAGATTGAAAGATTAAATAGAAATATTTCCTAGATTTAGATAAATGAAGGAAACAAAACCAAAAATAAGCATTATAAAAATCCCTGCCAGTCATAATCAATGAGAAACTGCTGACTGATTGCCAAGTATGGCCTTATGTTTAAACCTAGGAAAGACGCATGTGTTTCTTTGTAAGATAGTGGGGCATGACCTCATCAATCAGAGATTATTCTCTGCATAATAGTTTATGGAAAGAAACCACTAATGCCAGCTCCTCATCTGCCTTCCAGACAGAAGCCAGCTGATATGAATACAACTGGAAGGGGACTAAGCCCAAGCAGCACTGCTGCTAAGACCATACACTGCTGCATGTACGTAGCAGCAAATTAGCACTTTCTGATGCTATTAGCTACTAGCAAAGATTACAAAGTCTTTGGCTCTAGAGAGGGGACACCCTCACACCTTTTGCATGTATTTCAGCTTCTATAAGAACTGAACTGGACAAGAAAATCCAAAAGAAAGATGGACTCTCTGTGGGGGAGAAGGGAGGGAGAGAAGGAGAGAGGATCCCTGAACTGCCAACAGTCCTCCAAACATAGAAGCCACAGAAACAAATATGCAGCACTGAATCCCAGACAGAAAACAGGTTTATGGGTAATTACAAGGTGCCACTCCCAGCTGACGGGAGAGAAAGTGCAGGAATAAGAGGAAAAGGCATGAAGGTCTTGATAGAAAATGTAGCCATCCTGTAAGGACAGTGAGAGCCAAGAGACAGTTGCAGTCTGATACCAAGTGATGGGTGAAAGACAACAAGTGGGTTGTGTTATCTGGGAAATCAAGGGAATTGTCCAGGAGGGATGGGCAGCCTGGACAGCAAGAGCTGTTGGGGAAAGGATGGTTGAATTACTGCTGCATTTGCCAAGGTTAGAGAAAAGGGCTCTGTGAAAAATCAAGTCAAGATGATGGGAGTTGGGTTACATGTTTTAACTGCTTCTAGAAAAGACAGGAAAAGTGGCAACTTATGGCAGGGAACCAGCCTGCTGGTTTGGGGAACAGCCCAGGTAACAGGTGTGAACTGAAGAGAAAACTTGAAACCTTGCTGCAGACAGATGATCCTTTAATGCTGGCAGGAGGAGAGGAAGGAGAACTTGGCAAAGCTGGAGGAAGCAGGCCAGAGGAGCAGAGCCTCCCTTTCAACCATGTTTGTCTGGTGCTTGATCTGCACCCATCAGAGTGCAAGCAGGGATTGCAGTCTGACAGTGTGGCTTGGCTTCTGTTCACAACTAAGACAAAAAAGTGGCAGATGAACTGAGGGAAAAGGGCAGGATTCTCTGGCAGAAAATACAGCTTTTCCAATGACCTTGCTGTCCTTTTGAGAGTAACTGCTTTCCAGGACAGAGTGTCCCAACAGGACACTTAAATGCCTTCAGCACAGTACAGTACTCAGAGATAAAACTGAACAACTTTTCATGAAATCTGCCTCCAATAAAAACATCTTTATTGCCCTGGGCTAACGTGTAAGTTAGTGAGGGATTATAGTTCAGCTTCTATAGCCATTTTATGTAATAGGAAAAAAAAATCCATAGGGACCTCATCTGTTAGTCCTCTAAAATACAAAGAAATGTTAACCTGCATTTAATCATGGTAATAGGTTATCAGCTATTTTCCTAAACCCTCACACTCACTGCTGTCATTCTAGGCAGAGCAAATCAACCTGACTTAATCATCTTCTTGTGACTTGCTCCACTGTGCCCCTTCCTTTTGAACATATATAAATCCTAATTATTTTTTAATCCTTTACTAAAACACTGTCAAAATGACTGCTCCCCTTCCAGCATACAGATGTGGAAGTTCACAGGCACAGGAGCTGCAGTACTCCAGGGCCCATTCCCCTGGGGCTGCGTGTCGCTGGCAGGGCTTGGCAGGGGGCACCACTGCCTCCTCAGGAGCAGTCCTCTCCTGCTCCTCTTCTAGAATGACAGCAAGCATTATAGTGAGGTTATATTTGCATGTTGTAAGGCCACAGTGACTGGCACTAAAATAACATAAACCTAACCCTGAGGTGAGTTTGCTTGTCTCCAAATGTATGCATTTGAGTGCTTACCCAAACTGCCAGCGCCCTTCCAGGACATGGCTTCCTCACGGACACCCTGATCTGCATCTTCCATCAAGCTTTCTGGGCTGTCTCTGCCCTTCTCATCTGATGGAAATGGGGTTACCCCGTGTCTCACTTCCTCCAGTGTACTCTCACCTGCAGCCTACATGTACATATGCAGGCTTGCCTGTGCTGTGCATTACTAAGAGAAAATACTTTGAAATCAGAAGACTAGCTTTAAAATTATAAGTTGATTTCAGTGATCACAAATACAGTTCACATTGCAGTTTTGGCTCTGTTCACCTCCGCTGCAGAAAGGGGAAGTCTAGCTCTTCATAAAACACCAAGTGTTCAGTGAGACCCAGAGTGAAGGAGTTATTTTTGTTGGTCTGTTGCCTTCTCTAAAGTCTGTAATATAACAATTCATGCATACATATCACGAGAGGCAGCAGGGCTGTCACCACCAGTTTCCTGCCTAATGCCTCATGTTTGTAGTAGCAAAGCTGTGTCCCCTGCCAGCTCCTGCAGAGTAGCAGGCTGGGACCAGGGATCCCAGAGGGACAGGCGCTGTCCCAAGTCTGTGCACCTTCACCCAGAAACAGAGGTGGAACATGTTCCGTGTGCTGCTCTGGCTTCAAAACATGGCTCTTAGCATCTGTCAATAAAGTGGGAACTGTCACACAGTGCCCAAGCAGCACATCCACACACAGTGGCTGGGTTTATACCACACACACGGACCAACCTGCGCTCCTCAAGTTCATGATCCAGGTCCTAGAGCTGTCCTAAGGCTGAGCAGGACCTGTGCTGATAAAGAGCTCTTGGGGTCTCTCAAAGTCTTATCCTATCAAGTGTAAACTCAGGCATTATCATTCCTTTACACTCCCAACCAGAAGATGACACCACCAGCATCTCACCATTCCTCCAGCTATACTACATATGAAGTTTCCACTTCTGTCACAAAAATAAACAAACCAGAGGAAACTCGTGCTGCCTACTTTAATGTCCCAATTGCCCAGCTTATGAAAGACTATCTACATTGCAGTATATTTCTGTCCAAGCCTTAATGGTTAGCTCTCCCCCAGGAATCACTTGTTACTGGGGAAAGAAGCACTGAAAAATCAAACCCCTTGCTGCAGTTTGCAGAACAGATCACCAACTCTGCGAGATCAATGGGATAAACATGGCCCAGACTGATTCCTGTATAATCATAGTAAATGTACAAGGATGCTCTTATAAAATGTACGTTAATTAGAGGAGCTTACTTTTTAATTTGCAATTTTAAATGTGAGCATGTTATAACTTGTAGATGAACATTTCCATAAAGATAATTACATATGGCAAGACAAAAAAACTTTTTAAAACATTTTCTCTTGAATGTGTGCCTGAATTCATTTACAACTGTTGCTGCTTTAAACATTTCAGGCAGAATAAGTGGATGGCACTAAACAGCTTAGCTGCAATTATTATGGAATGTCTGAGGTATAATTTCCCCTGCGGTTTTGTTAGGCGTGCAAAATTCATAATTCTGATTTGTGGCAGGTACTTATTACCCATCGCAGGTGGAGATATGCAAATATTATTCTAGTAGGGTTGAACAGTCTTTATTTCTGTATTCAGCTATTAACGAGATTTGTGAGTCTGGTACTCTGGGGCCATTTAATTAATTAGATGGTACAGATAAAATATAAATTGTTTTGTAGGCTACACAATTCCAGTTCTAGAAGATGTAAAATATGGCTAAATGAACTTAGTATGGACTGATTTATTGTTTCATGTATGGCATAGGGTAAAGGAAAATTCTGCCTGTTACTTTTGCCTATATAATCCTGTACAGTATCCTTGCACTGTCAAGCATTGTGAGAAAGGGAAGTTATTTATTTGCCATTATTATTAAGAATGTCTATCAGTTATCCTCTTTATAAAAAAATTGCTGGCATGCATCAAGCAAGCTAAAAAATAAGCATGTTCTTTTATGGAAGCCAATATGTGCATGTTTCAGAATAAGCACGTATTTTCAAGACATTTAGATTTGGTAGGATAATATTGTCTCAAGGTCTGACACTTCTATTTTAAATAAATCATTTCCATGGGATAGATAAGCTAAACTTGCTGGGGGGGGAATGCAGAAGGAAGGTACAGCAGTATGTTAGTATCTAGAATTTCAAAGAATTCTATTAACTGGTTAATTCACATATTTCTTTTCCTAAATTATGATCTCTCTACTCCTCCAGAAGATTTCTGGATAATTTTGAATACAGGAATTGGGGTTAAAAAAACCATAAAGTGTTTTTATTCCCCGAAGTGATATTTATAACACCCACAATAAAAGAAACAGCATTTACCAGGAGTTACAGCAAAGTACACAGTGAGACATTCACCCTCCCCTCATATGGAGGAAATAAAATGCACAAGGCATGAGACCGGAAATTGTTAGCAAACTGTCGGCATTTAAAGACAGGCATTGACCATTATATTAGTTTTAAATTGCAGGAAAATACTACACTACACAATTACAGTACTATAAACATTGAATGAAAACCAGTTAGTTTTGCTAAAGTAGGAGTATAAACAGCAGTCACTCTTATTGGTTTATTGAACATATTTTGGGGCCCATTCCAGCTGTCTTTATTAGCTCTAATGCAAATGATTTTGCACTGCTATTTTGCCAAGCTCTGGTAGCTGTACTGCTGCAAGCAGAGCCTGCTGCCTTGTGTCTGCTGGAGACTTACTGACAAATATGATAAAGGATACATAAAATGAATAACAATAAAGAACTGGCACCATACAGGAAAAGGAAAACTAACAGGGGGAAATGATACCATAAGGGTAGGAGCTGGTATGGTTTTGTGCATGTAAATCAAAAGCATACAAGTTTAAAATTAGATACATACCAGGAATTTCTCTGGTCACTTCCCTGCACAGTGGGCAGAGCTGGTCATGGCCCTGCAGCTGCATCCCCTGGGACCTGTCCACCTGCCTGAAGGCTGAAAGCAGATTCAGGGCTGACAGACCCCACCATGGCCTAAGGCTAGGCAAGAACAGGAAGAGTCTCATGGAGATGGGAGCAGGCTAGATCAGGACAAGTGTCCGAGAAGGAAGAGAGCTTCTGGCATGGGGGAAGTCTGAAAAGACATAAGGACTGCATTTTACCCAAAGAAAGAACTTCTGACTTTGGAGACATTTTGCACAGGAGAGGTGCAAACTTCTTTGAATAGAGCAAGGGAATGACCTGGGAATATGGCTGCAGAAATAAATAGTGTAAGGTAGAAAGTAAAGCAAATTAAAAGGAGAAGGCATTGACTGGAATCTGAGGAAAAGGGCCAGTCATATTTTGTGGGTGAACAGAATTGATCAAGTCAGATATTACTGTGGCTCAATTTTCAGTAAGAAACGTCAATTGAGTATGTAGTGAGAAATTCCCCGAAGCAGAGGAGGCTGCAAAACCAGGATAATGTGTAAGGAAAAGAGCCGTGGGCAACCGAGTCTGAAAATGGGATTGCCAGCACAGGAGAGCAGTGGGTGTTTTGATTACAGCACCAGCACAGGTAACTTCACATTGAATTTTCAGCTGTGATCTGCACACTGAGAAACTTGGGGAATCTGAGTGCTGGTGCAATGGCAGTGCAAGAGGTATGCCTTCATGGTGCACTTGTGGGAACACCTAGGAACATCACAATATTCAATTCCTAAACAAACCCTGCCGGCAAGCACCAGAGATTGAGTGAATAGCTTGTGTGGACAAACGGAGCAGAAGTACTGTGACCAGAACTAGAGAAAATCTCAAGGAGAAAAACATATTTTTAGTTAGATACAGAACAACATAAATGACAGTGATATCTATGGAAATGTTTCACTAAAAAAAAAAATAAATACTTATGGTGTTCAGACACAATGAGGCCAAGTTACCTGCACGCTTTAGATAAAATGCATCAGAGAATCAAACGCATTTCAATCTCACCTCTCATAGCAGTAGCAGAACATGGACTGCATCTCCTTCACATAATGGCAAACTGTTTAGGAAAAAAATTAGGTCTAGATTTCCACAGAATAAATACACCAGAATAATATTCTGCATTTAAATACCTTAAATTGGATAAACAATACCCCACAGGTAGAATCTTTAAGAGACCATTCCTGCAGAAGATGAAATCTAGAAAACAGTTTTAATTAAATCTTTCCAAGGACTTCATAAAAACCCAGGCACAGCAGCAGTGCTATGTGCAGTACCTCCACAGAGCTCTGAGCTATACAGCCCAAAATGAAGGAGGAGTTCTAGTATTTCCTTTTTTTTCCCCCTAGGTATGCATGCAGAAACACATCATTAGTTCAAAATCAATGCACAAATGAGAGATGTGATCAGAGAATTACATCTGCTCACAGTAGCACAGAGAGCATTGCCATGGGCCAAGGGCAGCTCCTGAGCTGTTGAGGGGAGCAGTGCTGCATCAGGCATTTGATGCCTCTCAACTCAGAGGGAGCTGCTGCCGGCTAGTGGGTGATTCTCATCAGCATTTTTTCAGAACAATGTAAGTAAGCAATGTTTTAGGTGGCACTGTAATATCTACCAGGAATAGTATTTGCAGAGGGATAATGGAGTAAAAATGCCTATGTGAAGAGCCTCTGCTCCACCCGAAGACACTGCTGGGCAGGCATCACTCTCCTCCTACAGCAAGTGCTCCTCAGCACCAGAAGCCCACCAGATGAGCCCAAACCTAGATGCAGAGAACCATATGGCCAGCTGAGTCAACGCACTTGAGGCCATGTTCCCATGTTAGGCAGCAAGGCAGGAGCAGGAGGCTGAGACCCACTGAATGCCTGTGGGATCAGAGACACACAGCACCTCAGCCACCAGGGTGCCACTGCACCAAGGTGCTCAGGATGAGCAGCACCACTTGCTTTGAGTTCAGCTGAAAACATAATCCCCCCACCAAGAACATTAGCACAGAATTTCTGCACCCCTGTCATACTCACAAAACACTGGCAATCACAAAATGCTGGGTAAGGGCTGACTGGCCATTTTGAGAACACTGGAAATCAGCCTAAAGCTCTGTGCCATATGTATAGATGATGAGCTAAACCAAGAGCACAGGATGTACTTGAGAAGAAAACAACAACAACGAAACATTACCTTGGAGGAAAAATCTGATAAGCAGCCTAAAACAAAACAGTGCCCAGCCCCATCAAACCACAAGTTTGTTGATGATTCCCTGCCTCCTGTTATAACAGCTATGTTTATTCACATATTGTGCTTTTTAAGCTGTACATTCAGCCAGTACAGCTCAGTGTAGCTCCCCTGCCACCACAGTACAGTAAGGCTGCAAACATGACTTCAGCAAGGTAAGATCAATTTACAGACACTAAGAAAGCATTCAAAAATTAATGCAACTAATCTCCTGGTTTCACTTGACAGGAGGTAAATTATTGATCTTTGCAGTATGAAAGCACCAAAAAGAACAAACTCAGAACGGCACACTTTCATGTGCACCCTTGCCTCTTCTTGTCAAACTTAAAACAGTCATATCCAAAGAGCTGCAGGGAGATTTGAGAAACACATGTTCACCCTGTACAATTTAATCATGGTGCGAGAAGAAGGCAGATGCTCCAAGAAGCCTGTGGTAGTGTAAACAAGAAAGAGCATAACCTGAACCCATGGCAAAAGCCCAGACTCACAGAAGTACATTCAGGAAGACTGGCAGTTTAGGATTTTAGAGTTTTTTCTTAATCTTTAATATGCAATTGAGGATGTACAGCTCTAGAGCCAAAGCCTGGTACAGGCACTGGTACATCACCCATGCTTCTCACTCAAGGGACAAGCCTGTTTTATTAACCAAACTTCCTTTTTCCCCCCTCTCCTGGCAACTCCCTACACTGCAAGATAAAGCAGAGCTCCTACAAAGGCACTGACAGGCTGACACTCTATGAAGTGAAAGCCTCCTTCACAGCAGCCAGCCCCCTCACACCTACCTGCTTTCTTCCACATAACCACCACAAAAATGTGGCATGAGAATTTCCATCCCCAATGGGCAATATATAAGAGAGGCAAAATAACCCTATTAACAGTCCCTAATATTTTCCCTATTTTTTTCACTGTCTTCACTGTGGAAAAAGGAGCAATTCCTCCAGGACAGGTCATTGCTTCTTGACCCTAAATACACAGCATTACCTCACGCTACAGAAAGTCGTGTGATGCAGGTTAACATCTGCTGATATTAGCTAAAATAATAATTTTGCTACTCTCCATTATTTTGCTATCTCTTCCATTCTGTATACCACGTGCACTGATTCATTATATGGATGAAACAGATTGAATGGTCTGAGCACAGGAAAGGTTTTCATTGAAGACACTGAAATTATATTTTTCTTTTTTCATTTTGTCTATTTTTTAAGCCTGAAAATTCTAGGTTACACCTAACCTTTTTGGCTAACACAGCACTATGGCTTTCCAATGTATTTCAGTAGGAGTCTTGCAGCTTCCACCAGGTACATTCCACTCTTCACAAGGCCTACAACAGCAGGAGGAATGTTCCCAAACTTTGTGTCAAACTACAGCTGTACTTAGTATGGCATATTCAACTGCATCTCCCAAAAATTATCCTGCTCTTTGCTGGAAAGCTGTTGGCCCTACTCTGTAAGGAGAAACATTATCCTGCGTATTCTGGCTTTGAGCAGAGTTTGAGCACAGGATGATGGAGAACCCCAGTGTACTGCTATGACATGATCTTTTTCCAAAATACATGCAAGAGTCAATTTTGCATTCTACTGAAACATGGCACATCACAGAGCACAGACACCATTTCATGGACAAACCATACCATTGAAAACTTGGCTCAATATTTATCCTAATCATTTTCTGTATTTCCTCTCACTCTTGCCTCCATCTCAGATGATAAATAATTTCTCTGTCTTTTCCATTGTTTTATCTCAGAGGTGCTATTGATTAGGAATAGGTCCTTTAGGTCTTTCCAGTTCTACAGGTCTAGTATAATTTTCATCAAGTTATTTTTTCTGCTGTTTTCTGTAGTATTGCTTTCTCCTCCTGCCTTTTCACCTTCCTTTCAAAGACTGTAAATGAGTGAGATGAAAGTTAATGGTCCTCTACTTACCTTAGTACTTCTGTTAGCTTTTAACTTCAATATTGGTGGCAGTTCACATCTAACCACTACACCATTACTGCCTATTTTGCCTTCAACATGCTCACGTCAACCTGCAAAGATGGTTCTAAAATGAGTTCTCCTATAAACTTCCTTATAATGTCATGTTAGTGAAATTGCCCTTTAAAAAAATCCTCTTTGTTTTAGGAGAATTTATAGCAACACTCCTCATTATTATTCTGTCAGCTCATCCCTTATCAAAAGTTTTGCTGTAACCCCACTGGAAAGACTAATACTTTTTTTTTTAACATATACATATATACCGTATTTATGTATTTCCAGGAGGAATACTATAGGCCACCAATTTTTTATTCTTCTCTTGTTTTGCAGCATACCAAACTCTTCCCCTTTAAGTTTATATAAAGTTCCCTTTCATCTTTAATCTTCATTGTGTTACTTCACTATAACCCCTTTTCTTGGTATAATCACAATTCTTCCCACCTCAATCCTCCTTTACCCTCTGCTTCTTGCTCCTGTACCAGTATTCACTCCTGTGAACTAGAGAGATGGAAGCAGATGAAAGACAGACCTCTGTTTTCTCCTTTTTTTCTTATTATTTTATCAGAAGTTTATAATTTTCTCCAAAAATTGAGGTTTCACAGAGTACTGTCAAAGGCTATGAGTAGTTTCTCACATTTTCCTGTCGACGCATTACAATTCACTTGCATGCTGTCTACTTTAAGCACTTCTTAAGTATTATCTTCTATGCCCTCAACAACATCCTGAAATGACAGCAGCACCTTCAGCAGACAGGTTATCTCAGCACCCAATGGTTTGCACTGTCTGTGCAATTCTGTATCTGTGATGTCCTGTGTTGTACATCCTTCCCAACCTGGATGTGCCGCACTGAGCCTCACTGTACTGCACGAAATCATGGAGAAGGGTAATTCCTTTTGGGAAGCCCCCCTTGTTTCCCTACAGTCAGTGAGTGCAGCAGCTCAAGGGTGCAGCATTTCAGCCATTGGGCCCTCTGCCACAGAAGCAGCAAGAAGAGTCTGTTGCTCCAGATCATTCAAATCACTGCAGTCCCACCACCGATGCTGTAAGCGCAGCTTCAGTGCACTGCACTCTGCTGCAAGCACGGGCTGGGAAAATGCACCTCAACCATGTGCCCAGCAGGGATTTGTTGATTGCTATTTGCAGCAGAAAGCTGTGATTTGCTTTGGCAATCAGCTACAAATTAGCACGGTCACATCATAGGCAAACCCTTGCTTACCCAGAGGTTTTATATCCTTTCTGAAGGGAAATGGCTCCACATATGCTATTGTCCTGCTGCCTCCCAAGTACCCTTTAGACTACAGCTCATTTTAGCCAAGTGTCTTTCTGCTGGCAAGAACCACTAAGGAAAGAATTAACAATAAGATCATATGATTATGCCCAAAGATTTAGAGTTGGTATTAAATCCTCAGCAGTATTAGAATCACTGTAGCTTTCACTGTAGCTTCTGCAGTAACATACACATGCAGGTTACCACAAGATGTTTCTGAACAGTACCTCTATCTAATTAAAGTTTGATATACATTTTAGTTAGCCTTAATACGGTAATTTAACCTGAAAAAGTCCACAACTTGTGTTCTAGGAATTATATGAAAACGCAAGTTACCAACTTGCATCTGGAAAATAATTTAGCACTGAAAGATTTCATAACTGTTTCTAGTATCCATAAGAGATAGCAAAAGAGAAGACTGCCAGGGGGAAGGCTCTCCTCATGCTTCCATTAATTCCAAAGAACTAATGTTCCGGCTCTGAGTTCCAGACAACTCAGACAAATTAATTTTGGTGTCAGTGCAAAGGGTTTGACTTCAGAGGCTTTCTATACAGAAATGCAGGTGCAATTAGGCAAAAGAGTTTCCTTTAGTGCCTTCTGCATGGTAAAACAAAACCCATTGTTTGCTAATCAAATACTAAAAGTAAATATTTTGTGGTGGACTCAGGGCTACTGTCAACAGGGAAGGAGAACAGACCTGCTGTGGCAGCTGCATGTGGGGAGATGCCACATCCTGGCAGGGGCTGGAAGCACCGACTGCAGAGCTCCATCTGATGAAAACCCTAATGGGATGTCTTTAAAACCTTCACACAGAAAGGCAAGTAGGTAATACATGCAGCTTTGCTTATGCACATTTCAAGGGTTTGCACCACCGATTGCACAGAGGTTTTACTACACACAAAGCCTACTTCGTGTTTAATGGTAAGAATAACCATATGAAAGCAGGTCAACCAGCAGTTGGAGCACAGCTTGATGAATTACAGTGGGTTTTATGACATCTTTTTAATTTGATTTTTTATTTCTAAAGAAGAATTTTCTGGTGTGACAAGTACAAGCCAACTATTAACTATTAAACAAAGGGGAGAATATTTTGTTTAACAGTCTTTTACTCTCTTTTTGAATGTCAGCACATGTCCCCCTGGCAGATTCCATAAATTCAAGAGCTACCAGATGGCTGTGTAACAGCATTGCCCAAAATACACTCTAGAAATTAAAGAATCACAACAGAAGACAATGAGTGGGTCGCTAAGAGACACGAACAACATCTACTCTCAGTCAGCACTTCCATTAGGTGGACAGAGCAATTTAAAACAGCGCCAGGCATGGCACAACTTCCACCTAAAAGAGAGTGGAGCACAGCCTGTCCTAGTGCAATGCAACACCACACATAGCAGCACACTGCAGATACAGCTTGAAAAGTATCTATTTTAGAAGAGTCGATTTTAAAATCAAGGTAGTGGAAGTGAATAGAAAATTACAAGAATAATTTTCTTGCAGCATTTGCCTCTGGGAATGATTTATCTTCACACACAATGCTCATCTGAGTTTTGAAACTTCTACACAGGATTTTTTTTTTTTTTTTTTTTTTTCCTGTAACTAGGCATTTTACATATCCCCTTTTCCAAATCTATACTCAGTTTCTTTTATGATTATGGGGTTTGGGGATTTTTTTTTCTTTTTTTGCTATGTTCAGTAACTTTCCCACTTAAAAGTAGTGTTACAAGAAGTGTCCTCAGTTACAGGTGTGCAATGCAGTCATCAGGGATTTGTAGATAAAAAATTATTCACAGTTTCAATTTCTTCCCATCTAGTTAGTAGCTGCTGTACAAAATCTTGCCTAACAATGGTATTTTTATAAAAACTCCCATCGACAAGACGTCATTGATTTAGGAAGCATGGTCTAAGTGAATATTTATATTCTGAATTTCTGAGAAAAGAAAATGTTACCCAGGAAAAATGTATATGCTCGCATGAAGCATTCTCTGCAAGAGGGCAGCAGAACATGACTTCAGTCAGACTCCGCAGCTTTTACATAAAAGAATTTCAGAGGTGCGAACAGCAGGGCACTGAGCGCTGAGAGAGGCAGGGATTTGGGACTGGTGTCTGTGAATAGGACAGTGCTACAGGCTGAAGCCTTCACGGTGCAGAAGCACATGTTTACAAGAAGATCTCGAGCTTGTAAACAGCAGGGTTTTAAGCAAGCAGAGAAGAGTTCATGTTCCTGAGAAGAGAATGTAGCACAAAATGTCCTGCTTCTTCACAGTCACCCCGCTTGCAGCTGTCTAAAATTAGAGACACAGCCATTGTTCCAATGGATAATCAGGGCTAAGAGCTTTTTCAGGGCATCTCTTGACAGCATGAGGGTTGGTACAATTCAGCATGTCAGTTTAGTTGCACCGAAAATCTGAAAAGGCGAGATTACAAGGGGTTTTTTTCTGTATTGTGTTACAAAGATACTAACAATATCAACAGGATTAACTTGATGATGAGATTAAAAACACGTTAATGCTTTTTAATGAGATCAATGATGTTCTGAAAAAAAATGGAACTGTATCAGGAGAGAGTCAGGGGAGTATTTAAGAGTTGGTTTAATGTGAGTGCAAAATTTGGTGACCATGAAAGATTTCTTGGTAATTTTTTTAAATTCCCTTTAATCTCCACATAGCAGAGTCTGGAAGTCCATTAAGGAAAAAACTACAGTATACCAGTTTTGAAATTAGAGAGCACCACCGTAAATAATGTTCCTTCATCATTGTCTGAGAGGAAACTTACAGCAGTCCCACATTTCTGAGGAAACAATACTGAGAGAGCAACATCAGAAATGAGCATGCTGAGACAGAGCCCCTGCTGAAGCTCTAGAAATGTGCCCAGCACTGCTACACAGCAAGGTTTCACTTTGCTTCAATTCACCAGAAATGGCTCTGCCTCCACTTTGCTATCCAAGACACTGTCTCCAGAAAGAAAAATGGATGATCACAGAAGACACCACAGCAAAGTGGTCGCAAACTAAAGAAACGAAACCGTGCAACCTAGGTTCAACAAATAACAAAGAATGAAAATAGTAGTTGTTAAGCATGCCTCATAATACACAAAGTATTCATTAAGTACCACAAATTATTCAACAGCTTTCTAAATTTAATTACATAAGGTCTTCCTACAAAAATCCATGCCTTTTCAGTCCAAATTTGAATATGACATGAGCAAAGCATTCTAACAATGTATCAACTAGCCAAAAAAATTACATTAAAAAGTAGTTGCAAACCAGAGTCAATTTTGTGCTCTATAGCACTAATTTTTCTTTTCTCAGCACAACATGAGGTCCATGTTATCATGAACACATTGGTTCAAAGTTTCACAAATGTTGATTCCAAGTTTAAGTAAGCACATTCTATTCTGTACGATTTCAGACAATTACAACATTCAGAGTTTATTTTTCTCAGAATTCTCTGAGTGCCCTGTTGCAATGTATTTGCAAGGGTTAAGCCATAGTGTGCACCAACCAGCCTGCTTCTAAGTTTGTTATCAAAGGCTCAAGAATTTGTCAAGGCTAATAGCACAAAAATTGTGCTAAAATATGAACGAAGAAACTGAGAAACTACATACCAGAATTGCAAGGACTAGATAATACAAAACAGCAAAACAACCTCACAGTAACCAATCACAGCCACTGAGAAATAGAAGCAGAGAACGAAGGAATAAGACAAAGGCACCAATCAAGAAGTGTGTTGTTAATAGTTTGTAGAATCTATAAAAGTGTGTGTAACATAAACAATAAACAGCTTCTGCTTGATCATATTGGTCAGCTGTCCAAGAGTCCTGATATATCTGCAATAGTGCCCCCTCCACATCAAGGAACCTCAGAGGACTCCATAATTGAGAAAACAGGCTTTCTAGTACCCCTATCCCTCTGCAAACATATGAGTATGATTTTTTACTGCTATGACAAGGTTAATTTTTGCACACTGACTTCTAAAGTGGCAATTTGACTGCGAACTGACATTTTGATAAGGAATCTACACCATGCTTAACTGCATAACCCACTCACCATCACATGTACACATGTCCCACCAGGTAGCAGAGCCTGGTGCACCAACACATTCCAGATTAACTGCCTGGATATACTGACTGGGCTGCACTGCAGCCACCTTACTCTTACTAGCAACAACCATCTCTAAAAGAAGTCTGACTGCTATTAACAAATGCCACGGGAGATACCGCAGCACCTTCTTCCTCTGCTTCAAAAGCCCAAGGAAGCTGCCTAGTCGAACAGAAATGCAGTTCTCTGCACAGCACCACCAGAGCCAGTGCAGCTCCTCAGCCCCGCAGTGCAGCAGCTGCACCCTCCCATCCCTGCAGCACTGCCTCCCAGCTCTCGCAGTGCTCCAGGAGCCGTCCTGCCAAAAGCGCGGTCTGTCATCTTCCTGCCCTTCTACACCACCACAAAATGCCTGGGCACACGTGCAGGAACAGAAAATGACCCCTTCAAGTCCCTGGCTGGGGAGAAGATGTTATTCCGTGGCCTCAACTCTCCATTTTATAGTTGGCTTCAAATCACTGGTTTTTAGGTCATCTCCTCATTTCTACCAAACACATCCCATGCCATTTTTACAGCCTGTGCTCCTTTCCCCAGTCCTATACCATTGCCCATGGTGGCTACAACTGCACCGGTCTGGTATTTTGCATCATTTCAATGCCGTATTTCTTTCTAACTATCTTGGACGCTACCTTCTTACCGCTTAGGACTGCTCCAGCCTGATGGAGGCAGACAGGATTATTCAAGATAATTAACATTTCTATAGGGCACTGACAATTGCACACAGATTTGAAACCCAGGATACAAAAGAGCAACATCAATTGCAATGCTAGGAGGATTCTCATTCATTATCATGTTTACTTGCAAACACAAAATTAGTGATGCCTGGATTAAGATTAGAAACAACATAAACTACTATCAGTCAAAAAAAAAATCCTTTCAAGCATATTTTACACAGAACACATGTAGTACCTCTCAAGATGTGAAAAATGATGCTATCAAAGACACTCCAATGGAAGGAATCTTTTTCTCTGAGAGTATAAATATGTAGAGAGAGAATAGAAAAAAAGACTTATGATAATTTATTTAGATTTCTTGCTAGTAATATACATTTTAAAAGAAGAGCATAACAAGCTGTAAACCAAGGTATAATAGTTAAATTAAACTGCAAATTTCAACTTTATAATTCTGAATATTAAAAAAAAGAAGTCAAAATCGATCATAAACACAGTTTCTCTTGTTTACTAAAACTGTTCTTGAATTACAAAATTACACTTAATTGTTAGGAGTCAATTTAAAAGATAATTTTGCCATATGCCAGGGGTCATGAGATTAAGCTAGTACATGAAAGACACCAAAGTTGTACTTCAGCCCTACGAAGGATAGCACTTTTCCTGGTCAAGAACCTGAAGGTGATTATAATTAAGAAAAAAACAACTAGCAAAAATTAGCAGCATTTAGTAAGTCAGAACCAACAAACAGGAGCCAAGTAAATTCTTTAAACAAAATTCAACCATCGCCACAGTCACAACCACCCAACTCAAAGTCCCAGGGAAGTCCCATTCGCTCACTCTGAAACAGCTCTCTCTCAGCTGCTGCAAAATCCTGTCCTAGCTTCACCTACAACCAAGGCTGAAAACAAATACATCAATTTTTATCTTTCATACAGAATAATCTGAACCATCAAAGTCTTTCTCCACTTACAAAGTCAATCCAAGTTACAAGACACAGCTCTTCTGAGGCCTGAGACCATGATGTCCTTGGGTTTCCAAGACAGAGGGGAGAAAAGAAGCCAAATCAAAACCAACAAGCCATTATTTTTTATCAGGTTTATGGATTTTTGTTTTTCCCTGAAGATGGAAACCTGCCTGTCTCCTGCTCTAATGCAAAACCAAAATCACCAGGTCTCCAGCCTTTGCTAGAGGTCATTGACTTGCCTGTATTCATGATGTAAGCAATAATTCCTACTTTCCTCTATTACACCAAACATCACAAAAGTGTGACAGACACAGCGAAGTCAATAAATACAAGGAAAGCTAGAGAGGGTCTCTGCACATAAAATAGACTTTGGTTTATCAGACTAACAAGACCTTCCCAGAGCCTCCAGAGAGTGGTTGTACAAGGGTGCCCCAAATTCTGGTCCCCCAAATGCTGGCAACAAGGCTGCAAAAGACTTTGAGAGGTATTGTTTTTACAGTATGATCTTAAAGTACTTTCCTCATTTTAGGACAGCTATAGAGGAGTAACAAAAGCCATTCACCAGACTCATTTTGAAGACAAAATAAAACAACCTAATATTTTGATTCCAGACTTAAATTTAGACTATAACAATTTTTAAGTGAATACCAAGAGAAACGAACTTAGTTCTTTCTCACCTCTTCTTGTTTACAGTCTCGTAGACTGGGATACCACACTACCAGTGTCATGCAGGATGTCATTTTTTCTCTTGGCAAGTAAACACATGTGAAAGAAAAGGCATTGCATTTTTAATGATAGTAACAGAACTTGATAACGTTGCTTTTACCAGGTTCCAAAAGGACAGCTTCAGGTTTCTGACGTACAGTGCAATGTCTTTAAGATCCATGTGTATTTTTCCACCCTGCTGAGCACAGTTTAAAATGCAGAAGCAGCATATTTCAATATTAGACTATTTCACAGTGCACATGAGTTCAAAACAGAAGAAATAACATTAAAAGCAATGAAATCAATCAAGTGAATTAGCTGAAAATAAAATTAAAGCATAAAACAACAGTAGGCCCAGGAATAGACAGGCTGTCTCCTCTTTTACTCTTGGGAGAGATTCCTTTTAGTATGGCTTCAGTCACTCACCCTGACATTTCCTTGGACTCCCTGGAGCCCCTTGCAAGGCTGGGTCAGGATTGAGCACTGAAGTTAGAAGATGCTTCTTAGCATTTACTTAGCAGCTAACAAGAAAACAGCCACCTTCTTAAAACACAGGGTATCTGCATTTTGTGCAAATTTTCTTAATCTTTAATTTAATATGTAAATAATTTTCAAGTACTTTTGCAAATTTTTTTAATCTCAAGACCTCATTCCATCAGGACTAACTCTCATCCTTGATTCTTCCAGACTTCAGCATTTCTCCCCTCCAGCATGCTGCCAGTACCACACTGCTGCTTGACTCCCGCTCCTAACTCAGTTCCCTTGATTTAAAATAATTTCTC
Organism: Irena cyanogastra; assembly: GCA_013397155.1. Classification (NCBI taxonomy): domain Eukaryota; kingdom Metazoa; phylum Chordata; class Aves; order Passeriformes; family Irenidae; genus Irena; species Irena cyanogastra. The sequence goes on along the minus strand of VWZV01007560.1, from coordinate 154,238 downwards.
CCTTTCTCCTCAGATGTTATCTGCAATGATTGATGGTCAGTAGCTGCTCTGCTCCTACAGCAACTGGCAGCAGGCAGGGGGAGATAGGGCTGCTGCAGAGCCCCCAGCCTGAGGTTTCACCTGAAACCCAACACCAGGAGCAGTGAAAGCCAGACCTGGAAGACAAGCAGCAAGGGACGTCTGCTGGCAGATCTCCATTTAAAAGCAAAAGCCAATTCACAGGGTGAAATTGGAGAGCTCCTTCTGGTGCATAAGGAAAGTCTGAGGGTTTCCCCCCTTCACCAGGGTGCACACCCTTGGGGTGGGGGGGGGTGTGAAGTGTGAGTCAGGAATACATATCATATTTGCAAAATATGATAGCAAAATACAGAGCATGTCACAAAAGGAAAGAAAAATGAGAAAAGGAGTTGTGCTTAAAGGCAGCCCTAAAGGGAGCAAACTTCTGGTTTTTGTAGGAGGAATGAAAGGTTATTGCTCCTACATGACAAGAATAGCATTTTTTACATTCCCCTTTTCAATAACAGCAGCTAAATTCTCATAGGATTCAATGTTTACGCTCACAAAAATCAATTTTTCCCTTTTATTAAAAAATTATGTACAGTAAATTGCCACTACAACACAATCTACATTGTTTAACATACCCTGCTTTGATTTACTGTTCCATTCATAATCTGCTGATGATTAAGCTTCTCAAAAACAATTCACTAGCCTTTCTAAGTGATATCAAGTTGTTTGTTTTTAATCTGCTGAAAATCATCCTGTAGACAGATGCATTATTGAAGAATTACATTTTAATTTATTTTCACGCAGTGCCTGTGATGGGCATTTGGATTAACAGAGTACAATAATGCTTCTTTATGCCTGTATCTATTCAAATCAGAAATTACCTGCATACACTGTCTCTGATGGTGGTCAAAAACTGTACAAAGAACTGAGAATAGTGCTTCTTAATATCACACAGCCCTGCTGCTCATCAATGAGTCTTTTTCTGTTCTAATGCTTTTGTCATGTATATGAAAGTCATTATGTAGTTTAGAAAACAGGAGATGAAGTGAAAGAGGAAGATCAGGGACCTGGGATGCATTAATATTCTACCAGCGTCAAAGATATTTCCCTCGAGGGGCTCCTACAGGCCACACTGTTATTACAGTGCCTATCCATTATCTTGTGCTGTACTTGGTATTAAGACAATAATGGAGAGAATAGGATTATGTGCAGATGATAGGAAATGCAAAGGCAATTCAGCAAGATAGGAAATGAATGGAGACATGATTCTTTCCTCGAAGCTGGGAATGGTTTAGCATAGGGTAACGGAGAAGATAAATGAAGCAAAATGAAATCTTTACAGGTTAGCTGGGGTAAAATGAGTGTTTACATAGAATCCAATGAGTTTAACCTTTTTGATACAGAATATCACAGCATCTTTCTTTAATGCAGTGTATATCCCTTCAGAGGTCTGGTTTGATCTGAAAACTCACTCAACACACATGGGGAAATGACTGGTATTAATTTGATACAGCAGTCTTATGTAATGGAGAACCATTTAATTTGCTCCAATAAAGGAAAAATTCTGAATCCCCCCCTCCAGATATCTGTATTTAAACTACAAGCTTGAAAAATTCTGCCCACTAAACAAACAGACAGAAGACAAATAAACATTTTTTAAAAAGCAATAAAGAAGGATCTAGCATAACCAAGTGAAATGCTGATCCCACACTGAAATGCTCACATTCTGCTTTACTATTGCACACCATTCTATTTCACAAGAAAGAGTCCATGGCTATTAGCAAGTCACAGAAGCTAATAATTTTAGGAGGCCAGCAATGCATTATGATAGTGATAAACAAAGACAGGACCAGATTGTGTCATTTACAGACATTTCTGTGGCTTATGTCTGTCATATTTTTTTTAATTAGGATAAATCACACACATACAATTTGCAATAACACCACAATGCCAAAAGGGATAATTTTTGCTCCCTAAAGTACAACTATAATTTTACTCCTTTTAGCAGCACTTGAAGGCTTTCCTTCTGTTAGGTTAAAACCCAACAAAGTAGATCAGCAGCGCGACCGTGTAGAAGCAGGCAGCCCTCAGGGGGCGAGCAGCTGCGGCGCTGCCCTGCAGCCACGGCCTGCCTCGCTGGCCACGGCGAGTGCTCGGCGCGGCGGCTGTCGCGGGGCTCGAACGCCACCTCGCACACGCCAAGCCCAACCGAGGGTCCCCACTAGCACTGGCAAGTGACAAGCCGCGCCCGCACGCCCAGCAGAGCTCCTGCACAGACAAGCCACGCTGGAATTGCTTTGCCACAGCAGGCCCGGCCCTGCATCAGGCCCACGGCCGCGCCAGCGCGGCTCCATGCTGCTCTCTACTGCTGCCTCCCACTCAGCGCCTCATGACGCTCTCGCTCCTCCCTTTGTCTCAGGCCCTGCTGTTCGCCCATCGCGGCTCAAACACTGACTTCCTCTGCCTGGTGCTGCGATGTATTGATGGCAGTTGCCATTCCAGCTCCATACCTGATAGCCCTCCTGGCTCTATGGCTGTCCCTACCAGTGACCGCCATCTGCCAGCCACCAGCTCTTACCCGGCTCTGATCCCGCAGCACGGCTTCCCTCTCAGGACCTCTGTCATGATAAGAATTTTCCTCACTGGAGAGCCTTCCTGTGGTTCATATAGTCAGGCCAGACTCCAAGTAGACAAAAAGGTCTTTATGCCCCCGAAGCACACACGTGTGTGGCAGTGCCTGCACTACATTGGCCACTACCTGGGCAATACAGAACAGTTGTGGTTAAACAAACCCTGATTTCTGAGCTTTTAGACACATCCTACACTACTTCCTAACCTACCGTGCAAGTAGGCAAAGCCATCAACAAAGCAGTGAGAGGACCAGGACCTCGTTACAGGCGCTGGGCAGGCAGGGGCAGGGTGGCAGGGCGCAGCAAGGAGAGCGAGCTGCCTCAGAGCAGAAATGGAAACAGCAGCAGCCCAGTAAAACCAGAGCACACCCGCGGCAAGGCTCTGCGTCCCAGGCTGGGGCAGGGGCCTGGCTGTGCCTCCCTGCCAGCTGCACCCAGACCCAGCACTGCTCAACCCTCACGGCCTCAGCAGTGCTGGAACTGGGGCAGGGAGCTCCTGTGCAGACCTTGGAAGGATAAAGAAGTCCGGAAAATGCTAACTTTTAATATTGACCCACGGATGACTGGTAGCCCAGAGGAAGCCCTCAAACACCAAATGGCTCAGGGCTCCATAGCAACGGGCTGAGAGAGCAAAACTTCCCAGCTCAAAGCAAGGAAGTCATCTTGTACCAATGACATTTATTTTACATTTTTGTCTATTTCCCTGGTATCAATAGGTGTGAAGTTCAGCCCCTTCTGAAACTGTGCTTCACCCTGCAGTTCAGTGGGACCAGCATGAGCTGAAAACCAAGCATTCACACTGCAGCTAGGAGTGAGGACGAGTTTTCCCCAGGGCCTTAAATCATCTTTTCTCATCAGCTTTTAGTGACAAGAAGTATTTCTGTGAAAAGTGTGAATCACCAAATTTGGAATTAGGAACATACTTGGTAATTTTACACAACAGCCACAAATATGGGGAGATGTGAAACAGCACGAGCAGAGCTAGGTGTCAGGATTGCCCCTTGCACAGGCAGGTGGGGACTGTGCTGCACGCTTGGGGCTCTGCTCACCACCTCATATCAGAATCCACAACACACTCCAATCATACTGCCAGAAAACTCACAAAGGAAAATGTCTAATGAAGAGTAACAGTCAAAACAATGTTGTGTGGCTGGCCAGTTACTTAAAGAGTGTTTATAACCATGTGTTAATGCTTCTTAATATAATGAACACTTACTTATATAAATGTTTAATTATGTTTTGAATTAAATAAGTATCAATCTAGACTATCCCATAGCGTATTACAGCAATGAGAAATCACAATTCATTATCTTGTCACCTTTTAATCTTACGTAATGTTGCTAGCTTTTATAGTAGCAGAAAGAGTTAACAAGAGCAGCCAATTTAATTAATCTGCTCTACTTACTTCGTACACTGCCATTTCTTTCTCAGTTGAGTACAGGCTGACTACATGTTTGCACTAGAAATTACAAGTGAGTGAAGCAAATACCTTCATGAGTCATAAACTTTACCAATCTCTTACATCAATATCTCTTGTCAGAAGTTAAAGGCAACCAATTGATAAAGTCACTTTCAAAAAATATGGATGGATTAAGCACTTTCCAAACTACCAGTTTCAGTATGATAAAGCCTGACTGCTTTGAATGACCCAGAAGGTTGCCTTGGCATGGGCTCAGACCCACTCTTAGTTTGCTGCATCATATTTTTTTGTCTGGTTTAAAAAAAAGCTTAGGCATTTTTCACCTGACAAGGCTGACTAGCTAGAATAGCTTAGAAATCGTAAGGAGAAACCCACTCCTCCAGATATTTCTACCCAAAGGCTAAGAGCTGTGCAAAGGATACCCCAGTCAACTTCTCACAAGGAAATCATGCCAATGAACAGAGATGCAGCAGGTGGTCTGTGCTCTGCACTACAGCCAAATGCAAACATCTCTATAAAGGCAAAGCCACAGTTCTCATAACTGGTGATCTTGGGGCAGCCATGGACATGGCCCTGCTCTAGTCCTCTCTGCTCCCATCTCTCTGCAGGTGACACATCGCGGTAAGGGCTGGGCACCAGCGCTGCACAGATTGTCCCCATCCACCCTGTATGCCTTTTGGCCTCCCTGGGACACTGCTGGCACTGTCACAATGGGACTCGTGTCCCAGCTGGAGTTGGGGTACCCTATTCTGAACAGGACTCTTATGTCCCTCACAGCCTCCCACTAAAGTATGGCCAAAATGTTCAAGCACTTCCCTGATGGGACTTCTGGATCACTCAGCCCAGCATCAGGCTGGAAAATCTTGGGATTTTTCCTTCTGTTTCGTTCTTAGGACCAGTGCATGTTCAAATTCAGTGGAATGGGATGAAGGAAGTAGTTTAATGTTTTAAACTATAATTCAATAGCTATAATTTTTTGCTATAAGGAAACTTATAGCAAAAGAGGTTGTTTTCCTACTTGCTGCCCCCAAGGAACACAAATGCAGGCTAGACAGTCAAGGTTTATGGAGAGAAGTAATATCTTTTATGAGACCAACTATTGGAGTTGGGGGAAAATACACAAGCAAAGCAGCCATTCTTTAGGTCTGAAACAGAGGTTTCAATCTGCAGCAAAAGCATGTAGAAAAGCTGTGGTCTGGGTTGAAGTTATTATATTATCAATTAGACATTATGAGAGGAAAAGACAATTAGCACCTCTGGAACAGCAAATGGCCACAGCACAGGGAGCCATGCCAGAGTCACTCACTCCCATGGGACAGCAATGAAAGAAACAGAGATAGTTGGACACAAGTGAAAAGCTAACAGGAAGGGAATGAAAATGACAAAATTATGTGGTCTCTGCTTTTTAGTATTTCCTAGAATGGGGAATTTTCGTTTGCATGTTTTCTCTTCAGTTTGTTTTGTAAATATGCTTTGAAAAGCAGAATGTCATAAAAGACACTCTTCCTGAAAAACAATGTTCAGCCTGTGATAATGATGTTTCTATACCTTCTTGAATGCCTGAAGGAATTCATTTTGGTGTATGGGGCTCATTGAATCTCACTCACACCATTTCCACAGATGCACCTGGAACACTGAATAAAGCCTACCATAGTACTGGTACCTATGTGAGTATGTCCATGCTGTGGAAAAATAACTGGACTACAGAAAGACTAAACAATACCACTACACAGATTGGAATTGTGTGCTTATCACAAAAAATATCAAAATAATTAACAGAAAGCCTTTTTTTGTCTTCTTCTTGGCTTAGGTTTCATGGATTGACTCAATTAAAACAATTTACCTATGACCTGCTGATTTACCTAATACATTTAAAATTATTGTGGGTGCCATAATAAAGAAGTCCAAAATAACTTTTAGTATGTAATCCTGTTAATGGAATATGAATGTCTCATTTTACATTACAAAGCAGAAATACATTTATACACTCCTTGCCATTTCTATAAAGAAGGAGCCCAGAACACCTCTGTGAAAGTGAAATAAAATATTAACTATTGCATAACTGCACCCATCCTGGCTACCAGTTTTCTGCATCTCACCCTCTGGGGGAAGAACAAAAATGCTTGGCAACTCACAGAGCAGGCAAGAAAATTATTACATTGGATTACAGGAACTTTACCAAGTCTAACCTAAGGTAAGGTTGAATCCTTAATTTGTTTGATCCAGTGGACATTAAATGCCACTTTCCTGTCGACCTTAGTGACTTCCAGCTCAGAACTGTCACCTCATTAAGGTGATTCCAGCATTTCCATGCATGCAGCTGCTATGGGCAGAGCTGCCCATAACGAATGACTACTCTCCTTTAGCTATCAGATACCTTCAAAGAGAATTACAGGCTCCATTTACTAAAACAGCTAACAAGGACAACAAAGAAGGCATAACATTGAGACAAAGTAGGATTTACCAGAAATACTGACACTGCCACGTGGTTTAATTTCCTCTCAAACTGTGAGGAGCTGCTGGCTGCAGTGTTCAGTGAGAGCCATCCCCTCTCACAGCAAGCACCCAGGATATTAGTGGCTCTCAGACCTGCTCAGAGATACTCACAACACTAATACCTCTGTTCTCCACTCTCTTAATCACTTAAGGCTCAATCACCCTCGCCCACCAAGACTTGAAAGAGAATGGTATTGGAGATCTAAAATCAGGTTGTATTTTGGTTGACATAACTTACCCTCCTCAAAAGACAACATTTTCCTTGGAGGTGATAAGCACCACCTCCCACGTTCTACTGTGGATGCTGCTAATTAAACCACAGTGAAATTCCGATAATTAGTAACCTTTTTAAAAACAGCACATTACTCATTTCAAACCTTTATCCATACAAAATGATATTTAAGACATTTTAAAAATAATCTATTTTCCATGCTTTCAAAATCATTATTCTGTTCTAACAGGAAGAAAAGGAAAAAATAAACAATAAACAGGACAAATCATACAGGAACTCAAAAGCAGGGCAAGCATTCATCATCACTGGTAGTGTTTGGATTGTCTGACAAAGTGAATACCACAAAGAAGTAAGTTCAATCTCCCTAGCAAAGACAGTCCCTCAGATGATACTGATATAGCATTTTTATTACATTCTAAAACCAAAACTAGATTTGTAAAACTAATTCAATGCCTGTATACCTTTTAACTTTTGCAATGTATTACATTACCCACATTTGGTACGCAGTGAATTATTATACTTATTTATTATTATACTTCAGCACATATTGCTGGTGTTTCTGTAAAAGGAAATTTGTTTATATTTAGGATTGATATAAGGATGACATAATTACCAGGATGGAGGCATACCTGTCCCACAGGAAATACTCCACATGCATCAAATCCTTCCATTACTCTGCTGGCTGAAACTTGTGCCCACAGACAGGTGTAAGGGGACTGACCCACTTGCCCTCTCATTCCCCAATATTGATAATGTTGTTCAAAACAGTGGCCATAAAGAATATACAAAAAAAAATTATTCCCTTTTTTCTCCTTGCTTGCAGTCATAACCGTCTATCTACTCCATGCCCTTCCCCTCCTTCCCTGGCATGTTCAGCAGGGCTATTGGAAAGGATGCAAGCAGGGCAAAGCTGCTGTGCTGAGGGATCCCAGTTGACCCCTGCTCATTACACTGCAATTCATTTGGGACCTGGGGTGCGTGGTTGCAAGTTTTGTCCTCTGCTGCCTACAGCCCTGGAGCACCCCTAATTACTGTTAGTCAGCTGTTCTCCCCCTTCTACACACCCCTAATCACACTTCTCCCTCATCAACCTGGGAGCTCCTCTACAGTAAAGGCAGCTTTTATTGTAGTGGCAATTACAGAAAGAGAAAAAGCAATTTAGTCTTTTATGTGGTTCACCATTTCACTAATACCATAGACTTCTAACTGACTTGAGTCGTTATGCATTAACTCACAAAAGCGTGGTACACAAACACTGCTAAAATAAAAAATAACATAAGACACAGCGAACTTGAACTCCTCAAACATAGGCTTAATTCCTCAAATACCAATAATGCTTTTATATAACAGCTTTGTTAGTGCCCTCAGCTTCAAGCCAAAGTCACTATAAAGTAAACTACTCAGACAAGGCTGCAGAAAAAAAAGCATTTTAAAAATCTGCAAAGAATTCCTTACTTCTCTTGTGGTGTCGTGTTCTCATTGCTTTCTGCATCTCCTGTCATGTGATGACAACAGGAACGTGGATAAAAGGCAACATGGCCAGTCGAATCAGTTGGGCTGGAACAAGGGCTCCCATTGCCATGGGGTATCCCTGGTGAGTTCTGTTCATTTCTGGGGTGAAACCTGTTCAGAAGACTTTCATAATCTTTAGTTCTGGTGACACCATACATCATTGCATGTCTCCAGCTCTGTCTTGTCCACTTGACCCTTGCCAACTGTCTGGAATGAAAATTGTCATTCTCTCAAAGAAAACTGTTTCAAGGACTGGAAAAAAGTCTAGTCAGTGTTTTCTCCTCCCTTCCTTCCCATCAGGTATAGGATTGAATTTCTCCATACAAGATGAGAGGTGTTTCCAGCACTCTGCTGATTTTACAACCTTGTGAGGCAAAGTTCTTCCAAAGTATTGTATCCTTTTATCTTTGGCCTGCAAAACAGCACAGAGGATGGACTGAGAGAAGAGTAATCACCTGAATTATTTTGTTGAGCCTCAGCTTCAAATTCCAGAATTTGTAATTGTGTCAGAGGAGTCACTGGCATTGCAGTGCCCAGCATGCAAACAGAGGCCAACCACTTACACTGAGGCTTTTCAATTATTTCTGGGTAGTGCAGTCACAAATAAAGAACTACTTTTGTTATCCTTTGGGATAAGAATGTATATGAACCTCTTAACAAAGCAGTTCTCACTTATCACTTAACATGTTACACTAAAACCCATATCAGATTAAGGACATGACTACATGACTATGCTTTAAATAAGCTAGCACGAGATATCTATGTCTGTAGTTTTTCTACAAAGGAACATCCAGGGAAGTTAAGATAAACCAACTAAACCCATGATGATAATGCATGTAAGTCAAAATGCATTAAATCCCTCTGTGGATATTCTCACTGAGAGGTAAAGTAGTCTGACTTTACAGTAAAGAGGATTAAGCTACCATGAACTACAGCCATTTTCGTTTTGAATTAGATCATCCACAGAGGAGCTTAAAGCACTGTAGGCTTGGTGCACTTGCTTCACATATATCCTTAATTTATCTGAATTTTCCTACGAAAGGAACAAGCTTTAGTTAACCAAAAGGCTCCTTTACTGAATTTCTGCTGATGTTAAACCACATTACCAGTTTACTTGGTTTACAAATGTCCTATTTACAACTGTTAAAGTCGTTTTTTACAAATAGCAAAACCAGAGGCACCCTTTTATACTGCAGAGGAAAATGCCAGCAGCAGGTGTGGAACCTGGGACACCTGACAGGATCACCAGTGCTCATCCTTAGCTGTTGCTAATCTTGACAAGCAAACAGAGAAGCAAAACTTGAATTCAGCATTACAGTCCATCTACAAATGTCTTCTTAGGCATGAAAAGACAAACAAGGCATTCTCATGGGACTAATTTGGGATGGAAAGCATTTTTGTCCTTCTGCCTGAGCTGGGCTGGCACAGCACTGGAGTACTCATGTCACCCACCTGAGGTGCCCTGATTTCAGCTGGGAGAGAGTTAATTTTCTTCCAAGCATGTACAGTGCAGTCTTTTGGGTTTAGTATGAGAATAATGCTGGTGACACACTGATGTTTAGGTGTTGCTAAGTAGTGCTTACTGTAAATGAAGGCTTTTTCAGTTTCCCATGCTCTGCCAGCAAACAGATGCACAAGAGGCTGGGAGGGAGCACAGCTGGTACAGCTGACCCGAGCTGGCCAGAGAGATATTCACACCACAGAATTCCATGCTCAGTAAATAAACTGGGGGGAGTTGGCCAAGAGCTGCTGATTGCTGCTTGGGGATGGGCTGGGCATTGGTCACACAGTGCTGAACAGTTCTATTTGGCATCACTTGTGTTTCTTTAGACCTCTCTCTTTTTCCCATTATTACTTTTTTTTTTTTTTCAATTATTAAGCTCTTCTTATCTCAACCCATAAGGTTTATCTTTTTCCTGATTCTTCTCCCCATCCTAGTAGGTACTGTGTGGTACTTGGCTGCTGTCTGCAGTTAAGTCATGACAAGAAGGTACGTTTTTAGAGGTTAAATCAGATGCACACTAAAATTTATCCATCTCACGCCCACAGATGAAATAATAACTAATGAGCAAGGAAGAGCAAACACTTCCTCAGTTTGATACTGACTCTGATGTTAGTTTATCTGAATGATAAATTTTACACTTGACTAAAATTCACATTGATACAATTCACATTTCTGAGTATTGATAGGTAATTGAGATGTGGCAAATAAAAATCCAAAGAAAATAAAGCAAAAATGCATTAAACAAAGATTCCTCTTGATTGTTAAAAGGTAGTTTGGCTCCAAATGTACCAGCAAACGGAGACCTCTAACTACAACACAAAAAGAAAGGCAAGTAATTCTCCAAATATTGTCTTCATTCAGTTTTCTCCACAACACATACAGGCACATACCTGCAATAGAGATTTTGTGCTAACTTATCTATTGCTATTCCCTATGGACCTGAGATATTAACATTGACAAGTGAAAGTTTAAAAGAAAGCTAACACAGAGAGATGCTGAGCTTCATTTTTTATGTTTTGGTTAATTCTTTACCTTCCTCAAAAAGAATGAGAAGGAATCTGCCTTCCCAAAGAGGCAGTAGCAGCCAGCTACTGCTGGTCCCACACCTGCAATCCACATGCCAGCTACAGCAGCATGTCTGCACACCTGGTGCAGAAGCAGCAGCTCTGCTGCCATTGGTCCTGCAGGAGAGTTATAGAAACTGCTTTTGCTTTGACTCCAAGCAGGTTACAGTTGTCTCCACTGTGCATCTCAAAATAACCAGCATCAAGACTAGGTTTATGTACACTAAGATGTTATACCACTTAGATGAAAACTTGGGATAGTTTCTCTGTGGTGATCTACATCAGATTAAATAAGAGATCTGGGAAGAAAATCTGGCAATAAAAAAAAATAAACAAGAAGCAAAAGACTACCTATTGTTCACTAAATAGGTAGTCTATTTCCTTCTCACACGTGCTAGTAAAATGTTTTAAATTTGTTCAATCATCCTCTATAAGAAGACAGAGATCACTTTTCTTACAATTCTCTGTTTCATCAATGCACAAGCCACCTCAAAAAGAGCACTTCTACAACTCCCATAAATACAAGACCCTTCATACTAGGTTGTATCACAGATTGTTACTTGCTTTTTATACCAAAGGTGCTAGAATTACAGCATGCACTACATTATGTTAACTCATTATTATTCACAATGGAAAGATTTATTTAATATCTAACTAAAAAATTCCTTGTGCAAGGAGTTTGGAGAGCACACTGTCATCCTTACACTCCCAGCTCTGTTACTCTGTGCTTCTACCTGAGGTGGCTTGAACCTCCTTCCATGGCCACGGAGCCCCTCCGTGCCCCACCGCCCTGCAGCCCGTTACCTGAGGGACAAGTGCAAGAGCTCTGCTCAGCAGAGGAGAGCTCCCTTTCCAGGCTGTCCCTGCTGCTGGGGACACTGCAGGCCACAAGGGTCCCCATCTCCTTGATCTACCACTGTCACTGCTCGCTGGGGTATGCTATCAACAGGGACAAGCTAAAATGTTCATCCTGAAGCAGCAAATTGTGCACTTCTGTCTGGCACAGCTTCAATCTTCTGCCTTGCAGAAAAACATTATTTGAGGGCTCATGGGGCTGCAAAGGACCAGTCATTCAGTGCATATTTCTCCTGCAAAACTTTCTTCAGGATCTGCACTGCTCTATGATTATCTGAATGCTATTCAATCTACCTCTAACTTGAGTTACATAAGTATATTTGCATGTATATTGTAAGCATTATACTAAATGAGATGGGACTGCCTATGTAATCATGCCGTGACTTTCCCTTAGGGAAACCTGGTAAAATTATGTTCCATTACATTTGTAAAATACTACCCATTAAAAGCAGGAATAAAACTTTTATGTTCATGTGAAACAAAGCACAAAAGATTCTCCATCCTTTAACTTGTATCAATTTTGATATGAAAGAAGCATTTTCCAGGCAAGAAGGGAATCTGAATTTGACTTCACTATTACATGCTTTTGGCTTTGATTGTTTGACAGTTAAACTTCTTTCCAAAATTCTGTACTTTTTTCCTTATTTTAACATTATGAAACAAAAGAGAAGAAAAGCAGTTCATCTGCCTTGAAGAGGTTAGACAACTTTGGAAAAATTTTCTTGGGAATTTCTTATTTTTTATTGTCTATGCCACAGAAGAGAACAACTGCTTCTACTGTACTATTCAGGGTCTTTTACTGTTGCTGCTGGTCAATTCATTGTTTTAATTCGTTGATGCTCTGGCAAACTTTCAAGTATGTCATGGGAGAATTTTAAAAAGAAGCATTCATTTAGAAGTCACACAGGGGTGATATATCTACAGAGCTTCAATTTAAACCATTATTGCATACCATCCTTTTCCTTTTGTAATAATCTATTAAATGCTTTCAAGTATGGAGAAGAAATAGCAACCTGTAGATCTGAATGGAGCCCAGATGACCTATAAAATACATCCTGCCTCACTGCCTGACTAGTTCCAGCTCTCATCTCTAATGGTTACTATTGTTATTCTACCATTCAGACAACCACACACATCAATTATACATTCTTCTGGGTCACAAATCCCTTTTCTCAGGCAACATTTTTGTCTTAATGCATGACGCTTCTTCTTCAACCTGTGACCAAAGTTGAAGGTCTCAATATTAAAACTATATTACTTTTTCTTAAACCACATTGATAATTGGAAAAACAGCTTCATGGAAATCAGAAGGTGCAGCTTTTTTAACTATTTAGAAGAGTGGTTTTAGACCATATATTGTCTCTTTATTACAGCAAATGTATTAGGCAGTACTTTGTGCTTTAGGTGAACATTTTTTCTTTTGTTCTATTGGTGCCTGGCAGCACAGCTATAATTAAATGTCCCCTGCCTTCTCTATTTTATGACACTTACAATTCAGTCATCTTAATTGGACTTTTCCTAAGCATATAAATGGCTGGCTCAAGAAGCAAAACTTTTCTCAGTGAAGCAAACTGAAAGCTTTTCACCGTGCATTACCTCAGCAACTTCTTTGGAGTCTTTGGCTTATGTTTGCCTTTTTTAAAGTGATTATGATGACAAAAGCTTCAGATAACTATCTGAAATAAGTCTAAGACAGGTCTCCAAATTATTTTTTTTTGCATATACTATTCTCATAAACAAACCACGCATTATTTCCAAAGTGGCAAAGTAATTTCAGTTTCGTGGTTGACAAAATAAATAGGGGAGGGTAACACACCACTTCCAAAGGTTTCTTGCACATCATGTATATTCTTAAAACTCAAAGTGAGAAATTCAGGGTAGGAGTCCTGAAGCCTCCTCAGCAAGATGTGAAGGCCAGGCCTCAGCTTTGTCCAGCCAAGGGAGCCAGTAGCACCCCAGCAGCACCCAGCGCCTCGCCAGCAGTCCCAGGGGCTGGAGGAACACACCCAACCCACCGCCACTCACTGCAGTGCAGAGCATCTGCCTCAAGGAGGTTGCTTCTAGCCATGCTGACACCAGAGATGCCAACAGGTTCAGGACCAAGTCATGGAACAACCTCTGTAGCAAAACTGTTGTATTTTCATCATTTCCAAGCTCTAGTCTCAGCAGCCCTCTCAGCACAGAGCCAGTTTTGCTGGCTACAGGATTAAGCTCCTCTCCTGTAGGCACATTGGGCACCACAACAAAACCACGGTATGTTTAAGTCATGTAAACTGACCTACTGAGAATGGATATTTGAGATAGTCAGTGAGTCTTGTAGTTGGATAAGTAACTCCACAACCAAGGAAAGCAACCATTCAGTGGCAGACACAAGCACCTGACAAACCAGAACAAATATGCAGATGACTATAGAGAAACAAAAATTGCTTCATTTGTATATACATGTACACACATAAATGTTCATGTCCATATAAATGAGCAGTCGAGTACACACACACACCAGCAGGCACAAACCTGAACAGAAACCTGCTATTTAGCTTTTTGCCTACTGTTTCCTCCATCCATGAGGTGCTTTCTCAGGATAGTGTTGCAGTCAGAGGCTTCTGCATAATCATACCAGTCTGATCCTGAAGCTTTCTCCTCATATGCTCATTCCCTGCTGCCATCCTCATTGGGCAGGTCGAACTTAATTGCACTACAAAAAGCAGCTCTGCCCTTTGGAGATCTATGGCCAGGAGTGTGGCATCATCAGGCAAATCCTTTAAGAAGTATTTTCATGTTCTCTTCATTCTTTCTGGAGCATAAGTCAGGGCAGGGGAATAATTTCCAAAGCTGACTTAAAAAGCCTTGTCCTTTTCAAGCCTACATAGAGGTATGGGATAAGTTATGCCACTTGTCTCACTTGACAAGACTCACTTGTCTTCTTGTCCTGGTTTCTCCTTCCCCTGGATCAGCCAAAGAAGTCCCATCACTCTAAGGACATCAATGAAGAGAGTTTGCAAGGCATTTTACTCCATGTTCAAACATGTACTGCTTTCAAGACAAGCCAGTGTTCAACATTCAGGATCTGCATTTTCCATGCTGCAAAATTCAAGTAAGGGTCTTCAGGTTCTAGGGAACATGAAAGGATGGTAATGGAGCCGATTTCAGACACTTTATAACCATACCATGAGGACCATATTAATTCCTAGTCTCTCACCCCTGTCACCCACTCTGTGCCTACACTCATCCCACATCAAGATAATTTTTAGAGAAAACCCTTGGTTTACCCTCATGGGGAAAGAGACAGCCTTACAGGAGAGCTGAAGGGATGGCCAAAGCTATGCATTCCTGCATTTCACATGGGCACAGGCTTTGGGCCTTTAAAGCAGTCAGTGGGAACCATTTAGCTGAGTCCTGTTCAGATCTAGAAAACTGGCAGATAAATATTATTTTAACATAGAGGTTTTTGGTTGGCTGGTTGATTTGTTTGTTTGTGGAGGCAAGGAGGTGTGCTAGGTTTAACTTTATTATAACTAAGCCTATATAAATGCAAATACTGTTTTCATAGATATAATTTCATAAAGCAAAACTACCCACAATCTTTAGCAGTGAAATTCAAGTGGCAACTGTGACAAGTAAAGAAAAATGAATGCAGTTAACTTCAGCCATTCCTGCTCATCTGAAAGCTTGTGTCAGTTCCTAAATAAGCTTTTCATTTTCTCTATTCAGTCTGCTGATCTTTGTTGATTTACAGCATGAATGAGCATGGCACATTGCAACTTGTAGAGTATATTTTTCCTAAATAATAAAACATTTATTGCAGACCCATCAAGCCTGCTAGTAGCTTTGAATTATTATTGCAATGAAGCACCACGTTAACAACTCATTTACATTGTTGCAGAAGACTCTGGGTTCACACTATATGTAGTTTAATCCCATTCAGGAGAGAGGGCTCCCTAAGACATATCTAGAGCTGATAAGTTACAATTTGATGGTATTTTTCTAATCAACTGTGTTTCAAGATGAAGCTGCTTTCATCAAGTCCATCCCACCCCTCACTTTCCCTGCTGAGCAATGGCAGCTGAGCAAACCATTTCCACATGGTGTTCTCAGCAAGCTCCAGCCTCAGGCTCTTCCTCTGTCAAACAAGAAGAAAGTATATTTAGTGGAGAGCTACAAAGATCTTATTGCTTTGGGAAGAGAATAATTTGCTGGGCAGAGAGTGAGGTCTGTATTTTGGTGTTTCTTTCATCATTGGCCTAGGGTGGATAACAGCCTCTGGCTGAGGAGGCACAGGAGCACAGGTGCCGGTGTGTGCTCGCTGGAGCCCCCGAGGGCAGGGCAGTGCCCAACACTGCCACTCACCCCAGCTCTGACACACCACGCGAAGCTGCTTCTGCTGCAGCACTCACACGTCCTGGATGATAGAATAACAATAATTATGATAAAAATAATAAATTATTGACAAATATTAACAATCCCCCAGGAAGTACATAATTCTCCATGTACCAATCAGAAATTATCTTTTTAGTCAGAGATTAGAATCAGTGTAACACTTCTTTCCAACAGAATCCCTTGGCATGGATGACACACTGTAAACCCACCTTTACATGAGCTTCCTGCAACTTTGCAACAAATGCCCCGAGGCCACAGTGAAGCCAGAGTCAACACATCAGAGGGAGGGAGGGAGGGAGGGAAGGAGGGAAGGAAGGAGGGAAGGAAGGAAGGAAGGAAGGAAGGAAGGAACGAACGAACGAACGAACGAACGAACGACACGATGTCCAGCACACAGGGACACGCTGTGATTGCCTCTGGGATGGTGGCACGGTGTTAGAGAGGGCACAGACACACCAGCTCCACGATGAGCAGTAGGGCTGTCTCTGCAGCACCCTGCTGCTCTGCCCGAGTCAGTTTGTACCAGTGCTGCTGACACAGAGCAGCAGTGTGCTCACACCAGGCTTAGCCACCCCGAATCTGATGGGTACAGACTCCTGGGAATATGCTCTATGATACCCTATGTCACAGGATACCCCAGTTATGACCACTTTTTCATGGTAACACTCTTGTTTTGAAAAATACCCACAATCAAACAAGTTACTGCTCCCTGGTGTCTTGTGGGCTTGTGATTTATTTGTAAGACCCAAAATAGTTTTTCAATGATGTTGTTTCTAGTTCCTAACACTTAGTTCTGCTACTTATGAGAAATACATTCTTTCCTGAATATAATTTTATTTGTGTCCAATTAATCCAAATTCTTCTTGCATAATCTTCCTTTTCTATCTAATAAGTTGGGAGAGACAGCATCACTAACTTCTTTAATTCTCTTGGGTACAGTCCGAGTACCCAAAATGTCACCAAATTTTGACCAAGTCCTGTCTAACAAATGCTTTTTACTACATCATCAGGCACCCAGTCCACTGCTGAGATCATTCATTAATAATTTGATTTCCTTAGTCTTTTTAAAGATATTTCAAGTGAATGTCTTAGCATGCTTAAGTTTTACTGCCGTTTTCTAAGTCCCTGAAGCTGCTTATAGCAGAGGGCAGAATTTTACTTCTCATCTATTAGTTTCATTTGCAGAAACAGCAGGTTTAGTTGGTTTTTTCTTTCCCTAGTACTCAGGGTTGAATATTGACTTTATTAACTGGAAAAAGCCTCCTACTTCAGTTCCATTTCTGTCTCCTTCCAGGAGAGAGACTCTAAACCAGCAACACACACTATTTCCCCAGAAACTAACCAAGCCAGAGCCTCTGTCCTACACCAGATGTCTCATTTAATCCAGCACCAGAGCCAGATGTCCCAGGCACAGGTGACATTTCCAACACACACGTACCTGCTGTCCTAACAGGCATCAGTGACAGAGAGGCCACCAGAAAGCAGCAGCCATGTGGCAAAAACTGCTGAATCTGTCCCATTAGTTAGAGAAATATTCCTGCAAGCAAAATCACATTGCTCTTATCCAGCTAAAGTTGCATGGCTGAAAAATACAACCATAAAACTCGCATCCTATCACCTAATGGCATTAAATAATGGTAACCTAACATAATTTCAATGCCCCTTTCACATGAATATGGTTATTCTGCTTTATTTAAAATAAATTACCTAGTTAAGAAAATTATTCGAACTCTAAGGCACAAATAAGTGAGCATTATTGTTTACTGATTGACTAGATAAGAAGTTAAACATCTAGAGGTGAAGTGGAGGACAATTAATGTACTACCCTGCTTAATTATCATACAATGCCCACTTCTCAGGGAATTAGAGCTCTTATGATCTACTCCTACAAATAAATGAGAATTTTAGCTCTCAGAGGGTAATGCAATAGTTTTGGAAATAATCTTTTTATGAGATTGTGGCTTTATCAGTTCTGTTTCAGAGTCAGTATAAACACTTTGTATCATAGGAGAACAACTTTGTACAGGCTTGTAATTTTAATTTCTGTACCCATATTCTTTTAGTTCACTTTTCCTATGCTCATATTCTAGAAACCAAAGGAAAAATTAATTTGCTTCCTTGGATCTTTTCACAAAACATTATCATAACAGTAATATTTAAATAAAAATACAAATTACGATTTAAGCAATGTGAGTTATGTATAAATTGGTTTCCAATACAACTGAACACTCAGCAAAAGCAGTCCTGATGATGCTCAGTGGTGTCCATACACTGGAGGGTAACTCAATCACAGCTTCAAAGACAAAGAAAGAGCAAAGGATATTTCTTCCAGAATTTCACATGATGTTCTAAGACATTTGATTTTATTCAATTTTATATAAAAATATTCTTTATGGGGCATTTAGACTCAAATTCTTTGAATCTTTATCAACAGAACTGCTGAATTACTCAAAAGCTGCCCGGTTTCCGAGTTTCATATTCACCTTTCCAGCAGACAGAACAAACCTAAACATACACAAGTTTTAAAGCAGCTTGACCACAAAAGAAAGCTTTAGGAGACCCAAATAGTGGACCATATGTGATATCAAATGGGCAAGCCATTAGCATCAGCTGTGAACATATTGTACCAACTGGGAATGAAAATAAAACATTCAACTACCAACTGTTATAATCTGTAAATAGTCAAACCAATTCCTCTGGGTTACAAAAATATATGAATAGGGTGACTCATTGGGGCCCCATTGTCCTGTTCATAGGCAATGCAGCAGATTTGCTGCTAGGGAAAAAAAAAAAGGCAAGAAAACCCCCCATAAACTGTGGTTAGTGAGATCTGATATTAGCAACAGTCTTTCTATATTGAAAAACTCTTGGGCTTTTTGAAACTATACCTAAAGATTTCACATTAGGGATAACAAAATAAAAAATTCTTTTGAAGGAACTTTTCTCTGTACAATGTGAAACATTAAAAAAAAAATCCCCATTGCAAATTATGTTGAGAAACTGGCAGAATACTAGAAAATTTATAGAGGGCACCAAACTACTGAGAATTCATTGTACAGCTGGCAAGTGCACTCTTACCTACTAGTTGCTTCACATTTAATAATGCATGTTATGAACAGATGGATAGAATGTCAATAAGGCCTTCTGTATCATCAGTGGTAATGAAATAGTGGACTTTGAATGCTTAATAGCACAGAAAACAAAAAGCCTAGAGGAAATTTGTCAATGTCGTGCGTGCAGTACTTCAGCAGTGCATTAACACTGTTAGTGTGACGCCCATATGTTTCTTCTAACGGGATCTACTGGAGCTGGGTGCCAAAAAAAAGTTTGACACTTTTTTTTTAACTCCTACAACACGTTAAGAGCAAATACCCTGTGAATCAGACAAGCAGAGTAGTCAGCAGAAGTGCAATATCATTACTCTTTTTTACTCCTTTTCTCAATGAAAAGAAGTTATGGGAAACTTACTAGTAAACATTGTTCTTTATACCTGTTTCAGAAATACATTTGAAAGTAATCTCTTTGCAATTAAATATAGAAATAAAGGCACTAACATGTATTAGGCAGTAGATCTTGTTGTCAAGAGCTGAAGGAGATGTAAATTTAGAAAATAATGCAAGTAAAGATGAAAATCTACATAGCAGCACCTAGACATCAGACACATAAAAAGGAATAAAATAGAAAATTCTCTTTGGCACATAATCTTAGGCAAAACTCAGCTAAAATAGCCAGTAAAAATGCCTTGGAATAGTCAGAATGAGGAGGATAGCAGCAAGTGGCCATTCTGAGATGCAGACCTGGGAATACGTGGGCATGAGCACACCAGGCTTTGTCTGTGAAATGGATGGACAAACAGCAGCCTGGCAGGTATCAGCATCTACAAAGGCTACAAGGGCACCTGGAGTGGTGTTTCCAACCTGCACCCTTTTCAGGGAAGCTGTCCTCAGTATTTATAATGCTGTTAGACAGCTGTGGCAGGTAAGCCTCTGTGAAACACCGAGATCTCCAGTTCCACAGTACAGCTGGAATCCTAAGCATGTGAAGTCAGCAGAAATCAATGCAAGTTTAACTATTGATTCTGGGAGAACAATTAGACAAGCACAGAGTCTCTAACAGTCTGAAAACTCCTCAGGAAAGACTCAAGTACTTTGAGCAGAAAACCAATACTTTCTGCCTTGTGACTCACTCCTAAGTGACCAAATTCCTCATCCATGCCCTCCTTCCCCACATTGCCTCCTCAAAACCTTCCTGGGCTGCTCCAGTGCTACTCAGTCATGATGCCCTGAGGTGCACACCATGCTTGTCAGCCAGGACACCCAAAAGTGTCCCTATTGATTTCAAAGCCACCACACAAGGCCACTGTGGGATGGGATCTCTACCACCACTGAACTCAGCTGTGTAAACATTCCTTGTGTTCAACAGTAATTAGAGAAGTTTGACAGACAAACAGTATTTCCTTACAAAACAAGCTAGAAAAGACAGCCTAAAGCTGTGTAAGCCATTTCAGTTTCTTCCCCTTTCCTGCAAGCCAGAACACCCATAACTAATAATAACAAAAAAATTTGAATTAAAAAGAAAGCAACTTTTCCCAGCTGCCTGCAGTTTTTGGTCTATATAGCACCAATATCCACCAGCATGCAGCAGGAGACTGCAACTGCTTCCTTGCAGAGGGGAAGGATGTGCAGGGAAGCAGAGCCTGTCTCTCAGTGCCAGGAATGCATTGGCTTGCCTGTGCTCTGAGCTGGTCCAGGCTGGATCCCTTCCTGCAGCCCTGAACTATGCAAACACAGGACTGGCCCACACCAGTAAGCCCCCTGAAAACCTGTTACAGCTCTCTGCATTTCCCTGCATGAACATATTTCAATTTCTCCTGAATAAGGAGCTAAAATGCAACCCACGACTTCCAAATCAGACCTTGAACTTAAGGAGAGCACCACCCTCCTTTCTCTTGCCTTCTGTTTCCTGGGAGGTATTCTGAGCTCTGACTTCAACAGTTGCACCTAACAAGATTAAAGGGAATTTTGTGTAAACTGCAGAAGTAAAGAGACTAAGAAGTATGCAGGCTTCCTGTGAAGCAGAGCAAATAGAGGTGAGAAATTGTGAACCAAATAGCAGTTGAGGATCCCATTTACAATGGCCCGAAGAGCTGTGCATAGAGAATTAGAAAGAAAGCAAAGAGACTTATCTCAAATTACTGATGAAAATAGGCTGCTTATCAGATTTCTCATAGCTGGAATCTCCTGTGTTCTTTGGACCCTGAGAAAGAGAACATGAAGAAAATGCTGTGGTGAGCATCTGACTGTTGTATGGTTTCAAGGTAAATGTAGTTCTCGGCCTACAATGTCTTAGGTGGGTTTTTCAAAACCAAAAAGATATTGATAAACTGAACAAAGTTTCTTAAGGGAAAAAAAAATCTATACATATTTAACATGTGTAAAAGCTATGAAGGAAAAAGGACATAACTAGAAATAATGGAAAGAAAATGCTTAAGCTCAACAGAGTATTGGGAAAGCCCTCCTGACAGCGAGATGTATTAGCCTGTGAAACAGTCTCCCAAGGAGAGATATGGAAGCTTTCACTTGGGATTTTAAAAACTGAAGTTGACATAACACTAAAAAATGTTCTCAATGAAATAATTCTACACTGGCAAAAAAGCAGACAGGATGATCTGTTATGTCTTTTCTAAGTTTCTTCCGTCTTTGATGCTTTAGGAGCATATCTTGAACAGCCAAAGGTTAGCAGAAAGGAGCTTCTTCAATTAATATGATGAACAACAAAATTACAAAGGTGATCACTGTGAAAGCCTGTTGTAAAGCATCTCTCTAAATACTAAAAAGGAGATGCTTTTCAGACAATGGAAGTTTTACCCAAGACCTGACAAATATAACCTCAATCCACCGGCTTTCAAATGCATGCTTAGTTTTAAGTATGTCCTTATTTCCGATTAATTTAAAGAAACACAAACCCATGTCTGAAATGAACTTAAAAGAAACAGGCTTCCCAAGAGTCTTTGAAAAATTTCATACTCTCTACACAGACCTGGGAAATGCTATGAGTAACCAGACTTAAGCAAACAGTACTATTTGGTAGACATGTATATTAACACCTTTCAAGTCTCCACTGCCATCCTCTGCATGTCTATCTGAAACTGTTCTGTCTTATCATACACTGGCATATCATCACCAATATCAATATTTGGCACATACTGTGTTACACTCACTGCTCCAAGATCACTGACAAATAGTTAAACAGAGCCATGGAAATAATGAATTGCTGAGTTAGTGGCTGAGAATGAAAATAAATAAAAAGTGGCCAGTAACTATAACATATAATAATTTTTTCAACTTTGTCTTGCCAACAACTTATTAAACACTCAGATACACAGTAGCTGTCAACTATTTCCTCTAGGAACTGAGGATAAATCAGAGCTGATTTAGAAGGAGCGCTCCACTTATATGCTTTAAATAACAAACTATTAGTATATACATAAAAACATCCATCCTCTATATCCATGGACATGCAATATACACCTTAAGGATAAAAAAAATCAAATATCTTTTCATCCAAAAAGTTGAATTTGCAAATATTAAGTGACTCTACAGCACAGGCATCCCTCACTCTCTCAGTCATAATTTAAGTCCTTTACCCATTTCCACCAGGATTTTTTTCCAAAATAACTCCCCAGTTTGACAGAAACACAAAATATCTTCACTGTCAGTCACAGGAGTTTCTTGTAAGGAGAGGGAGTGGGGAGGAGGAGAAGAATTAGCTCATGGTCCACTCTCCTACCCCTCCCACTGCTCCTCAGGCAGCCGAGTATGCCACCACCCCACAGGGACCATTGCTCCCCTTCCTCACTCCACCTGGACCCTTCCTACCTTTTCTCCCCGCACCATGTTATTTTTCCCTCTTATTGTAAGACTTTTCACAAGCATTATTATTATTATTTTCTGAGTTTTACAGCTGGCACATCATCCCCTGCTGCACTAAATCAACACTTGTGAAAGCAGCAGCCTTCGAGTGACTGAGCAGAGCTGCTGCTTGCAGAAGTGTCAATTTGGTGCAGCAGGGGATGGGGTCGCAGCTGCCAGAGAAGAGAGGCCCTATTTTATTCCTCAAAATGATAAAAAAATGTCAGAGGGGAGGGAAATCCGTACAAAATATAAAAAGGATGTAGAACAAAGAAAAGAAAGAAGAGGGGGAAAGGGTTCCAAAGAATGAAGAAAGAGGAAAATGACACTGCACAATGGAACAAAATCACTGCTGAATAAGATACAGGATTTTTGTAAGCAGGTACTTTCGAGTTAAAAACAAGTCATATGCATATCATAAAATACAAACCTGATGATAGTACCCTTCTGCTTTAGGGGGGAATCTCTGGCTCATTAAACTGAAATTATTGTCTTAACTACATCTGTGATAGGTTAGGATATGCTTCTAACCACAAATGCTGGGTATAAAAAGATTATTTCACAGAGGGTTTGATTTTAAGTGGAAATTTAAAGCCGAAGACTGAGAATCCTGCATTCAGAAATTTGCATCAACAAAAGTGAACAGAAATTTCATGTTCTGGAGTAAACTTGGGCACCTCTAAATCCGCCACTGTTAAGAGGCTCCCATTTGAAAGTAGGTACCTATTATTTTGTATGCTAAAAGGAAAATAAACCAAAAGAAAGTGTAGATCCAAAAGAAGTTACAAAACTCATGTTTGCTTTACATAGTCAGAAATAAGTGAATCTAATGCATACTTCAAATACCATTATCAGTAATGGTTTGCTTTTAAGGATTTCCTTTGTTTCTTTTAATCTTAATCTGGGAGCTGCCACTTAACTCTGTATTAATTTTCCAGTGTGTACTTGCAGTAAGGGAAAGTAAATGGGCTACACAGCTTAAACACACAGTCCTGCTAAGAAAAAGGAAAAAAAACCACCAAGTAAGAGCACCATTTATCTATTTCCATTGAAAAGTGAATCCAGTTTCCCTGCACTGGTGTTATGCTTTGACAGACTATGGCATCCCAGGTGGAGCAGAGAGGATTCCTGAAAAAGCAGTGCTCTGCTGCAGAATTGTCTCATTCAAGGCTCACAGCCCTCTCAGCTGCATGTTATCATTTGCAGAACTTTCTGCACCCATGAATATTGAAAGTTGCTGCTGGGTCAGCCCTGGGTACAGAGAAGGCCTGGAAGAGCAGAGGTCCCATTTTTACTCAGCAGTTTATTGAGAACTACAACCAGCTCAGCTTAGTTGAAATGCTGTGCTCAGAAATCCATCCTTCTCCCTTTTAAGGCAATAGCAAAGCTCTCTTTAGTCTCCAAAATTTGCCTCTGTAGGTCATCTTATATAAAAAAAAAAAAAAATCCAGCATGGATTACCAGTCTTGGAATATAACATTAGTCATTTTTCAAAGACTTTTTGGAAGGAGCATATTTGCAGGATAGATTTCAAATGTGGTCTCAAAACTCAAACACTTTATCACATAAATTCATTACTCCCCTTATGTCCACTTCATTTTGCAAAGTAAATTGTACAGCCCTTCAGCTCCTATCACTATTCTGTTGCCCATCTGGCAGAAATCACTCTTTACTGATACCTATGTTTGACTCCATGCTTCATGTTCATAAATCTTGAAAAGATACAAACATTGTTTTCTTCACAATTTGTCAAACTTAAGCACAAATCTTAAAAATATTAAACACAAAACCCTCCAACCACATCAATATTGAAGTCAATATTCAACAATGACTACTAGCTTAGGTATGTGGCATTGTTTTTCTCTAGTGATTAGACTAACAATACAAATTGCAGACTAATTAATAAATAAAAACCTCCTTTGTTCAGTTGATAGAGCCATTAGGTGGGTTTTAGCAAGACTAACATTGTGTCATCTCACTATATTATATCAAGATATTGATCTATCAGTCTAATTGTCTAGTGTTCTCCAGGCTTGTTCTAACCTTATGCAAAAAGGCCTCACAGATCAAGCACAGTTGTTAGGTTAGTTACAGCTCAGCCTATATAAAACATACAATATGCAGAAACAAGAGCAAAAGATGCACATTAGGCAGTTCATCAATCCAAATACTTCCCTAAACCTACTCCTCGCAGCAATACCAATGTAACTGACAATTTCTTCACGAACAAATTTAAAGGTAAAACAGTGGCATTAAGCAAATTCATAATTATCAAAGTGATCTGTGCTGTTTTCATTTACCTTCTTCAGCTGGTAGGTATTCATTCAGCTCGCTGTGTACATCAAATTATTAGAATGCCTCAGACCTTCTTCAGAAAGTGTTTGCACAGTATGAACAGTGGGACTACCAAAGACAGAGAGCTATTCTCCTCCTGCCAAACTCCTCTGTCTTTTACAAGATCTACAGTGTTTCCATGAGAAGTCCTGCAATAAGAACTCCTCAGTTACTCCTCAGCATTAAATGTGCTTCCCAGTTATTAAAAAAAAAAGGGAGGAGGAATGGAAAAAGCAACCTTTTATGTTGATCTTTACATAAATCACCTATTCAATGTAAACACACATGGAGTGTAAAGCCCAAGTTCTTTAAAATGGGCCTCATTTTCTACTAATTCTTTCTCCCTGTTCTCCTTCCCTTGAACTATGGACTGCCACTGCCCATTCCGCAGCAGAGTCAGTTCAAGTGTTCCTGGTCTCCTAGGCTTGAAGTTTTGTTCTAGAGCTGCTCTTGTACTGTGTCACTCTGAATTAACTGATAAGAGACTTTCCATAGTGCTGAAAATGAGCCATGGTTAAACAAGGACTCAAACACCTCAGCAATCCCTGCTTTGGATGGGGTGCAATAACAACTGCCCTGTCAAAACTTCCTGTGCTGGAAATCGTGTTTGGTCCCTGGTTTACACTGGTGACAAACATCAGTTTCACTCACCATGACAAATGACAGCTGCTAGTCATGGCATTCGTGGCACACTGATGTCATACTGGTAGGAACAGTATAACACAATCCAAACAGAGAAGGAAAAAGCCTGCATTTTGGGCTTTGGGCGAAATCAGTGTGTCCTGCTACCAGAACAGACCAAGATAAGAAAATACAGCTGAGCTAATATGCTGTGTGACAGTAGTTCCCACAGTTGCTAATGCTGCCTTTGCAGAACTTTTGGCCTGCTTTCTACAAGTCTTTATTCACACCAGTTCATACCTCAAGAAGAAAACCAGTAGCAAGCAGCCAAAAATTTCCTCCTACAAGTAAACTTTCCTCTATTACAAAAACTAGATAAATACATTCCAAAAATATTTATAAATCTGAATGTTTGTAACACTGGTTGAATTCCAAAAATTTTTGAATTATCTGATTTTTTAAAAATCAGAATTTATAGTATTAAACACAGAAATGAGCAGGTACTATTAAGAAATAATAATATTTTACACAATTATGCATTATTAGCTATTTCACGATAGCCTAAAATTGCATGCGTATAGCCAAGAGTACTGTACTCACAGTTACAGGACTACCACAGTGCATTTCCACGCTTGGGATTTAACTTCTGAGGAC
Organism: Irena cyanogastra; assembly: GCA_013397155.1. Lineage (NCBI taxonomy): Eukaryota > Metazoa > Chordata > Aves > Passeriformes > Irenidae > Irena > Irena cyanogastra. Next base: position 127,622 of record VWZV01007560.1, on the reverse strand, counting down.
TGACATGGGTCGCTGAGCTACTTGGGGTGGCAGTAAGAGTTTGGAGGACACCGGAGAGATGGGGATGCTGGGCAGAGGATGTCAGCAAGGGACCACCTAAAGCTGTGCCCACCCCACAGCCCCTTCCTGCCCTGCCCTCCCACCAGCCATACCACCCGCTGCTCCCAGACCCACCAACACAGCTGCTCTCCAGAACAGAGCAGGTCCTGACCTGCCTTTTAACCAAAACCAGAGAGGTTTTATCAGCTCCTGCTCCCAGCCCAAAGCCACGGCAGCCCACAGCCTGCTGCAATGGCCTCAGATGCTGTTTGGTCCCATAAACACTTACTAGATGATTTCTAAAATGCTCTTAAGCACGAGGGGAAAAACACATTACCATCAATTAATTCTTAGCATAACGACAATTGTGGAAGTGGAGCAAATATTTATTTTCTAGCACGCGTGTTGTGACGGAAGCAGCTGCACGACGCCGTGCGCTCCCAGGGCTGTGCAGGCTCGGGGGCTGTGTGCCCCGGTGCCCCGCAGCGCCGCGCTCCAGCCGGGCAGCGCCCGGGACAGCGGCGCCAAACAGGAGCCTGGCAGCCCTAATTCCCAAAAAGCTACTGCAATTTACGCTCGAGCGGCTCTGACCTACTTTGTAAGCAGCAAGTTATCTCATTCATTTGCTCAAAATAGCAGATCATTCTGTGTGAAGGGATGAAAAACAAAATCCATCATTTCCACTGCAGGAGAACCGCCAAAATGAGACCACTCCATGCTTGTCACTGCAGCTGTAGTTTCTCCTCTGAGGTAATAAACAGATGACCAGTCGATCTCTGGTTACCCGTGTGAGACAAGAGCTGAGCCCCCTGCGAGCCGCGCACGGGAGGGGCCGGTCCCGCCCAGGGCATCCCACCTTACAGCCGGCAGCGCGGAGCTCCGCGGTCCCGTCCCACGCACGGCCCCACAGGATTCCCCCGCAGGGAAGGGCTCTACAGCAATACTTGGCAACTTCTAAAAGGGAAGTTTACCCACGTTTTGGTTACTAGTCCATCTACAAGTGTTTTTCTCCTCAATGCTTATTGGTCCTTCTAAAGGATGTGCATAGACTTGGTAAAAGGCAAACAAGAAAATTTAATTAATACTAACCCTATGACTTTTTCGTTTTGCTCTTAACAAATTATTCCTTGATCTTTTCGGTATGATTAAATTTTTTTTTTTTTGTCTCCATACATGCAGTTAATTTTGTTTTCAGGTTTATATTTTTACTGTATGGATATATGAAACACAGTGCATACGTACATGAGCATGTTCAACTAGTATTCCAATGGAGGCATGGGAGAATTCCCTAAAAAAAAAAAATCAATATTTCAGTCCAATTATAACAGAAACAAAATCATCAAACTTTGGAGTACAATGTAGCTACCCTAGAGAATAGATATTTGGTTTTCTGACCAGCAGTAAGAGTTCATAATTGAACAGCTGCAGAAAAGAGAGGAAACAAACATACAACAAATTAGTTTTCAAGCCTATCTTCACAGAAAATTTCTACTGTATTTTACTTTCGATCATAACATGATAAACAGAGTTCCTTCCTTCTCTGTTCTTCTACAAAACAGAGTGGTCTATAGACGTTTAACCTATTGTATTGCATAATCCCTCACTCACAGAAGCAAATTAAGCATGGAGCAGCTCAAGAACTGCATCTATTCACAACTGTAAGGAGTGTCAGATCTCAAGTAGTAATTCACTTATTAAACAGATACAATCCTTTTTCAATTTTTTTTACTACATTTTGCTAAAAAATGCTAACTTTTTCTTGTAGTTTTTGGTTGGTTTGGATTTTTTAAGTGTCTCTGTCATTATTAGCATTGCAAACAAGGTATCAGTCAAAAGGACAAGGCAAAATTTTAATCATACTTATTTTAAAAGTGCAAACCCTGTTTCTAGATTTTCAGAGAGAATGGAGCAATGCATAATAAAATATGAATTTAATTCATATATGTGTATCTGCACCTATTTATACTGCTGAAGTCATAAATGTTTAAATCCATCAACTGCGTTTTTTCATTTCCCATTTTCAGGAAAAAAAGTAAAAGGAGGTTCTTTACTACAGTAAAAAGAAAAATGCTCTAATACCAAAAGATCCAATTAAAATAATAGGGCCATTTGTTTCAGTAGGATTTCACACATACAAGAGAAATGCTAACCCTTGGGAGAATGTTCTCAGCTCATTTAACAATATATGTTTCCTCTGATATGAAAACTTTAGCTTTTGCATTATAACATCATTGCTAACAAGGCACACGTATATATCTCATAAGTAGATGGAAACACGAATGTGGGAGGAATTATAATAGGTCTTTATCCATACTCTACTCCTCTCAGGATTCACTTGCATCTGTTGTTTACTCACCTGGGTAGCTTTTTCCTCTCCATACATTTAAAATACCCACTCAAAAAAGGCTCTGTGCTCTGAAAGACAAGAAGAAGATAAGTAAAAAAAACTAAGACACACCAGTCAGGAAAAAAAACTATGAAGGGAATCAAAGGAAGAATTTGTGTTCCAGGACTACCAAAACATCTCAAAGGGCAGCTGGCATACAGCTTTTTTCCACCAGCCAAAAAAAAGCCAATCTGCTCCCAGGGCACAGTGTATTCTGGGACACCTTGGGCAGGGAGGCTGGGCAGGCTGCACAGGTGCCAGTAGCTCTGTTAGCAGCCAGGGACAGCAGCAAACCCAAAATCTGCAACTCAGGAGGTGCAGTTCTTACCCAGGCAGTCTTAATGGCAATGATATAGAAAAGCTAAAATTTTTAGGTCATTAGAAGTTTGCTTCCCATTTTTGTGTACCTGGAAAAAAAACTCTGATTGGAGATGAGCTTTTTATTTTTTAACTGGTTTTACGAGTCATTTAAAGATAGTCAAGACTAGTATCTGACATCAGTGAACAATTTCTAACACCAGGATATTTTAACATTGCGATAAACTCATGTTCCAAATTTTCCTGTTTATACCAGCATCTAATTTTCTCCATTTGTAAGAGAAAGTTCAAACTTGACCAGTTAAGCCATTAATGAAGGAAGATTTATTTTTGTAGATCACTTTCCACTGACTATCAGCACACAGATATTTCTACCTAACCATGAGGACAAATGTAAAACTAAGATCTGAAACATCAAATCCCTAAAAGAATTTAGGCAATAATCTCAAATTATAGATACAGTCCTACAGTCAAAATGTCAAAATTATGTCCAACCAATTCAGAATAGAAACATGAATGATGTGATTAGGAATTTCATAAAGCCTACATAAGGGACAGCTCTCTAGGAAAAAGCTGGTCTCTGAATACTTTTTTTCTGCAATACAGTACTTGTAAGTCTAGAACTAAAACTTGCACATGCCTTGTATATTTGATTGACTCCATAAGGTTTTCATCTAAATTCAAAATATAACTGTGTTTAGATATATTTGAACATTTTATTGCATTTAGTTATGAGAGATGAATTTTTCCTGAGAGAACCTAGGGCACACAACATTGCCAGATCATTCCAAACAAGTTAATTCTGAAATGGGCTTGAATCAATAACACAAAACAGGCGGTAAAGCCAATTTTTACGGTAGTCATGGTTTCATAAAATAATATCAAGACGGTCAGATTGTAAGCTCCCTGCATCTCAAATATAATTTGCAACCAACTCTAAGCACAAAGAGGAAATAGATAGGTGGAAGACATAGATAAAAACAAATGATAGATAGATAGATAGATGAAACAAAAGAAACTGGAGGTAAAGAAAGAATGCAGAGTAGTTGCCATTCAACACAGCGTGAAAGAAAGCCAAACAAGTGCAGCATGTAAGTAATTCAAGGTAAATAGAATGCTTTTCTTTCATTTAGGCTTTAAAATTGTTATGAAAAGCCTTGTTTTTCACTTTATCTGTAAGACATAGGCAGACAAGGGATGAATGTATAAATATGTCGCTGCAATACATGCCTTTTAATGAAAATGGCTTTTTAATGATCCCAAAAGCTACATTTCTCTCTGACTTGCTCCATTTCCAGACTATCAGCATGAAGTATGCACAGCAAATGCACTGGTTTTGCATGTCCTTCACTAAATCCCAGGACAAGCAAGCATCCAAGCGCTGTAGAAAGCAGAGTTGCCATTATGCAGAGCAGATACAGAGAAGCTGCACGTCCTTCACTGCTTTTATTGAACTTCCAGAGCTCCGTGACACCGCGGTGCCTTCTCCCACAGCAGACCCCAGTGTGGGTTACCTTGCACTCCATATGCATAAATAAAGGATGATGCATGGCAATGTGCCTTGCTGTTGTTCTCTGCCTCAAGGACACTTGTTAAAAGTGTGCCATTGCTCCCACTCCCCCAAGCAGGCACATTGTGTTGAAGTGCTCCATGCAAAACTCTGAGCACACAAATACCAGAGGATTTCGTTCACAAACGAAGAAAAGTCACAAGTCGGAAAGAGGCTGATGCAATCCATAGCCTTCTTACTGTCTGAACACAATGAATTCTTCTTTCCAATGTCAAAGTTCCCCTTTCAGTCAGTAATAAACAAAAAACACACTGAATAATGTGCAGAAATGTACCAGCTAGTAGAAATAGCTTTTTTTTACTGTTTTTTCATGTAGGCAATAATATTTTTTTTAGATTTCAGCATCATCATAGAATAAAGGAACATTTTCCTTACTTTATCACCATCCATGAAGTTTTACCTACAAATATTTCCTGTAAGGAAGGTCCATTGATTAGGAAACTGTAATATAGTTGTTATAAAACCAAGACAGCATTAAAAATGGGCTTGGACTTCTGCATTCACTTCATGTTCAACACTTCAAGGTAAGCTTTGTGCAACCTATGTTACTTGGACAAAAAAAAATCTCCATTTTTTTTCCTGGGTTATCATTTTTGCTTCTTTGAAATAATAGAAGACAGGAGGAATCCAAAAAGAGAACACTGATGAAAAAGATAATGACTGAGAGGTTCCACACAATCAGTTAACAAATGCGCCTATCCATTAATGAGTCAGAGGGCACAGCCTTATGGAGGGCTCCACAGAATCAAATACCTACATCACCTAACAAACAAACAACAAAAAAGGCCCCCAAAAATCCCATTTGCTGGGCAATTTCAAATTCATCGCTTTTTCCATTTTGTCTCCTCTCCTGACTCAGAGTGCCTTCCAATTAATATTTATCAAATGTCTCTCCCTTTTACACTTAAATCAGTTCAAAAACTGCACCTGTTTCACGAGACCTATGTTTGCTTCTGACAGCTGATATTTGAGAAAAAAACAAAGAGGACTTAAAAACCCTACCTAAGTACATTACAATGTAATCAAGAAAGAGAGTGCTGAGTTTGGCTTAGTCAGAACCAGATATCAGCAAGGCACATGGTGGTACCCCAGGGACACAGGTAGATGTATGTGTGCTGCACAGCCTGGAAAGGACCCCACACATCTCAGCTCATGCCATCAAATGTGGCTGAAATTCAGCAACAGCACACAGCAGTTACTGAGTGCCCTGGAGACACCATATTCACCTCATTCCGCTAGAAAATAAGGCAGAAAAAACCTTGCGAGGGTGCCACAAAACAAAACAACAACAAAATCAAGCTACAGTATTCAAAGCCAGAGTTCATTTTGTACAATAAAATGTGGGAAGAGCTTTGAAAACAAGAAGCAGCCACTGTGAACAACAACAGACAGCTGAAATCATTTGCCAATGTACAGATTCACTCCAAGCTTCACTTAAAGTTATCCATGCTTCTACAGAGTACAGGAGACAAACCAGACTTGCCCTAAAAGGCTACACAGGACTCTTTACATACATGTTTGCTAATATACAACAAAGTACTTTATAGAGCACTTTTGTTGCTTCATTTTAGCAGTTCTCACACATTATCTAGATGAGAGACAATTGCACAATGGCAGGTAAAGCTTGTTAGAAAGCGTCCTAAAAAGAGGGAAGATCTTGCCTCTAAAATGCACAGAAAAGATCACAAGTCTATATATGCTGAGGTACTCTGCCTGGGATTCTTTAAAGACAATTTGGTGGGGAAGAGACTTGCAGCTTTTTGAAGCAGTTTCCTTCAGTACTGCCAGATGTCAAATTGCTTTCCTTTTCCTGGCAGCTGTTAAGGAACTGGTGTTAATAGAGCATATTATCAGCCATAGGACTGTCTTCTATGGCAGTCAGCACAGTCCCAAGCCCACAGGAGCCTGGTGGATGTGTCCAGCCCCTGGTCCAAATCCAGGGACTGTGACATGACTCTGAATGCTAAAGGTTCATGCACATTTCCACATTATTTCAAAGATATCTCCATTCCAGAGTACCCTTAAGAGGGTCAAGGTCACTTCTGTATCACAGCTCATACAAATTAACTTCTTACATATTTCTGTCAAGCTAATGGACAAAATTCAAAGAATGTACAACCTTAAAGACATGTTAATGTGTTATTTTCAACTGCCTTATTTAAATTGTATCCTTTTTTTAAAGGCAACGTCTTATATCCTTGAGTCATATTTGTTAATTCTGTATTAAAATGCACCCCCTTTCTCACTAATAGAGTGTTTTAAATTATACTCACACATTTTTAAATTCCTAGTCACTATCAATCAAAGCCATAATTCTCATAAAATTAAGCACAGGTTTCATTCCAGATGCAGAGAGTTCACATATTCTCTATGTTTTACATGTATTTCAGAAAATGCAAGTTAAGCAATATTTAATCATCTAAGATTAAAGTTTATTTTCACTGTCTTGAGCTACTTTTGAATGTGAAAGACCCAACAGTAATCTCAGTAGTGACTAGCTCAGTCTTTTTGCAGTCTCAGATATGCTACTGACATCCACATGCTCAAATGCAAAGGCATGCCAGCAGTTTCAAGTGAAATCACTTTTATTAGTTAGGTGTTACTACCAGTGTTAATGCAGCTCGTCAATGCCTGATCTCATTCTGAAAAATCTTACTATCTCCTTTTTACTTTCAAAATGCTTCTTGTTCCCCTGTTGCTGAGAAAACCTGGCTGTGTCTATAAACTCTCTTATTAAACGTTTTCAAAGCTAAGCAAGGTAGCAAAAAGAAAATTCTTCCTCTTACCTTTCATCTATACTTGTCTTTGAAATTATGTAAATATATTGGCTGTACATTTGGGCGTTTTTGAAAAAGAATATTTATGAATATTTATGTTATTTCTGAATAACATGAACTAAAGTTTTTTGCAATCTTTAAAACACTGCTCTCATAAATATCTGTAAAAAAAAAAAATCTAATTTAAGTCTGCAAAGATGCTGCAGTACAACCTGCCTGAATAACACTTTTGGGGAAATACAGATGAGGTTCTGGATTTCCAGCTGCAGTAAGGCAAAAAATTTCATAAGCATAATCCAAAGAATCCTTACTAGTTCTTGTGGGCTTTTTAATACTTTGTTAAGAGGTTGACACAGTAGTAGTTAGATCCATAAAGAAGATATTTTTATTACAATCTAACAAAATCAAGACTGTAACCATGATTCATTTTTTTTAATAACCTTAGTTCTCCAAGACTTCTGATCCTAATGGGGCAATCATGCATCACTGTTGTGCTCCAACAGAACTATTAGGCTCTGTGCTGTGCTAGTGTAATTGCAGTCTAATGGTTTACACTATCATAATGGTACTAAATATTTTACTAAACAAAATACAATGGCTAAAATGTGATTTAAACTGTTCCAGCTTTAAGATCGTACATCAAAGAAAGAACTGTTCCTTTCTTTCTGAATTGAGAGTAACAAAGATGTCAAAATTAGTTTCTTGTTTCTCTTAATAAAGTGATTAACACATAACATTAGAAGCAGAGTTTAAAAATTACAGCATAAAATGACTTCGTAAAAAAATAAAAGTATTAAAATATTTTGAGGCATTTTGATGCTCTGCTTCAGCAGGCTTAAACTGTCAGATTAACAAAGGATATAGAAATATAGGATATAGAGACACTCCATTCAGAGTCTAATTTGGATTTTTAAATAGAATTTCTGATTACTTACTTCGACAAAACTTTTAATAAAAATCCCACTCTGTGCAAGTGTAGCATATCATAACAAACTATCTAAGCACTAGAGAACACCATTATGGTGCACTTGTGATCAGTAACAGCAGCGGGGCAGGCAGCTGAGCTAGCAGCAAAGCCCAGCAGTGCCTCCCTTCCCTAAGCCAAGAGTGGGGTGACCGAGCTGTGCCTGGGCTGTGCCGGGGGTTGACCGGGCTGTGACTGAGGGTGACCGAGCTGTGCCTGGGGGTGACCGGGCTGTGACTGAGGGTGACCGAGCCGTGCCAGGGGTGTGCCTGGGGTGACCGGGCTGTGCCTGAGCTGTGCCGGGGGTGACCGAGCTGTGCCTGGGCTGTGCCAGGGGGAGACCAGCCAGCATCTGCTGAGCACCGAGGGGCACAGAGCCCAGCACCTTCTGACTCACTAAAGTCACCCCATGAGCTAAGCCAGGCTAATCCTGTAAGGAGGGACAATCAGTACAGGGAAGGGTTTGGAAAAGCCTGCCGTGGCCACACCAGAGCAGCCCCAGCTGCACCCTGCACTGGCTGCTGCCTTACTCCTTGGACAAAGCCAGTAATGTCTGTAACTCCCAAAGGGGCACTGACCTTGGTACTAAAAGTGCTCAAAGATTCTAAGATTGCCACCAGAACACCTGAAATTGATTTTTAAAAATCTACTTTGTCTAAAGCTAATTTATACTTAATTCTATTCACTATTTTTACCTAAAAACACTTATTTTTTTTTACTTCTAACTGAAGTATTAATTTACAGTGTTTTTCAAACACTGTTTTCTTGGAAAATAAATCTTTTCTTTTTCTCAAAAATCAGGACTTTTTTTCAGAAAAGGTTTTTTGTATTTGGACTAGGTCACCAGGGGTTTTTTCCAATATTTTGTTTACTACTAGTATTTTCTGCAACACTGATCTGCTTTAAAAAAAAAAAAAAAAGGAGAAAAGACATGTTTGTACTATCTAGAGAACATTTTGTACAGCTCATAACTCCTTGATTTAGGGACTGTCAAGATCTAGGATCACTTCGTACCTGGAGAATAAATTAATTCTTTTAAAACAGAATAAAATAAAACTTGTGTTTTACCTGGCACAGGAACTTTTTTTAAAACATGAAATATAGTGAATTCGGAAATTTGGTAGTAAATAATTTTTGAGCTTGTACCAATGTACTAATAACAAGAACTAATTATTGCCCATCCTGTAAATGAGAAGCTGTAACTTTGATGATACATTCTCTTTCTAGCCATGTTCTGCTTCAGTAGAAGGACCTCTCCAGCAAAAACTCCTAAAGGACTCAATATCTGCACTACACAAAAAAAAAAACCAAAACAAAAAAAAAAAAACCTCAAAAAATATCCCCAGCATTTGTTAAGGAAAAAACTACTTAAACCAAACTTCTCCGGTAAAATGTTCCATTTTGACAAAAAGCATTGAACATGCACTTTGAGCTTTTATTTCTCATTTAAATTAGGAATTTTTTTTTTAAATAGAGGTACAAAAAAACAGAGTAGAAAATCCATTCTCTAAAGATCTCTAGGATTTTTTGATACAGTATACACACCTAACCTATTACTCTTAGATAATTACCTAAACACTGAGAGGTTTAATTTTACTTTACAGTTTAATTGTCCTACTTAAAGTAAGCCTGTCACCTGTGTCACTTCGTGGCTCATAACCGTAATCCTCATTTAATTATTTACTTCAGGGGAGCATTTTAATTAAAGACAGACATTACTATGTGTGTAGAGTAACTTATACTCGAGGGCAGTGAGGATTTGTACAGTAGAGTGCTCACCTGAATTTCCATTGGCCACAACTCCACGTGCAGTGGCCCAGCTGCAGAGCCTGCTTAGAGAGATGCTCCTCACTTCTCTGGCCTAGGACCACATCTGGGGTGCCTGAAAACAGGCAGCACCACCAGGGCACAAATAGCTTGGATTACAGCTGCAAGGCTCCCAGCTGAAATATAAATGAGACAATAATAACTTCTCACAACTACAGTTGACCCTGCAAATAACCTTTGGACATAGGAGTGGGCATACAGCATTGTCTCCAGGGTGAGGCCACCACTGTGCCCCATTTCTGTGGTGATCAGTAATGGAGTGACCAGAAGAGAGGCACAGAGCATGAGCCTTCCTCTGAGTTATTTCCTGAAATTTGAGCAACCAGTGATTTATGGGTTTTCTAAGATAGGGGCTGCCTATCAGTTTGGGTTTTTTTTAATAGCCATCATTCGACCAATATTCTATGAAATTATCTAGTATCTATGCAAACTAGGTATATTTTTAGCTTCCAAAGTGTCACATTGCAGCAAGCTCAATGATTTAAAAATAAAGAGAAAAAAAAAAAAACACTGCTTTGTGTTTGCATCAAATTTGTCAGATTTGTGAGTTTGTGTGCTATTGCTGGGTCATCTTTACAGTAATTTTAACTTCCAAAGCAGACATTTCATCATCACACGAGTGGCACTATGCAACTTCCCTGCTCTGGACCAAGTAATATTTTTCATTGCCTGAAGACCCAATAGGCAACTTTTAAAAAATTAAAAAACTTTAATTTTTAACACATTTGGCACAATAGGATCCATTTCTCTGCAGGCACACCCAACCAGGAGAGATGGTAAGGGATGGCTTGTCCCCAGGCTTGCCAGCAGGTGACCAGGGCTCTCTGCCTGGGGCAGATAGGGACAAGATGCTGCCCAGCCTCCTGTTCTGCATACAGAACATATGTGCCAGAGTGAAAGAGCCCAGGTTCTGCAGAAGTCCCTTTTCCACCATTAGAATGCTTCCAGCATCTGTGGTGTCCTGATTTACTGTTCAGTATTCCTGACTCGCACAACGCCCAAGCAGCCCCATGGGCAGGCAGGGGTGTTTCCAGCCAGAATCCTTCCCTCTCAGAGAAGCTACTTCTGCAAACTCCCTCCTACACAGGAGGAGACACCAAGGCACTGTCTCCCTGCCAGGAGACAAGAAGAGTGCTGGTGGGATTTCTGCTGCTGGATTTTCTCCAGCACAGCCAGCAGTGCAGAAGGGGGACATCAGGCACATGGGAACTGCAGGCCACCTGTTTCTGAGGTAAGTGCCTCTCACAGCAGTCACTTCATTATTAACAACCTCCATATCTTCATAAGATGCTTATCTTTTTCAATAAACAGGAACAGTTACTGAAGGCTTTGTTTGGTGCTCTTTTTTTTAATATTGGGATGAATCCAAAGATTGCTTTCTTTAGTATCTACCCTTCTTCAGTGATGAATGTTTTTTCATGAGCAGTGTCATTACATACAATTTTTATCATCTAGATTGTTCTATTTTATTCAGCAACCTAGAAAAAAAATTTCTTCTTTCTCTTTCTAAAGAAGTTACCTTCAACCTACAATTTGTCTGCTGCTTCTTACAGTATCCTCAGCACAGCCATGGCCCCTAACAACTGAGGGCATTCAGCACGTTCCACTACTGAGTGTATCACATTTCCCATCTGAAATTGCTTACCTCATCAGTCACTAAGGGGCCAGTTTGGAAGTCATTAAAAATAATGAGAATGCTGGCACTTCTCCCAGCAATAATGGCATTGGTTTCTGTGTTGCTTTTATACTTTAAGACATTTGTATATATCCACAAATCATTTAACTCTTATCTTTGTACCAGCTTTAATGAAACTAATGGCTGCTGAAACTGTGTGGGTTTTAGTCTACTTTTTATTTAAATAAGCTTTTGCCCACTCCATCATAAAACAACACAAACACTTACACAGCATATTGCATCACAAAAGCCCCAAAGTGTTTACCAGTGTTTACTATATCCATCACTGAAATGCAAGCACTTCTCAGTCAATAAACACTTCAGCTGACAATAAAGTCACAAGAGAGTTTTCGGAAGGAAAGCTGAAGAGCAGCAAATCCAATTTTTCTAAAACAAATTTAGAACCAGGGTCTTGTATTTTCATCTCCATCTGTATCTACTGTAGTCTTTCCCTCCTATGACCATGCAAAAAAAAAATGTAACTCCATATTAACTCACAGGGTAACAACATCACTCCTGCAGGGTCCACGCTTTACAAGCTTTGACAAGACAACGAGCCCTCAGGAACATGCTCCAGGCCAACACAAAATGCACCCTTAGAGTTTCAACTAATTTTTGGAAAACACATATTAATGCATGTTAAAACCTTAAAAGATTCACCCTTCATATTCCAGGTCTAGCTCAGGGCTGATGTAAAATTTCTGTGTGCTTTTCCCAATAAGAACACATACGATTTACATGGTTTGAGATAAATAAGAGCAATACAAATATGGAAAAAAAATCTCACCTTCTTTAGATGTGTGTTTATTTGCTCTAGGCATACATTTGAACTGTACATTACAAACAGACCTGTCATGAGGACAAACACAAAAGTTACAGAATCAGCCCTTCTGAATGGGAAGTGTGATATATCAAACTCATAGAAATTAATGACAGCATATAAAATGACTCATACATTTTGACATCATCTGCTCACAGACAAGATATCTCTAAGATGCAAAGGACTTGAACTCCAGTCACCCTGGAAGTCCATCCACAGTGTGAAAAATCCAGAGAAGCTGGATTGCTGCTGAAAGCTCCATCTTGTCAAAATCAGTAGAGTTTAATATGATTAAACAGACTGATTTATCTAGGTGGGAGCATAAAGAAAAGGCAGGTACAAGTCAAATAGTAATAATTAATAATCAATAATAAAACTACAAGTACCAAACATAATAAAAAAGTTCCCCAAATGCTTCATAAGGTGAACTTTAAAGGTGTCTTGATGTTATTATCAGTATATGTGACAATCTGAAAAACATTACCACTCCATAGAAGTTAATCTAAAAGCCTATTTTGTAAGGTTATTAAAAGAATATTTTTAAGGCTGTTACATGTTTAATACTTTTGCAAAGTATTTTCTTTGCATTTATTTTTAAGTGCTGGATAAGGTCTCCTTTTAGAATGCATATTGTTTAATGTACCCTTTAGTTGGTGTAGCACTTTTAATCTCAAAATATTTTAAGCCATGTTACAAATACCAAGCCACAAAAAAAGAAATCACTCAACCATCCTCAGCAGTAACTAGAATATCATGAGTTTGATTTCCTTTATCGATTAGATCAAGGAATGAAATGACAGCAAACTAGCTTCATGATTATCACTCTAGTTTGAAATTATCTACCACACATCACCCACAGAACTACTAGTACAAGCTACACAATTTAAGCAATAGGTGCAAATGCTCAGGCATCATGAGTGATCCTACCATTTTAAGACATGAGAACATCCTTATGAAGTACAAATAAGTGAAGAAGAATGTAAAAATTGATTTAAAGATACTATTGAACAGCAAAGACAAATAACAGTCTGGCAATTTAATTTTATTAAAATAAACATACATTTTGAGAACATTTGGGGAAATTTTCTGTTTTATTTTCTCCTGCACTAAATGGCAAAATGTAGGTAGTAGTTTTTTAGATACCAAAAGCCTGCCTGTGGCTCATTATCCAATTAATTGATATGAGTAAATTAGATAAATCAAGCTAAATGACAGCTAGTTGCTCCACAAAAGCTAGTAGTATATTACAATAAGGGGCTTTCAGAAAATTACATCAGTGCAGAGGTCTTCCCTTTCGAACCTTAGAAACACATTAAAAGACATTTCTATCTTCACTTCCAGAAAAATAAGCATTTTAAAAAGGGATGACAAGTAATTCATATTCAGAAACTCACTGAGAAGATTACAGGTGTTACAGTAGCAGTGGAGAGTTTCATTGCAAAAGCATGACAGAATTTTTTCATCCAGATCCTCTTCCATGAAATGGATAAGATCTCTCATACCTATTATCTCAGATGTCTCTCTCCTATCCTCCTCAAGGAAAAAGAAGACAGCTTGGCAGCTCTGTTCTTCCATCCCCTCTGACCACTGCACCTGCTGCACCCATTTGAGAACATTCTGCCATCCAAGGTGCTTCTTTTTACACCGAGACAGGAATGACACTCGGGACAGCCCAACCAATCTTGTTAGTCTCTTATGAAGTTACATGGGATCGCTGCTTTTTCAGGCCTTATAAGAATCCTGCTTTGGCTTTGTCCAAATGTAGGACATTTCAGGGGATGGTACAGGACTTTAAAACACAGCTGAACAACTAGGGAGAACTGAATCTGAGTTCATTACATTGGGAGCCCAGTAAGAGATTTAGTGCCAGGTAATGCAGAAAAAAATATAAACAACCCCCTTCTGTTTGGATCTAAGCATCAATGCTGACCATACTGCAGGGTTAAAATCTGCTCTTAGGAAAAATAATCACATAAAAGCTATAACTGAACTCCTAAGCGTGAACTCTGATGCAGTGGGGAATACACCTTCTCAGGCTGGACAGAAGTTTCCATTATGTGAAAAAGAAAAAAGCATGGCTTTTCTTACCACTGAGATGCTTCTCACTCTTTTTCATTTCAGTGGTGGTTTGTTTTCCACCTTCCTCCCTCGTGTCACCTCAGACAACGGCAGCTTAAGTGGACAATACAAGCAGATGGGACATTTCTATTCATCTCACTCCTCCCTCATTTTTTGTTTTTGTTGCTGTAGTTTTACATGCATCAAAATGAGAATTTTGCCCAAGACACTGCCTGCGTGAAAAAGTCCAGGTCACTCAGAGATTCTGAGCATCAGGTATTCATTGATGGCTTTCCAGTAGATCCTGAAGTGGCAGCCAAGAATTTACAGCTGAGGCTGTTTAGTCTGGAGAAAAGGAGGCTGAGGGAGACCTTATCACACTCTAAAACTGCCTGAAAAGAGGCTGCAGCAAAGCGAGGACCAGTCCTGGAAGAGAAGCAATAGCATGAGAGGAAATGCCTCAATTTGCACCAGGTGAGGTTTAGACTGGATATTGGGAAAAAAATTCTTCACTGAAAGGGTTCTGAAGCACTGGAACAGGCTGCTCAAGGAAGCAGCTCTGTCACCATCCCTGGAGGGATTGAAAAGATGTGTAGATATAACATGGTTTAGTGGTGGCCCTGGCAGTGTTGGGTTAATGGTCAGACCTTAGTGGACTTCTCCATCCTAATGATTCTGCGATTCTATCTTCCCAAAATATTGCACATCAGCAGAAAAAAATCAAGCCTCTGATTTTCACATTCAAATGTTAGCTAAGAAAGTGTTTAACCCTGGAGACATTTTCAGAAAATTAGTTCACAGCCTTTGCTCAATTTAATCAGAAGTTTTAAACTCTGATAGTGCAATTAAACACAATATACTCTTGTAGCTGCCATTTATCACACTGCTACCTTTTCAAGTAACCTGGCCAACAAAACTGTCTGGTTCTTAGGAGTGAAGAAATGAGAAGGATAATGTTCTGTAGGAAAGCAGGTCTACCCAACATTTTACCGTACTAAAAATACCCTCGGGACTTGTTCTGATACCTTGTAATTATGCACACATATCCTGATTTATGGTCCATGTCTCCCAGCTCCAAGTAGTATGCACTCTGTTTCATATCTTGCCCTATTTATGTGTAAAATACTTGAGTCTGTACTGCCATAAAAGAGAGGACAGGCTCATTGCACATGTTACAATCCATTTCATATGAGCATAGGCATAATCTAATGATCCTTTTCAACTAAGGATAAATATGCACAATTTAGCCTTAAACATATTCAGTGTCAGATCATTTCAACTGCTGCCTCTGAGAAATATGCCTGTGATGTTAAAGATCTCTGCTGTCCAGCCTCCTCCTTAAGACTGTAGAGAGTGTGGCAAAGGAGACAAATATGTCTAAACCAGAAAAGGGACAAGAAACATTGTCAGCTGTGTATCAAGACACATATCTGCTTCCAGCCAAACTTGTGAATTCATGTTCCACAACTTTCCCCTGCTTCTCTCCACCTCCACATGACCCTGCTGTCTCACTGACCATCTACGTAATTAATGAAGAAAAGAGAATCCACCTTGTCCAAGTGAGTACTACCAAAGAGAGAGGTAGCAGTTTTTGATGGGAAAATTAGGTTGATGGGAAAATTAATAAGTAACAATTACCTGTAACAATTACTGGAAGTATCCTAATTACTAGGTATATGCAAGTCATTTCAAAAGAGGAAGGGACAACCCGGGTTAGACAAAAAGATCTCATTTTCATTCTCGATGTCTTCTCTGCAACCCTCACACAACCACTGGCATGTGGCTGAAAGCCTCTCTTTGGAGACAGAGAGCAAAGGAGTCACCAAACATTTATTTGCTAGTGGGTTGTTTTGTTTTCTTGGGTTTGTGTTGGTTTGGGGTCTTTTTTATTTAATTTTCCACCAGTTTTGAAATAAGACAGCACATGCAGATTTAATGTTGCAATGTGTTCCTGGCCACCTTTTACATGCTGATCTTTAAAAAAGGAAATGTGCTAAGTGCAATGGAGTGGCCTTAGCTGCTGTCCATACAAGAAGAGCGGGAATCTGTGTGTGCTAACAAGGGATGCAAAGACCATAGCAGGGAGAAAGAAGGGTCTTCAAATCACTGTGGCTGGGGTCATTAAAAATTTTACTAGCTTTTTTTTTCCTAACATATTTTAAATTTGGTTGACTGTTGGGTGTATATTTATTCACACCTTTTGCACAAAGGAGAAGGTTTTGCAGTGTTCTAAGATAATTTTGAAAAAGGACTCTGACAACATAAGGTCCAGTTCATCCATTATACAAGTCCATGTTTTTGCTGACTACTTTTTCAAAAACAATTTAACTTGTAGGCTGAATTCAAGCCTTATTTCATGTCACAACACAGCTTCAATTCTGTGTTTGTCAGTTCTGACAACTCTGTACCCATTTCCTACTTGTATGGATACAATTAAACATGTACTAATGTACCAATAATAAACTTGCATTATTAACAATCACTGCAACACAATTAGCAATTCCCAGAAAAGGCTACAATCCAAACCTGAAAGTTACATAATATTATTTTCATTTATTTTTGTATTCAGCTACATCTACTACACATTGTTTATGTTCCTCTTAGTGGTAGCTCCACCAAGTTTTCTTACATTACAATAGAACTATTTTTTTCCTATTCAGATTCAAGTTTTTCATCTTCATTTTGGTATGAATTGCTATGAATTAAGATGTGGATCAAAAGAATATTTTCCCCCACATGTGCAGAAACCACAAAAATTATGGAAAAGGAGCAGCTTAGGGAAAGGTTTAAGGAGTTCTCATGCTTTTCCAGCAAGTTCACATAGATGGCTATGCAGTCAATTTTGTGAATAACCTAAGCAAATAAAACCAAGTGACACTTGCATTTAATAACTTCTTTCAGGACCAATCTAATCTGCATACATCACACTTTCCATACTTTATTAAACATTTTTTTTAATCAAAGCAGGTTTGCTTTTCATGATCTCTATTATGAATCTTCTATGAACAGTTCCACCATCCATGTTTATTAGCTTTCTCCTTCTCTTTTTTCTTCCTTTTTTTTTTCAAGGATATCTGCATTCCTTCCAAAATAAGATCATTTTTCTTGTCACCCCACTAACTTTTTTTGTGTTCCCTACTTCAAAGGGCTTATATATTTAAACAAGTAAGGGCCCTGGTAAGTAAGGGCTCACCATCATGCATCAGATGTAACCCAGAAATAGTTTTATCCATCCAAATTCCATTAGGTGCTGTGACACTATGGAGCAAAACTAGACTCTTTGAGACAGAATCCAACATTTTAATGACAATCAATACCTCCCTCCCTCTATGTGTGAGCTCTCTGACTATTATTAATCTTGATACATTGGAGGCTGAACACTGGACAGGGTGAAGGACTAGACTGCACCTCTGCTGCCAACGTGCTGAACTGAATGAACTGAGTGCAGGAAAACAGGCCTGGAACTTTTAAATTTTAATTATCTCAGAGAGACTAGGCCATGAAAATAAAGTTCTTATCAACACACCGCCAACAAATTGATAAACCAGGTGCAGAATAACTTCTTTTAAAAATAAATTAATAAAAAATTAGAGGACAGAAAGACTAGTCATAAAAGCAGACAAGAGAGTTTAATTTTTTTTGTTTTCTTGCAATTTTCTTACGAGATCCTCATCAGAAGAAGAGAAATGAACCAAGAAATTCTTGAACTATTTACTTACATGGAACAAAGGAGATATCACAGAAACAATTGTACATCTAGATGATTTTAAAACCTTCCTTGGTGCATCTGAAAACCCACCTACAAATAAGAAAGGTAGAAGCAAACTTAAGCAGTGTGAAGCTATAGTACACATCTTAACAGCCTAAAAATAACCAATGAAAGCTTCTACAGCAAATCAAATGCACAAAATAAGCTATCACCATGTCAAAAACTAATATTCGTACAGTGATATTCTATAGGAAAAGTCAAAATAACAAAAGCCCTGATTTGGAAAATTAGAGCCTGTAATGGCATTGCTACTTTCTAGCCATCTGGATCCACAGAGATATTTAATACTGCTAAGAACTAGGGCCTAAACTGAAACCAGAAGGACAAAAGAGAGAAAGATGGACATAAGAGAGTCATTTAGCCTCAACAACCCAAAACTGTCAGGAGTCTACCATTTTTAGCTTGTAAGATAAAGTATGTATTTAGCATCTGAAAAGTCTGGATTTTGTAATAAGCACCAGACTCAATCTTAATGTGCAGAGGATACAGCCTCTTTGTAAGGCATTCAATAACATCATACTTGATCATATAAGAGCCATTTAGACTTCACATATTGAGCAATGGCTCATCTACAAAATATCAGTGTATAGAAAAAGCAAAAGAACACATTACAAAAGGATATCCAGTCCTCCCGATAAGACTTTAAAGCAATATATAATATACCCTGGATTAATATCATATTAATAGCTGTGGCAAACTCATACCCTTCCCATTTCAATAGCCTGAGCCAAATAGGGAATGCATCTGACTATCTTTTCAGTAATTCTACTTTTTAAGTGTTATATTGAATCAGGTCAAGCAGAACCCAAGATACTTTATTTCAAGGCTATTTCAACGGTTAGAGCAGCAATTTAAATAGAAAGCGAGAGTGGTACTGTTCTCTGTACTTTAAACTATTCTCATAGTTTAAATAAATGAAAGTTATTGAAACTGGTTTCCAGAAACTAACTTGAATCATGCACAAATGTGCTGTTTCAATACAGAATAAGATCAGCAGTGCAGAAATGAATTACATTAAAAAGCAAAAATATGCTAAATCAGACAAAGATTTGAAACTCCAATACATCACAGGTGATTCTCCAGAAGCACATGTTTTCACCCAGAATACACCTATTGCACACAGAAAGTAGAAAGTGAAAAGAAATGCTAATCCATGCAACAATGCGGCTTCACAGAAGCAGTGAAGGGCTTCAGTTGGTCCTTAAAAGCAGGCATTGGGGCAAAATGAGATACAGCAGGATGCAAAGGGAATAGGCAAGTGACTCAAAGATAGGATCCCACCTTCTTCTCTACCCTGCTGTCCACGCTCCAGTAAATAGATGCCTTTAACATCACTACATGTAGGACAATATTCTTGAGAAGCTAAGGCACTAGAGAAACTATATTTGAGAAGCTAAGGCACATGTACATGGTGGTGCTTCAAAGCATGACGTTTCTAACATCATTCTCTCATTCTCTTTTCTATTTATTTTTATAGACACAGACCCATGAAGGAAAGACCCTGCTGACTGAAGCAGTTTCTCTGCTGAGAGGTGCTATTGGCACAGAGCTGGCAAAATGATACTAAATTAGAATAGAAAGCTTAGATATTGCCTCCGCTTAAATACAAAAGCACACACATACTCCACTCATAGTGGAAGAGCAAATAAACCGAAAATAAAAGCGTCCCTAACAGCAACTTCTTCCTTAGCTGCAAAAAGAGTAAAGTTCATGCAGTTATTGCTAGTGCTCTCAGGCCAGACTAGTTCATCACCACATGGGAGGAACAGAAAGAGCTGCTGGTAAGCCAAGCACCCTTGTGGAGGCTTCCCCAGCAGTGTTCTGCAGAGCTCCCAGGCAGTGCTCACTGCCTGGCACCACCCAGCACAGCCACCCCAACACACTCCTGGAGAGCACATGCCTACTGCAAACCTCAGTCACAGATCCACCACAGATTTCAGTCCCAGGTACTCTTATTTTATATCTCAAACCAGAACTTTAATCCTCATAGCCTACATCAACCAACCCTGGGAATGCTAAGGTTTTCATCACAAAAGCTTAGGAGGTCCCAAAATTTCCTCATCTAGCAGGCATGCTCAGAAACATCTCAATTCCAGCAAGTCTGGGAAATTCACATCTTGGAGGCCTGGGTTTCATCAGGAACAGTGAAGAGTTACTCCCCCTAACATTCTGCCCGAGGGTATTAGTCCCACAGGCAGGCAGTACTTTTACCTAGAGAGGTTCCATGCAAAAACCCATCAGCAAAACCTTCCTCAAAATCAATTGTCATCATCACTGTGACTAATCCTGCACTCTCCCAAACAACCCTTCTCAGCCAGCATGTACAGAAACCGGTTACCCGTTCCAGGAAAGTGCAGTGAACATAAAAGGTGGGGCAAGAACCCAATGACCACATACTGCAATTACTCATGTCCTGGCTGTAAAGTCCACTGGCAAACCCACACCTAGCTTCACTTGCAGCTCATTCTGTGTCTGGGGTGAAGGAAAGGGGAACAATTATACTCTCTGAAATCATCATTATTGTTTCAATGGTTGCATTAGCATTCTCAAAGCATAAACCGCCCACAAAACATTTGAGGCAGACATCTAATGATGGATTTTCCCAACAGAGAAAGCAATTCCTCTAAGCAATAAAACAGTCTGTGAGAAATCCTGCAGTCATAAATCTAGTATTTCTCATTACAAAATTTACATCAGCCACGAAGTGATTACTTCTGAAATTACAAACCCTTGTGGGCAGAAATATTAGCGGGTTACCAACTGCCATTCTCATGAGTCATGAGAAAAGCAGTTCAAGTCATAATAGTCTTGTAAAAAGCAAAATATCAAAAGAATTAATTGTCTTATTATAGACAGAAAGTTTAGGGCATCCACATAACAAGCGTCTAGGCATCAAAATACAAAGGCCAGCAGTAAGGTCCCATCGAAACTTTCAAAGGTTACAAAGGAATATCCAAGCAATACAGGTTTGTCAAAACTTTTCAACACATCTCCACAAAAGCAGTACCTAGAGTGTAAAAATTATTATAAGCAAGGTAAGAGTAGCAAAAAAGCCTGTAAATATATGCTTGCAAAAGAAATTAAGTTTTATTACAAACAAAAATAAACTAAAAGAATAATTCACACAATTTATTATCTCATCTTTGCCATACCCCATGCACTTCATATTAACTATTCCTGGAGTAACCTGATCACATACTCCATGTTCATGAGAAAATTATTTCTAAACTATTTTTATTCCTTATCATGAAATGAAAAAACATTCAACATTCTCATGCTTTGTGCTCTAATAATATATTTGAAATTTAGAAGGTTGTAAGGTGATAGCTCAGTGTGGCACTAGCTCTTTGATCTTTTGGTGCCATTTTAGT
The DNA here is from genome assembly GCA_013397155.1 of Irena cyanogastra. Taxonomy (NCBI): domain Eukaryota; kingdom Metazoa; phylum Chordata; class Aves; order Passeriformes; family Irenidae; genus Irena; species Irena cyanogastra. The sequence continues at coordinate 106,048 of VWZV01007560.1, read as the reverse complement.
AGATGATAATTGCTTACCAGTTCAAAATACTGGACTAGTAAAAAATGCACTTCAGTCTTCCCATAATGCATTTTACCACTAAAGGGTAAATATATATTTCCTGTCTATTTTCTATTTCACTAGATATTCATATAGGGAATTGCTCTTGTAGCTGGTTCTACATCCACCACTACCCATTGTGTCACTTGTTCACAATTCATTACAAAAATGCCTTTTTTGGAAAGTAAACTCAAAACACTGTTACCTAGAGATGGATAAAAACTAATAAGCATATTATGTGTAATTCAGCTTCAGGTCTCATATTAAAAAACCATCATCAGTCAGATTTACTCTAATCTGGGGCTGAGGTCTGCTGGCCAGCACAGAGGGGCAAGTATTCTCCTCCTTCCTGCTGGGGAAGATGCTCCACTCCTTATGTGATCAGCAGCTTGCAGAACAGACAATCCAGACACTGTTAAACTCCATACATTTTTTTTCCTTTTATTTCCTTACTACTCTTACATAATTATGAAATACATTTCATTACAACTCCAGAAAATTTCTACTTTTTACAGAGAAAAGTTATCTTCAGCAGCAGTCAAGCTACCTTCCCTGCACTGTTAATCCAACAGGACATGACATCACCCCTGATCAAGATCAGGCATCTCCACATGAAATTGCTTTCTGCCTCTTTTTAAAAGATGCTTACAGATGAAAAATTATTTTTGATATTAAAGTTAAAGCACTTCATCTTGAAACTGTCAAAATGAAAACTTCCAATTTCCTGGATTGTTTATTAAAATCTCAAAATAGTTTCACTATTTTTCAAAGCCTGATCTGGCAGAGAAAGAACTGAGAAGCACAACTGTTCTCTAGATTAAACTATAGTTCTGATACATTCTCACTCCTTCCCCACTCCAATTAAAAATAAATATATATATATTCTCTTGGATTTTTGGGAACACACTAACAAACATGGGGTGAAACCACTATTTCAGTCCAAACCTTTCAGATTTCCTTCTGAGTATTTTCATTACCAATTTTTATGAAGAATTGAGATTGTTAATAAACTACTAAAATTAATTAGAGCAATTAGCCAGGATAGGGGAATTCAAAGAAGTGTATTTTTCCAGAGAACAAAGATCCATTTTCACACAATGAATTCCCCAGCTAAGAGGCTGAACTAACATCAACAGCACCTGGCCCACTGCACAACTGGTCACTCTCCAGACTGCAGTCATGAGACCAAGTTGTGAAATCACCCTCTCACACCAAATTGAACAATGTACTCCAGCTGAGAGAGTTCTTATGGCCAGAGCAGGAATCCTGTGCCTGCAGCATCTTTCAGTGTGGAAACCCACCCTGCAAGTGTCTCCTGCAGGGTCCTGTCCTCATACTTCAGGGCACAGTTTACACATGGCATCCCAGTCCAATTTAACACATGCCTCCTCCAAATTCTGCTAATGCTGCAAATCTGATTTATAAGTCACCTTTTTAGCAGGTACATGACAGAGATGAACAAACAGGTGCTGCTGCTTTGGTTTCAAGCATGAAGCATAACTTACAGGTTGCTTTCACATGGGCTTTTTCAGGGATCTGTCCTCAAGGTTGTGAAACTAAAATTTCCTAAACAGTCTAGAAATAGAATTAATAGGGATGTGAATGTGTTTACTGGAAATATTCCTTTCCTTACAGCCCCCAAAAATTTAGAAACAAAGAAACACTGCAACAGAAATTTACAAACTAAGTAACTGGATGCCAGATACAAAACCAGATTAAATTAAAAAAAAAAAAAATGAAGTGATACACTTGGAACAGGAGGTGTAGGAAGAGGGAAAGGATTTTCCAGATATATATGTACATGTATATAGATGTGGTCTGGGCTAATTGTCACCAATCAGAATAGAGGCTTTGGGGTTATACTGAATAACTGAATTGACAAATACTGAATTGTTAAAATTTCAGGACTATTCCAAAATTTCTGCAGCAGTGAAAAAGCCATATTAGAAGTTATTAGGAAAGGAGCAGAGAACAGAAAAGATAATATCTTGGCATATCTGCATAAAAATGTAGTATTTGCTGCTTACATTCTTTTGTGTATTTCCACTTTGCCATGTACTTCAGCTAGAAGGTGTGAGAGCAAAGGTAAAAGGTGGGACACAAATCTGTCTGCAGTATGATGAGCCAGACCACAACAGCTCAGCCAGGGCAAAGACAACAGAGGTGACGACAGACGTGTTCAATGGCAGGTGAGAGAGACAGGGGGAGGGAAGTCACTGCTCACCTTCTCTTCCAGCACAACAACAAGGGTCAAAAAGAGAAACTGGTAGTATCAAGAGACGCCACTTCATCCACTGAATAACTAAACTGAGGGAACCATCCACTAGAGGAATTAGGTGATAAGGATTTATCTAACTTGGGGAAGTCTGGAGAAAATTTATCAAAAGCTGTTACATGTGAACATGTCCTTCTACCTGAGGAAGTCCAGAGGAAGTTACAAGACCCTCTCACAGCCTTTGTTGGGGGATTGTAACACGTACCAGGGAAGTAATCCTACACTCTTGGAACATTCTTTGCTGTTTCTCCAGGTATCACCTGTTCAAGACACAGACAGACAAGGTCAGACATACTGGGGTTTTTGTTACAACAATATCTGGGCTTTTTTATACAACACTCTTACATAATTAGAAAAACTGATTTCAAAAATGTTCACTCTAGTTCACCCTTCCTCTTCCTTCCCAAGAATAAATAAAACCTTTCATTATAAAACCCACTGCTGTCAGGCTGGTGCTGTGACTTTGGAAGTTCGACCTGGTTTGGAAAGGGAAGGCAAAGGACATCAGCAAAAAGAAAGTGCTGGTAAGCAGGAATGGAGGTGAAGGCTGGTGAAGCCCTGGTACCCTCACCACTCAGAAAAGGAGGCCACAGATGGTCCCAGCACAGTGCTTCCCTGCAGCTCTTGGCGTGGCTGTGTAGGAGCAGACTGGGCAGGAGTTGTTCCCTGCTGGTGCTCTTGGAGAGAGGTTTTATCAGGTCAGTTTAGACTGAAACATTCAGCAACAGAAATGTCTGAGCAGCCCAGTTGCTCTTGCTGAAAGGAAGAGATGGGATGTGAAATGGGCTGTTGGAGAACCAACAGTGTATAGAATATCTATGAAAATACTTGGAAGCGTATTGTTTTGGTTTTACCTCAGATAATGTTTTCATACACTTTTTAAGTGTCTTGCACTCTAAAAATGAGGTACAGATATAAATTTTATTTGTCTGACAGTGAAAGCTTGAAAGCATTTTGGATCATGAGGGCATTTATACCTACTTTGATTTCTTGAAAAATAATTTAACTGTACAAGCTAGAGTGTGACAAAATAGATATATTAGTTGAAAAAATTTTTACTTTTCCCGGATAAGACTGCTACTACAAAATTTTCCCAGTGAGAAATTTTAAAAACTGGCATGGGGCTGTTGGTTGAATTTTATTGCTAGTGAAATATATGTTGTTGTGTCATGTCATAAACAGAAAACTGAAGCACCCTTTTTAAATCCTCAGCACTGCTGACATATCCAACAAGTACTTTCGTATTGGTTTTGGTCTTATCTGTTTCTAACAGACAGCCTCATGCCTTGGAAATCTGACCTGAAAGAAAAATTCAGCCCCAAGTATCTGCTGTCAATTGTGCAGAAAATAGGAGATGACAGCAAAGTCACTCCTGCATGCCAAATTAGATCTCTTTCCAACATCTTCTAATGTCATTATTAGCACTCAAATACACTGTGTCAAAATGTGTCTGTATAGGGAGATGGACCAGGCAGCATCAAATTTATCTCTTAGTCAATATGACAAGCTGGTTTTGATTCAGACTTCTGAATAGGAGAGACTCTCAGGAAAAAATAACTGCTCCATCACGAAGGTTTGTTTACAAATATGGATATTATAATAGATGGAAACAGTTAGGAAAAAACTGTATTATGCAGTTTCATTGGATTTCTGGAATCAATAGTGTAATAGGAGTTAAAATCATCAGTGTGAGCCTTAGGGTCTATGCTCCAAATAGTCAATGGTGCAATGCAGAGTTACAGCAAGATTGTCTTCAACAAGACTGTCTGCTTCAGAGACAGCCTTAGCAGAAAACACTCATTCTAAAGCAACCACATAAATGTGAATTTAAGTGTACCAGATGGTTTTAGAACAATATTCAAAGGACTGCAAAGGAAACCACATCTGCAAAGATTAAATTCCAGTAATTTGTTCACGTTTCTTCTTCTGACTAAATGTACCCAAATAAAAGTGAATACCCAGACACAAAAGGCACTTAACTACTGACAGAAAACAATTCCTGGAAGATCAAAGTCTTTCCCTGTAGCACTGAGAAGAAAAAAGAGTGCATTATCTATATACAGTGCCACTGCTTAACATATAGCATAAACAGTAGACATTACAGCTCCATACCCTTCATCTGTACAGAAAAGTTCAGAAGGTTAATAGAAGAAATTAAATAAACCACAATGAAAAAGATTTGGAGTATCATACACATGGGACTATCAACTAACCTAAAGAGAAGAAAAGACTGCTTAATTCCACTAAATAAATGGATATTGATAAACTTCACCTATTCTAATTAGCAAGGTGCTTCCTGTTATTTCATCTTTATATGACTTAACACCCATTTGATTCCACCCAAGACAATTGTTATTTCTTTGAGACAACAGAGTTCTGTACCTTCTCATTAAACCTGGATGACTCAAAATAATGTTTAGGAATGTTTAAATACTTTGTGTTTCGTTCTCAGTGAGCATGGGAAGTGGCTGTAAGCCATTTACCCTGACTATCCTCAACAGAGGTGATCATATTCTGCCTTCTGATCCCGGCTCTCAGATCCATAACTAGCACATGGTGTGTACTGAAAATGCTTAGGGAAAAGCTACAATAACAACCAAAGTACTACAAACCCCTCCACTCCTCAATAAAATTTAATCCCGTGTAACAAGAGCAAGTTTGTGCAAATCTTAGCATTCTAATTTCTTAACTTCTTAAAGCACAGGATGTTAACCATGATCAATGCATATTTTAATGCAAAGTATCTCATTATCTTTCCAGAAGTGAATTTTTACTCTTTCCTATGTTAATTGCAAGTACTTTTGAAGCAAATTTCAGAATACAACTTTAACACAGATTTTAATCATCTCATTACCATAAAATGTATAGACACAATTTCTCATACCATAAAATGGTACTCCTTAATAGAGAGGCATGGTATAATTTCATTTTCTATGTATACACTCTATATATGATACACCAACTTTTGCCAGCAACAGCAAAATGAACTCTTATATGCTCAGCTCATTGCCAAATTAAGACTGAGAAAAAGACATACACAGACGTTTACTCATAACCTTTCTCCCTTTCTATTGCTTTTCCCAATAGCCTGCATGTAAACAACAATTTATCTCCATGTTTCTTCCAAGGTTTAAAGTTTTAACTGTTTGTCCATTTCTATGAAAAGAGTAAATATATAAACCTGTTGGTTAATATGAAGGGATAGAGAGGCATAGTCCATTTCCCCAACTCTGCCACCTCCCATCTAAAGTCAAAAAACTTGGTATTATTTTTAATCTCATCACAGAAGAATAAATCCAACCAAGCCTGCCTCCACACCAGCAGACTAGAAAAGAGAAGTCAGTATCAAGCATATTTTGGGGTAGGGAGCAGGGGCAAAAGGCATAAGGGCAAACATTGGCCATGGTTACTGCCATTCAATTAAGACTTTCCAGGCTGTAAAATCTTCAGGATAATCAATTAACTCTGAATTACAAGAACAAGCTAGCATAGTCTTGCTCTGTATCTTCAGCTGCCAACTGATATATCTTACATGTGAGTTCTGCAGACTAGTGTTCCTCCAACAGATGTGCCAAAGAAGATCAAAGATTTTTGAAAATAAACTGTACCAAGAGGTGGGTATAAGCAAGGTCACCGCTGTAGTTGAAGACGAATGCAACAAACAAGGTGTTGCTTTTAAGCAGCTCTTTGCAAAGACTGAGCAGGGGCCAGGCACTATTCACAACCACAAGGGCACAGCATCATAGCTCAAAAGGAAGTGATGGTGGCAGGCAGCCTTGCAATTAGGAAGGAGAAATGCCAGAAATTACTGAATGAATGTCACCCAGCGCTCCTTGCTGCTCCTGGTAGGCAGAACGTGAGCACCCTCTGACTTAGTTTAGCAGCTGCCTCCCTGTGGTCACAGCAGAGCAGAGCTGGGGATTCAATTGCTCTGCTTTGGTCTCTTGACAGGGGATGGAAAAGATTTTTATACCAGGTGGACAAGTACAGGGAAATTGATGGTGGGGAAACACCTGGAAATCCAGTTCTAGCAGGGATGGTGTAACATATCCAACACACAGGAGCACGTATCCAACGCAAGTCATCATTTGTCAGAGCCTCTGCCCCAAATAACCCAATCTCTAAATGCATACAGGAGAAAGCTTTGTCTAGTACTTCTCAAATGCACTAATAAAGAGGCAGCCAAATTAATCTATAGTCCTAACTTTCTCTTCTATATTCCCAAAGACAGACAGAATTAAAAAAAATAAAAATCCCAAAAGTCTAGACCACATGATTTTAAGCCTATTAAGCATTTCCTGAAAGAGACAGATAGTTGTCAGGGCCATACAGTTAACCCCGGAAATCAGCTGCATATGTTTTTTATTTCTCAAAATGAGTTTCTAAGTTATGAATTAGATGGAAGAGCCAGCTTCCTCCTGTCTCTGCCAAATAAATGGTAGTAACAGTAGAAACCAGGGGGAAAAAAAGTGAAATTGAAGAATCAGGTAAAATTGATGAAAGATTATAACAGTGTTCATAAAGATTACAACAGTGTTCATAAAAATGTAATGTTTAACATCAAAATGCAACCTCCAGCCTCCTCTTGCGCATGAAGGAACCAACAGCTTGAGATGGTGGCATGGCATAAAGTAAAAAGTGAGGAAAAGACACGTGATCAATCACTAAGTTACCACAGATGAAGTAACATACACTGTTTAACAAACATGTCTCCACACAAATATCTTGACATTTAAGTTTGGCTTACAAATACCTCCTGTAGCTTTAGTCACAATTACCCTACCAGTAGGTTTGCAATCCTGTGCACAAGATGACAAACAACCTTGGCACGGTCTGTGGACCAGAAGGAACGAACTGAATAAACCTCAGTCACTGACAGTGGTGCTTTTGCCTGCCTCCAAACTCAGTGACATTACAAACCAAACACAGGAGGCAGCCACACCACATCATCCCCTTACCCATCGCTACCCACATCCACCGTCTGATTGGATCACCTAACAAAATCACAAAAAAAAAAAAAAAAGAGAAGTAAGGAAAAAGAATAGGAATTACCCAATATCTCTTAAAAAAATTATTGAGTCTAGCAAGTAAATAATGAAGTCAAAGTAACCCATGTGGATACTAAGTACATACAGTGCAGTACTTGATCTTCCAGTCACACAGATCTCTAATTTAATAAACCAATCATAATGGTACATAAGATAGGTGCACGCTTTCCTCAGATGTGTAGCAGAAGAAAGTTTCTAGTTCAAGGAATAATTAGATTTCCCTAAAATGATCCTATCAGTCTCTCCTGCACAGAGGAGCCAGGCCCACTCACTGCCACATGAGCAAACAGATCCAAGGACAAAAAAAAGGCTGAAACAAATTTCCCTTAGCATTCCTCACACTATAGATGGGCATGAAAATAGTCACCAAATAAAAGTAAACAAATCACTTTTTTTCCTTTTTTGTGTGTGTTTAGATAAAACATCAAAGCAATCAATAACACTTTTCAGACCATTAAGTTTAATTGATGAGAACATCCATTAACAGAGTAATTTCTGAAACTGTAGATATTAATTATTTTCTTTCAAAGCTTATTACTCATTTTTATGACTCGAAGGTTATTGGACACCCAGGAAAATGACCATATTAACACTCAATACTTTACATTTACTCTCTGTTTTACAAAGTATCTTTCAAAGAGCCTCAAAGGTACCAGACAGATCGACCAGCAATGCAGCCATCACACACATCCCCCAGCAATGCCTGTCCTGGCTAACAAATGGTTTTGGCCTCTTACTGACCATAATCAAAGTGCAGCTTTAGAGGCTTTACGTAAAGTTACCTGGAACATCAGAGATAGCATAAAGGTCCTATAAGCATTCAGAACCTATCCAGCCTACTTTTCTATATAAAGTACCTTTTTGCACAAGCTCTTAAGAGAATTAACATACTTTTCATGAAAGCTAACTTTATTTGAAACATTACAGAGGATGCTTTGTTTGCTTTTACTTAGTCTGGTTTTTAAAAATAAAACTTCGATTTCACTTTAGAAGAACCAATATTTTGACTTCTATCTCATAGTGGAAAGACTCATGCAAGACAAAAAAAAATTAGACAACCATAGTTATAAAGAAACCAGGTCCATGGGTACCTCACATTTCAAAATCAGGCAAGTCAGTTAGACCCATGCTCTGAAAAAAAAAAACCTAAATTCAATCTATTTATATCTATTTTTCCACAGAAAAGCCATATCCTAACAGCCAGAGAAGATTATTGACTTACTGTTGAAGATTTGCCTAGGAGTTTTACAGATCCTCACATTAATAAAAGAAACAGCATTCTCTGCATCAAACTTATAACTAGTAATGTCAATTTTTGTTTAACTATTTGCTCAATTGTGTGGTTTTGGGACTCATATATAATGTTATAAACAAATCACACCACTGCCTAAGGGAGAAAAGGGCAGAAAATTACTTCAGCAAAAGTGAATGGAAACCACTTTCTAGCTATAAACTCATATATTTGTGGTCAATATTTAATAGTATTTGTGTAGCAATATTTCTGCAATTAAGTTCATACACACTGTGCACCACAGTCACAATGAATCAACACAAATACTGCTTTCATTTGCAACAGCTTGATTTCTGAAAATAACAAAATTAGCTACAATAAAGTTGGCTGATGTTTGAGATTTTTTTCTTAAAAAAAGGAATTTAAAAAGAATTCTTCATTTAAGGAAGAAACTAGTAGGAAGTATACTTCTCTCAAGTTTGCAGGTCCAGTAGCACAAATTTGTGTTTTGTTTCTCCATTTGTTAGTTAATTAACATATGCACAGAGGACAAAAAGACAAACTAAAGACCTACTTTGATAGAACCACTCCCACTTTATGCTTTCTACCCTTCCCAAACTTCAAAAGTCTCAAAAAGAAAGGGCAATAATGGCACTAATTTCCTCAGAAGTCCACTTGTTCCAGGCCTGAAGGACTTCAGGACTGTGTAAACAGTTGTACATTCAGTTTTTCTACCAGCCACTTACCTGTGCTAACTTAGCATTCTCTTCCAACCTCAATGACTCTAAGATGGTTCTAAGATCATCCAGTCTGACTGCCAATCCAGCACTACCACTGTAACCACTAAACTGCATTACCCACTGCCAGAGCCAGAACTGTATTACCCAGTGCCCTAAACACTTCCAGAGTGGTGACTCCACCACCTCCCAGGCAACCCGACAAGTCTAACAGTGAAAACAATTTTCTCTTATCTAATCTGAATCTCCCATCTCAGCTTAAGGCCATTTCCTCTGGTCCTTTTGCTTCAGACAGGGCAGAAGAAGGCAGCCCCCACCTCCCTCCAACCTCCTTTCCTGTGGTTGTAGAGAGTGGTGAGGTCCCCTGAGCCTCCTCTCCTCAGCAAGCCCAGCTCCCTCAGCCACTTCCCATCAGACACGTTTTCTAGATGGTTCTCTAGCCTTGCTGCGCTTTGCTGGGCATGTTCCAGTGTCTCCATGTCCTTTTGAAAGCTGAGGCCCTGGACACAGAACTCGAGGCACAGCCTCACCAGTGCCGAGTACAGGGGGTGACCACTGCCCTGCTCCTGCTGGCCACATCACTCTTAATCCAGGACAGGGTGGCATTGGCCTTCCTGGCACACTGCTGGCTCATGCTGAGTTGGCTGTCAACCAGCACTCTAAGTTGCTTTCTATGAAACAGCTCCTGATTTCTTTCATAAACTTTGAAGTAAAAGCAGCTCACTCCATTGTCAAAATGCCAGTAAGAGATGTGCACTGTATCTCCTGTATCAACACATCCACAACACCCTTACAGCATGGCACTGTGTATGAACTTCCTTTCTCCAGAATGGCACTGGCTTTTACACAAGAGATTTTAGATTCAGAGATTGGTTTGGGTTAAAGATCAAATAGTCCAACTATTTTGAAATGAGCAGGGACAGCTTCAGCTAGTTCAACTTGCTTGGAGCCCTGTCCAACCTGATCTTGAATGTTACTAAGGATGGGGGATCTACCATTGCTCTGGACAACTTGTTCCTGTGTTGCACCAAGCCCTGTAAAAAAAATTTCTTATCTCTAGTCTCAGTCTAGAGATTTTTAAACTCTGCTAGTTTAAAACTATTACCCCTTGTCCTAGTGCTACACCCTGCTAAAAAGTCTGTGCCCTTCTTTCTTATGAGCCCCCAGTGAGTACAGGATTGTTGCTAAGAGGTCTCTCCAGAGCCTTCACTTCCAGGCTGAACAATCCCAACTCTCCTAGCCTGTCTTCATAAGGCAGGTACTCAGCTGTCTGATCAGCCTCATGGCCTCTTCTGTATCTGCTTCAAGAGGTCCATGTCTTTTCTGTGCTGAAGACTCCAAAACTGGATACAGCACTGCAAGTGGAGTCTTCCCAGAGCAGAGGGGCAGAATCCCCTCCCTCAGCCTGCTGGCCACACTGCTTGTGATGCAGCCCAGGAGGCAGCTGGCTTTCTGGGCTACAAGCCACATTGCAAGGACCTTTGTACTTATGACTAGCAACGTGTTGAACAGTGTTATTCTTTAAAAGGAGTGCTACCAGATCACTAAGTATGGAGATCAGACACATTGGTCAGTAATTCCCAGGTTACCCTCTAGAACCAAATCCATGGACAGCACTTACATGACAATGCACCAGCATCCTGCAAAGATGGGATGTAGCAGCAGCACAGCTTCTTGATACTCCAGGCTGATTTATTTTCTCTGACCCACCTGGTGAAAAACAAACACACACCATCAATACAAAACACAATAAAAAGAAAAAAACCACACCACCACCATCATACACATAAGAAGACACTCCTGTGAAAAATCTTCCCATCACCTTCAGCAGCAGAGACCAACACAAAGAATTCATTGGCCATCTCTGGCCCAGGCTTTCCACCAAGTGCCTCCAGTTATGCTGTGCTGTCAAGTAGTCCCACTGATTTCCTGGCTTTGATATACTAAGGAGCTTTTTGTCAACAGCTTGAGCATCTTTTGTAAGGCACTTTTCTAATTCTTGATGAGATTTTTAATTTCCCGTTTGTGTTTGACCTGCCATGTTTTGAGGCCTTTCCTCTACTGTTCATTCGAGCAGGCTTTCATGTTTCCAACAGCTGGCCATTTTGCTACTGTACCCTCCACGGAGGTTTCTATCTAGCGAGGTAAGCTCCTAAGGATGATTTTGTATTCTCTTTTTTTACTGTGAGACATACGTGGGAACTTCTGATAACTTTATTAGAATAACTGTATTGTTAATAGCCCCCAGGATGCTTATAGGCCTTTTAGATTAATTCTTTAAGTGTTTGTCTAATTGTCTGCTTGTTCTGCAGATCCTGTCCTTAAAACCAAATGATCATGTTGTGCATGTGTTTATTTTGCTCTCTTCAGCAACAGAGCTCAGTGTGATCTTACGGTGGTCACTAACTACCAAGCAGCTTCAGTGCACCACACAGGAGCACCTCTAGAATAACACCTTTCTGGATGCACCAGGTGTTCTGGGAAGCCACTTTGCACATCTGGACACATCCTCTCTTTTTCCCATCATGATAAGGCATCAATCCAGCCTCTACAGGGCACCTGTTGAAATGTCTCACTGTTGCCGCCTGTACTGAATTTTCAGCTTCTCTACTCTCATTTCACATTTCCTGAGCACTATTACATATCTGAGCAGGGGGCTGGTAACACAATCTTAGCACTGCATTTTCATTACAGCACAAGATTTCTGCCCACAGTGGTTCCATGGATCTGCTCTTCTCCCATATTTTTATGCTGTTGTGATTTATAAAATGCTTCCTGTACAGCACCACTCCCTTATAACTCCATGTCGCTCTCATCTTTCCTATAAAGCTGATATAGCAGAATTGCTTACCCTCCTGGCAGCACTGAATACCCTCCTTTCAAAAGGTCTGCTTTCCAAAGTTATAATTTCACACCAAATTCTCTCATCTTACATTATGGGCCTTAAAGCTGGTGGGACAGAACTCAAATTTTTCCTTTCCTTCATCTTTCATTACTGCTTCTTACTGCCACTGTTAAGTAGCACTGCAGATGTTCTGAGAGGACTCCCTTTCTTCTTTCTGTGCTCTTCTTTGTCCCTTGCAGGCTTGCTTGGTGTACCTCTGAAAGTCAGCCATGCTCCCATGGCAACCTCTGACATTCCTACCTCTGGAGATGCCCCTGCCACAGGAGCACCTCGCTGCCAAAGGACACTACAGCAGCAGCTGGCGACAGTTCCATCTGAGCAGTCAGGCCACTCTTCCCTAACAGGTGCTTCCCTACCCAAAACTTGCATCCTCCACAGCAGGGCAGAGGCTGCTGCCATGGTGGAGCTCCACCTGCAGCCATGCTGGAGTCCCACTGCTGTATGCACAGCTAACTGGAAGAACACACAGTGCAGCTCTATGAGGCTTTTTCCCTTAGTGTTGAAAACAAATCATTGAAACAAAGCAGACAAGAAGGACAAAGACAGCCTGCTGGCAAATGGGCAAGGTCAGGCTATATGAGATCAGTTCTGATCCCACTATTTCAATTTAGCTAATATTCATCACCTCATCAGAAAAACCCTGCCTGCATTCTGCACTCCTTCCTCAGCAACATCCATCTGTCAAATTATGGACTCCTTGCTGACACCAGGATATTATGGCTGCAAGAAAACATTTAGCCCATCATGCTTGCTATTGCTAAGTAATAAATAATACTTAAGGGAAAGGAAAAAGAAAGTATGAGACTTTTTTTAAATGCCATTTGACTGAGTTGATGGCCATCACCTCTTAATATTATGTTATTATTGCTACAGTAGGAAGACATTTAACTTCTAAGTGTGTTTGAGACATCTGTGAATGACTCATTACCACTTTCTTTTCTTAGAAAAGATTGGCTTCTGTCTCAACTCCAAAAAAAAAGCCCACTGGAACACCTGGACACAAGAACCGTAATGTTGTGGCTACAGATCCATCTGCAAAACAAGCTGGCTATCTGCCTGATCCAGGATAGGTCAACAGGGAGACACTCTTCATGCTTCCCTGTAGCTATGCATGCCTCACCCAGAGACAAGGGGCAATTTGTTAGTTGCTCACTAAATCCCTTGGTTTCTATCATGGTGTTTTGGAAATCAACTAATCTGTAAGACATGTCACGGGTGCAGGCCAGTGTTGCAGGGTATCAGAAGAGGAACCAGAAACAGAGGTTTTAGCAAATGAACAGGGACTTGGACAGTAGCAATTTAGCTTCAGTGGGAGACATTTTCTTATTGACTTGGTTTATCAGTTAATTTCATTACTTATTGAATTATGATTGCAATAAAGGCACCTGAACAACTTTAAAATATTTTTAACTGGTCTGGATGACATAATTGATAACCAGAATTTATCTAGGAAGACAAACTGCCTTTTGATTGGCTGTCTACTATAACAGTTACAAGCTTTCAAAAGAGCTTTCTCTTGTCAAAAAATATAGAATTAAAACAGATATTACATGCAACTTCTAATGCTTTTCCTTTTTCCCCCTTATAATTCAAGGGCTTGATATTCCAATAGCTGTTGTGCTGTTGTTTGTACTAAAATGGTTTGAAATTATTCTAAAATCTCTTTCCATATGTAGACAAGTATTTCTATGATATAAAACTATCATTTAAAAAAAAAGTTACTACAATTAGCAGTTCATTTTTACACAATGGACAAAAATATCTCACACTGGCAATATCTTGTTACTCCCAGCTGAGCTGCCCAAAGTATTTTTCCATAAAAAAGAAGGATTTATAGGAAACATTTGCTTTTGGTTTGAGAAGTTGAATGTTCTGCCTGCATTTAAGTCTTGAGTTAAACATTTTCAATAACTTCACTATTTCTAACTTTTAAAGCAAAACAGGTCTTGACTTGAGAATTTTCTCTCTAGGGTACCGGCCTTAAGAATTAGGTTTAGAAGTTCAGCCTTCTGAGTTAATGGGAAAACCTCAATTCTCAGTCCAACATACCAGAAGTATGGAAAAACATTAAATAAAATAAAAAATATTATTAATAACCAATACACTAATCTATTACCCATAACTATTAGAAAATCAGTACAAGCTAGCCATACACCTGACTAAAGTTAAATTCTGCATTTTGCAATGATGTGTTTGAAGTGATAAGGCAAAGAGGGAAAGGATTTTTATGAACACAAAGTGCTAATCTGCTGTCTCGGTCTTACTGAACCTCTCCCCTAACATTTAATCTAAAATGCTTTCAGCTCTTAAATTCACCTTCCAAAACCAGTAGGAGGTTAAAGCAGGACCCAATGGGAGGTCACATTTATTTAATATTCAGTCCTTTCTCAGATGAAATATTGCAGTCTGTCTTCCCAGCTATTTGTCAAACCATTAAAGTAATGGCTTATAACTATTACTTGAAATAGTAGTTCTATTTGTAACTACCATTGACAAAGGGTAAGCAAAGTGCATTAATTTTCTTTGAAAAATACCCAAAACCTTTGCTTGTAGAGCACTGAGGGAACGTGCCCCATTAACTAGTTCAAAGCTGTAAGCTGAGGCAATGCTAGTAAATCTTGTTTAGCTAAAAGGAACCTGCATCTCTCGAAGACCTTCCCCAGCTCTGCCCTCCATGCCCCACAGCTCTACAGCTCACTGCAGATGCCTCCCACAGGCTCTGATACAAATTCAGTTCCTGTACCTTTAATATTAACAGCACCTGTAAAGATAATATTCATACCTAGATCTAGAAATTGGCTGTTTTTTTAACAGCCACTACATTTGACATATATTATTGTGCTTACATTTTCTAGTATGCATTAGAAATAAGATCATCACAAAGAAGCAGCAATAACACAAAACCCACAGAACCATTAAACAGGACCTGTCACAGAAATCTTTCTGTGCCATTTCCATGGCATGCAGTGTGCACAGCTTCCCTTGACTCTGCAGATCTCAATTTCAAATCTGCACTTATGCACTGTGATAAATCTCTAGAAGTTTAATGTTTACCATTGTCTCTGTATTTTGATAAGGAGAATTTTAAGAAGTAACTGGAGAACAATATATTTATCTTGTTCAAACAGGAGTCTTAAGTGTGGCCAGGCAGTTTTGACTTGTGTTAAAAAATTTTCATTTATACATCATTCTTAGTGACAGTGGATAAAAGAGCAATGATTAGTACTTGTTGCTACCACCTTGAAAGCTAGCCCTTAATGAAAAGCAAATTTGATGTGCAACACTGCCTTTTATTGAGAACATCCAGTTAATGGATTATTTTTTCAATCCTGTTAAAAAAATCCACAAATCTAGTAGTTTTGTAATTTTGCAGTCAATAAATAACTACTGATAAAAATAGTACATAGACTTTCTTACAGTATTTTGCTTCTGCAACAGCTTTGCCTAAAGAAAATGTGTTTGCTCTAATTTAGGTTTTTGCTCAAAAAAAAGGTTTAAAAGTTGAAGCCAGCAGTGTCCCTTCACTGTCACAACAAACACAACCAGGGCACATCTTTGGGCCCTGCCAGCTGTCGGGCTGCTGCCACCCCCACTGGATGTGGATGGTGCCTTCAAAGCACCTGCAGCTGCAGCCCACATGCAAAGGAGAGATAAAAAATTCCCAGGTTT
This sequence comes from Irena cyanogastra, assembly GCA_013397155.1. NCBI lineage: Eukaryota > Metazoa > Chordata > Aves > Passeriformes > Irenidae > Irena > Irena cyanogastra. The sequence goes on along the minus strand of VWZV01007560.1, from coordinate 90,144 downwards.
CTAAGCAAGATATTGGTTCCTTTGGTCCCAGCCACCACTGAGGTGAAGCTATACCGCTGAGAATTATGGCTTTTTTTTTCTCAGGTAAGTTCCTCTTAAAAAAACTTCCCTGTTACTGCATCCCATTATACTCACTATGAACATCTGCATATCCAGCTGCTACTTTCATCATTGTCTCAATTCCAGAATTCTTAACATATTTTTCTTTTTTCTAAACTACACTTAGGTTATGAAACACCTACAATTACACTTTATGTATAGTCAATTAATTATGATAGTTAATCACAGACTTCTCAGAAGGAAAATGCTACTGAAGGCCACAGCTGAGTTATGTCATTATGAATGTAGACACACAACCAGACAGACAAACTGACTCTCAACCACAGCTTCCCACATAACCTTCTAGCCCTTTATTTTTTTTTCACATCTCCCAAAACTGTGAAGTCAACAGCACTAAAATGCTACAGGCACAAGTACAGCATCTGTGCCAAATCCAGACACATTCACTTCTACCAGCTACCAGTGACTTTACGATGAACTTATGAAATAACAGCAATAGCTGATGATTCCTCTGCTCCTGTCCCAGCACCATGCAGCCAGAGGAGCCATGGGCAGAGGAAAGCCACCACAGAGGCCCAGGAGGCCTCCAAACAGGGACAGCACTGCTGGTTGCCTGGCACTAGCTTGTACCTCGCTGCTCTGCCTCAAGAGACACAGTGGGTCCTCTCTGTTCTTCCTATTGACTTTTTACAGCAAAAATCAAGTGGGAAACACTAACACTGAGGAAGACATCCTGTAAAATTTCCAAGGATGCAAAGAGCCACCCTGACATCAGAGCAGAGAATGGCTGCCCTGTTGAGTACAAGGCCCTGAAAGCACAGTCAAAACCAGAGCTCCTCAGAGGTGCAGGCACACTGGCAAAGTAAGGGTTATATAAGCTGAGGATTCAATTGGTAGTTTGCTTCTTGGCCTTTGATAACCAGAAACCAAATTGCTTTTCTGTTGAATAAAGTATCTTTCAAATTCAATTGCTTATCTCCTCATTCCTTCAAGAAAGGGAGACCTCAGATTTATAGAAATGAGAGCCCACAATAGAAACATACTATATTAGACATAGAACAGATACCTGAAAAATAATCAAAACACACTCTATTGATTTTAACCTTCAATATCAAGGTATCCTTCAGCAGTCTCAACTGGACCCAGGCTATAAGAATTTCCAATTATTTGAATATCTGTATACGGGATAAGCATTTAGTTATCAACACCACCCATCAAACATATTTTCAGTTGTTATTAGGGCACTATCACTATGAAGAATTGACTGCAATGCCGCTCCAGAGCGCGCTGCCGCTGAAGAGAGAGCGGCTGCAGGCACACTGCGGAGTGCCAGCGCGGGCNGGCAGGGGGCTGCAGTGGGCACCCGGGGCAGGGCAGGGCAGGGGGCTGCAGTGGGCACCCGGGGCAGGGCAGGGCAGGGCGCTGCAGTGGGCACCCGGGGCAGGGCAGGGCTCCCTGCTGGCTGCACCACGGGCACTGTGCCCACACGCTGTTCCTGCAGCCAGCGTGTCGCAGGCTGAGTGAGGGTCTGCTCACAGCGCTCAGGAATTCTGCTTGGTGAAAAGCCATGTGAAAGGCGTATGTGTAACTTTACGTTCCTCGGGTGTCTGCAGCACCAGCAATGATGTCTTCTGCTTCTTAACTTCCAAACTGTGTTTTTGAAAAATGGCTGTGAATGAAGAGGGAAACAAAGAGGTGCAGGTCGTCCCATACTGGATGCAGGGCAACCTCCGCAGGGTCTGGCAGAGCCTGGAGGCCCTGCCCCGGGCACACCACAAGCCAGAACAGAAGAGGAGCCCTGGGGCATAGAGGCTCTCCACTCCCACCATAAATTCTCCCTTTCTGGAAGAGGAAAGAGGAGGGGAAATCTTTCTCCACAAATACTTCTTCCCCGAAATCCTCTGCCACGGATAACCCAAAGAAAACATCAGGGGCTGCGTAAAACTGGCAAACACACCCGGCCCTCCAACACAGATGTTCAGGGGCTGGGCTGGACCTTGTCAGGTCCCAGGCCCTGCTGCCGGCACAGAGGGAGCAGCGGGCAAGCCGTGGCTTCCCCGGGGCAAGGAAGCATTCCGCTGGCCGGAGGGCGGCCGGCCCGGGCAGGGAGCTGCTCTGCAGGCCCAGGTGCGAGGGCTGGGTCACTGACCTGCGCGGCCGCTGAAGGGCAGCAGCCGAGGCAGCGCTCTGCCATTCTAGGGCTGTCCGAGCCGTCCTGCAGGCTCACAGCAAAGCCCGAGGAGCACAAGGCACGGACGCCTCCCAGCCTGGCTATATCAGCAGCTCTTCCCGGCAGCCAGGCACTGCGGCGGCGTTCCTGCAGTTATCAACACCAACACCTTGCTTTGGTGCCAGGTGCTCCCTCCCAGGATGGCACAGAGCAGCCGATGCTCCATTCACGAGAAGGGGCTGTAAGCACTGAGGAAATGAAAGAGGAAAGCAAAACACTTTCTCCTTCTGAGGGTTGCTTGGTGTGTGCTCGACTTCAGCAGTACCAGCGGTGAGGACTGTTAGTATTATCTCTCCTTTGATAACTCAGGAAAGTCAGCCCAGATTTAGCAAAAATTAAATTTAACAGAGCATTATGGTGAAAGGCATTATCACAGACTTCCCTGACTCATTTGCACTGCTGCAGGGTAATACTGAAAAAAATAGTACAGATGCATCTGGTGATTTAAATAAATAAAAATCTTACTTTAATCCTTTGTTTCCTCTGCATTTTACCAAACACCAACCCAGAGTTTTACAGACTTCTAACAGGGTAAAAACTGTTCATTCAAATAGCACTTTTCATTCTATTTTTAAAATGAATTTTAAAAAACATTTAAAATACTAATATAAAATTCTCCTTGATTGACATCACTGAAACTTCTGCTAAGGGACTGTTCCTGATGAAAGGACAGGCACCACATCTGAACACAGAATAAAATCCTCTAATTTGCTCTAAGCTCTAAATAAGCTCTAAATCTACTGACTAACAGACTAAACTTTAAAGGTTACATATAATTCCCCAAAATAAGCTCGTGATACTTCTCATCACTTTACTTCAACTTTCCCAACTTCACCATCAAAAATACTGACGGCTGCATTCTGTTGCTCATGTGGCAAATCCTTGAGTCTCTCCAAGCTTTTTGATGTTGGGGTTTTTTTCTTATCCACTCAAATATTACTTCCCTACCTGTATTGTCAGTGACCAAGAGAGGGAAACAAGCACTAGAGCAGATGTCTGGAAAGCACTATCCTACCTTTGCTGCCAGGCCACAAAGTTCCTCTTGCACACAAGATCCACTCTGACTTCCATACAAGGTTTTTATCAATGTTACCTTTGAAATTAACAACTGATATGAGACCATAAACCTATTTGGACACAGGTATACTTTTAGGTTTACTCGACTTTATACAGATCTTCTGACCAAGGTTCGAACAGAACACTTGAAAAGCAGACCCTAAACAGTCTCCAAAACGTAGCTGCAGAGCCTTGTCAGACTTCAGTACCAGACAATAGCACAAGAAGCAGCGCTCCAAAATTCAGGGAAATTTTGATACATTTCTGTCTGTGTCACCTTAACACATACTTACAGCATGCATTAGCTCACATTGAGAAAGAGTGATATTACACTTAGTATCAGAAACCTTTTCTACCTACTGTCATTATGAGCTGTAGAGTCTAAAAGGATGATTACAGATCAACCAAAGTAATGATATAACTTTTAACAGTTTCACAGTTGCACCTTTATAATCATAAAAAGAAAGGTACAGTGTCTGTCTTTCATAAATTTAGCTAATTTTAAACATCCAAAGTAACTTGTAATAGGTGCCATTATGGAAAAGATGACACAAATTTCTGTGGGTTCATATTTTCTTATTAGAATAACCCTTTTTAGATAATCCTTCAAATTTGCCAGTGTCTTTATTATTTCCCACACTGAACCTAGGAGCAGAAAATCTTAATTGTGTATTTATTTTTAATGTTGCAAAAGGAGTTTGATTACTTTGTATGCCAACTTACACCTAAAGAGAGTTTAGAAAATTATTTTAACATACTAGTAAATAGAGAAGTTTGATGAATATACTTTAACAACAGTGAAAAGAACCACATTTTATTGTACTCCCATGACACTGCCAAGCAGTGGCAGCAATAATCCTTCACCACACTGTATAATGAAAAAAGCACTACAACTTAAAAAAAAAATTACAATTCACTATAGCTTTCCTTTAGAGTGCTATAAAATGCAACCACATTCACATGACAGTGTGTGTGTGTATATGTGTCTCTTAATAAAGCTTCTCTGAAGGGCAATACAGCATGTACCATGGAAACAGGGGTTGCCATGGAAAGAGTGCTTTTTAGTAGACGGCAAAAGAAATGAGGATTTGATTCCCTCTTTCTCACTTGTCTTAAAGATATAAATCTGTGTAACTATTGACATCAGCAGAGTTATTCCTGAAAAACGTCAGTGTGAACAAACGGACCCGATACGTTCACAGTGGAGGATTTTTGGCAGCAGGGCTGCAGTGATGTGTAGAGCCCTGCATTTTCAGGGCAGCTCTCCAGCTATCCCTCACACCACACAGCTCCTCAGCCAGCCCCCCTCAGGCACACTTGTGACAACATGTCCTTCGAAACTCTGCAGGGGCTAGAGCCACAACAAGCCACAGGAGAGTGGATTTGCAAAGTTGCAGTTCCTCACTTGCTCAATTCTCATGCAGAAAATGCCAGAATCTTCTACCTGCCAGATCTTTTCTTTGCCTGAGTACAAAACATTTTCTGTCCTAATGTACATGGTGTTATAAATGAATGAAAAGCATGAATCAAATTAACTTAAAGCATATTTGTTTTCAGACATGCTTAAAACAAAGACCGTATTGATGTATTTCATGTAACTTACTCATTAAAATGGCATTCTTGATGTCCTCATGTTACTGTAATCTCTGAAGCACTGGACAAACAAGTACATTTGTTTATCACTCTTTCCTTACTAAAGAACAGGGTTTTATTAAAGAGATCAATCACCTGTGTACAGTTTAATAGCCTGAGCTGTGGATGTAAGACAGAGCTTGCTTCAATAGCCCACAACTCCCGAAGTATAGAGGGACATGTAAAACCATTTGTTGCTTTAATAAAACAAAATATTTCTCAGAGCTAGCAAGTACCCTATTAAAATTAGCAATTTGAGACAGAAAAGCAGTGCTTAGAAGAAACAAATTCTAATAAAAGGAGCAGAATCAATCCTGTTCACTTACTTCCATGAGACCCTATGCTTCTAACCAGAGACACAAAAACACTTTACATGCTTAATGCACTGCCTTCCCTCTTATTGAATCATACTTATTGTGGAAACAGTCTTTTGAGACTTCTAGCTGTTTTGAGGTAATTGGAGGATTGCTGCTTCTAATGAATGGTCTCCTCATAATGGAGGCCAAAGTGTTCAAAACAATGTCAGAGGCAAAGCGTACAAAGGAAAGCTTTTCAGAAATGCCAATGAACAATCCTGAAATACATTCTCTTACTAAAAGATGATCTTTCTTACTCGGCTACTGCTATAGTGTAATGAAGTTGTATTAGCAGAGGAAACAATGTTTTATTAACACTGTTGGATGTTATGACAAATTGCAACAGCCACCCCTTTTATGATGAAAGGCAGAAAAGAAATCCAACATTAATGAAGACTTCACTTTCTCACAATCAAGAGTCAGTAAATAGCTAAGCTGTTTACTTAATTGTCCAAAATTGTCCTTTTACCTATGTTAGAGTGAAGAACAGAAACTTTCTCATTAGATGGAAACTTGCAGTTCAGCACCCGTCAAGCTTTTGAGAGTTCTAATTAATTTTTAACTATTTAGCTTCATAACAAGATTATCTGTTTCATTTAGGAAAAAAAAAAACCCAAAACTCCTTTTAACTGCCAACTTTGATTAAGCAGTGGTTTTAGCAAGTGGACATGTCATCTAAAGAAGCTGTTAGCTGTAACGAGAAAGATAAAAGCTATTGAAATAACACTTTATAAGGAAACAAGCCCACTACAGGTAGCAGCAACTAAATAAAACACTAAGGTGATCAAGAAGTGTTTCACAGATTTTGAAAATAAAGTCAAAAACACAGCAGAAAACCAATCCTTCATTTCCTATCAGCTGTTCCTGTTGCCAATGATTATGGCAATATTTCACAGAGAACATATGGCAGTGTTTATAGCCATCAGGCAGTATTTCACAGAAGCTGTGACACCATGTGTCCACCAACTAGCCTTTCTGATTGCAATTAATTAGAGAAGCAGGAGGCACTTTTTAAATAACATTACATCTTAGAGATTCCTGAAGTTTCATGGCCCATGTACAAGACTAAGTGACAGGAAAGTCTATTAAAATTGTAACAAGCCTAGTACAGTGAGTCTGTCCTTGAGGAACAAGACCTAATAAAAAAACCACTCTCCTTAAGGAGCATAAGAAAGAATAGAAATATAATAAGCCATTCAGGGTGGTACTTCGGAAGCCTGCAACAATAAGGAAATATTGAAGACCTTTCACAGGCCATTTTATGAAACAGATTCTGCAGAAAAGCTGCCACAGTGGAAGCTATAGAGTTGGTTTATTGTTGCCAGACCCAAGAGGATGTGTACCAAAATTACGTGGGGATCTATTAAGGAGTTGAAACTTACAAAATTAACTGTGGCAGTCATTTCATGACTCCTATTTTAATAAAAGCAAGGAAGAGAGGAAAACTAAGGGTAATAACTACCCAACAGGTTTTCATCTAGAAATGGAAAGCTGAGCTTCCCCAGCCAGCCCCTGCAGCTGAATCCAGCACCTCAGGTAGCCCCACTCAAAGATAAAGCAGGGGGTGGCCAGAACCACCCTACACAGCAAAAAATTCATCAGCCCTGCAGAGTAGAGTGCAATTATTCCATTACAGAGGTATTTTCCCAACCCAGTGCAATCTGACCCATTAGGAATGAGCCAGGAGAATCACACGAGCTTAAAATCATACTAAAACTGATCTAACAGGCAAGACACCAGTCAAAACTGATGTGAAGAAGTTCAGCATCACGTTCCTGCATTTGGAATTGGCTCATAGCATCCTCTCTCCTTACTGGACACCTTTGCCCCATACAGTTGCTTCCCTGCTGCTCCTTGAGTTAGGATTCCTTTTCCTGGAGAAATGGAGTAAGAGAGCAAGTTTGGAGGAAGCCTGTCCAGCAGTAGCCTTAACAGAGCTACTTCCTTCCAAATCTCTAAGCTCTGATCATATAACTGTTCATCCTGCAGCTCCTCCCATGGCTGGAGTACAAACATATCTCTCTCTTCTCTCCAGACTCTAATTCTCATACAACTTCCAGAAACTCAAGATCTTTGAGATCCCGCTACATCCATTGAGTTTTTCTAAGTTGGCCAGCAACCTCAGAAGTTAAGACAATAACAGTGCAGACATCTAAGCCTCTTTTTTTAAGAAAGCAGGCTTCAATAGCCCTCGGCCATTATATTCTTGTTATTTCAGTATTTCCTGCATTTCCCCAAACCTCTAAACTCTAATTTTTATTACAGAATTCTCATCTTGGGACACAGGAAATGCAAATGGTGTAGGCAACAATGGATACATTTATTTTTATTATTCTTAAGAGCAAAATTCCACAATATACTCATGGTGGATCTTGAAAAGGGAAACTAATGACCACAAAACACCTGCCTAATTGTAGTACAATTACCTAGGATCCGTTGTTCACACGCGTGACATGACAGAAAATACAAGCCATGTTTAAAAGCGTATCAGGCTGTTGAGATTGCTAAACATCTTCCCTCTGGAACTGGGGATGCTATTTAAAACTCCAGGTGCAGTCTCAACACCAAGCAGCAGCTAAAAATGGCCACTATTCCACCCACCACTACACTTGCATGACAACAATAAGGTAATTTTATAAATAAATAAGCCAAAATAAGATGATAGCTGGCAACTTCACCATCCTTGTCTACACTTTCCTAGAAGCAGAACTAATATTTTGAGCCATGCATGCAGAATGCTTTCAAGGTTTGTACTCCATCAAAAAAGTTCCCAAACTGCAAGGCTGACAGCTGCCACCAACTTAACAGCTATACTTAAGTTCCTGGCACAACTTCCAGTCACTTCCCTAAAATTTAAGAGTAGCTTCAATGCTGAAAGAAAATTGCAATATATTCCTTAATAAAACATATTTCAATGAAACAAAGAAAAAGCTTAGAGAGAAATTCCTATGCAATATGCACCGCCAACTGTGGTGCCATTTCTACAGCACTTACTAATGTTATTTTTAGGACAGTAACACAAATGCCACTGATAATCAAGAGCTGTAGCAGGGATCACTCTCCTCAGTTAAATCCTTCCTTTTGCCCCTTTCAAGAGGCTCCCATGAGTGCCCTGCTTTCCATGTGGGCTGGGAGCTGGACAGGCACCCAACCCATGCCTCCGGCATGGTCAGAGGCTGCAGGTTCTCCCTTCCCTGCTGAAATGCAAAGGCAATGCAAGGAGTAGCTGACACCCTTGGACTGATCCCACCCAGCACTCCAGGTCTAGCAGATGCAGCCTAAAGCCAGGGGAGGAGTTGGAGGCAGCAGGATGGGGCCTGGGCGTGGGCAGCAGCACCACTGTACCTCAGCCTTTACCAACATCAACACAGCTTTGGGTATGACCCACTACATACAATTATGGTCTTTTAGGGAAAGAAAAAAAAAGCCTAAAACCATTAAGGATTTCAGCAGGAAGGAGGTATCACACACAGAGATACTCTACCTCCCACAGTGGCTGGCTGGCAAGATAAGCAGATGAAAAGTACAAGAGTAATTTATATTCCCCGCTAGCTAAAGTGGGAAAATTATAATTTGTCCCCAAAACACCAGGCTGTAACAATACAGCTTTCTTTTGGACAAAAACATATTCTTGACTCAACTATATGCATGGTTATCCTTGTAACAGTCATGTCAACAGAAGGAGTCATAGCAGTAAAAACAAATCTATACAGGATACCTGTGAAAAAGCCACAGTTTGAGCAGAGCTCATCTGAGCCCCAGCATTAGCCAGCCTCCTAATACCAGAGACCCCACCAACCCTAATGCCAGATCTGAAATGTTTTTTTCCTTTTAAATCTGAGGTGTACAACCTGGCACTCCCCAGTGAAGCAGTCCATCACCTGATATGCTGTCAGGCCACTGAGTGATCAGATAACCAGATGAGAATGAAATGGAAAACCAAGATGGTTCTGGCAGTCACACCTCACACCTCTGCAGCACTGACACTGCCCCGAGGAGCTGACAGAGCAGCTGATGATCAGTGGCCCATCCATTCTGTGATGCAGAGACTGGGCCCTGCCACTAGTTCACATTGCACAAATGAGAAATAATTAGGAGATATAAATGGTCATTTTAATTAATAATTGACTTCTACCATAATTATTAGCACTCTGATCACCTCCAGAATTTATTTGTACAAGTACCTCAACACCAAGATTAATTTAATTTTCTCTTAGGCCAACAAAGAAATTAGGTGATTAGCTGACTTGAAATAAAAAGTTTTCCTGATATCAAGCAAAGCCACAGAAAACTGAATTTCATATTCTCTTCCTGCACACACCTTGAAAGAGTCAAGTAAAAAACAAATCTGAATTTCCAGTTCTTGTTTAACAAACCAAGTTACACTTAAAAAGTTCATGTAATTCTTTTAGAACTCTTCTAGTAGTTGCAGCTAGAAGAACACACATTAGTCACTCTGAATGAACAATATCTTCAATGTAGATCACTTAAAGATATACCTACACACATTACATGCTATTATCTGGATTAGCCTTAACGAGAATAAATGGATAAGACAAAATATGCTCTTTCTGTGCTTATGGAATTTGGCAATATTCAAATTTCCTTGCACAAGGTGTTTAGAAGGGAGTGCTATTATCAGATGCCACAGGCTACTTGACACCTTGCACATATCACACAGAGCAATGACCAAGGGCATTAGCATTCTTAGCCTGAGATATCCTAAACATGACACAGTTCGGATTCTTTCTGCCTAGAATAGTGAGGCTGCAAAGCAAACCAACAATTAAAAATCTAAGCTAGATTTTTAACTGTTTAAAGCAGGTTTTTTCCTGCAAAAACAGCTACGTAAACCACACTGAGCATAACTGTTTTGAAAGAACTTTGAAATAATATTTCTTGATTCTTACTCCATTCTTCAGATGCTTTTTAGTGATGCCTTAGTCCTCACAGCCATGTAGTATGCTATTTCTAAAGGCAACAATACCTTCTAGGTCAAACTGTCTCCTGGCCAATTCACACCAGGAGAGTTTATGGGTTTGTACGAGATTGCTACATTGAATAAAAGCTACCCCAAAAAATCTAGGGAAATATAGAAAGTATGACAGTTCTTAAGCATTTGAGTGCAAGGAAAATGTTAGCAAAGACTATTGTTAATGAAAGTTTCTAATTGAAAGACATGTAAACAAAAAGCAAAGTAAGAATCAAAATGAAAGTTGATTTTTTTACTAATAAAGAATTTTCATTTGATTTTTTTTTCCTCAGGAAAGGTCATTTAGATAGCAGTTTTAAGAATTTTATTCTGTTTTAAATAGCTGCTTCAATTAAAATTATCTAAATGCATTTTTCTTGTTCCAACCATTATTTTGGTCAAGACTAACTCAGAATCAAGATCATTAATTACAGCAGAAATTCAGCATTAATAAAGATTGAAGACAAAGCCCACCTTCAAATAGATAAAGAAACACTAAGAAGAAGAAATATACATTCTAATTTATTTGCTTTTACCAAAATTCAAATAATTTAATAATACAAACAGTATTCTTATACACCTTAACTTTTTATTCATGTTAACTAGATCTTCATTATCCATTTCAAAATTTTCTTTCCTCAACCAACAAGCACAAATTCCATTAGAATACAGCCTAGAAGTTTAAAAACAAAAAAAAAGAAAAAAAACCCACAAAAACAAAACAACGACAAGAGCATTACACTGAGTTCCCAACAGAAATAATTCTTCTAAGGAAGACTTAAGACCATTATACACCTTTTACAGAACATTTACTTAAACTTTGGAAGGCGAAAAATTGAACACTTAAAATCTCTGTTAAACTAACCTAAAAAAAAAAAATCTTTGGTCAAGGATTTTGAGGGCAGATCTTTCTCTGTTATATGCAGGCTGTAATGGGCATACCAAAATGTTGAGGCCTCTGATTTTTGCAGTTTGGAAACATGCAGGGTCATGTTTGTACTATACCCAAGCAGAGGCTACAAATAATTCTTTAGGTACTTCTGAAAGAGCAGCAGGGTTGTGCCTACTTCAAGATATAAAACAAACCTGAAGGGCTTGGAAGACAAGGGGTTAGGGCTGGTTTGGTTTTTTTATATTACTTTAGGAGAAAAAGAAAAAAAGGAAGTACCTACACTTGTCTGCACACTGTGTAGCTCGGGCCTTCTGTGTGCTTCAACACTGAAATTCCACAGCCCCGAAATTCCACAACCCCAGAGCTGCACGCCACGGACCAAAAGCTGTATCTTTGATAGCTGATGCTCATCTCCTTTGGGAGGGGCTAAACAACTCATTGGATGAAATCTGGGACTCACTTTTAGAGGGAAAGAGAAGAGTTGAGCATCTTCAAAAGAAACATTAGAAGCAGCCAACATTGGGTGATGCCTTTCTGTTGGACATTGTTCAGATCATACCCTCTTTTTTACTGCCGTAAAATGAAACACAAGCATGTATCACAGCCACGAAGAGACAGAAACCAGGACTAAGTTAGAATGTGTTGGCTTTATCAAAGGGCACACTGCGTGGCAAATAAGCCTAAGCTGATCTACAAGCACGTGCTTGTACTTATAGAGTCTTTTTTTTCCACCTATTTCCCCTAACACCAGAATTCACAAGGCATCACTTGTTTTAGGAAGAACACTAATAATTAGGTTATTTATACTTTGTTCACATTTTCATCAGCTGAAAATTACTGATGTTAGACTGATATTTGCAAACTAATTTGTATTCATATTTTACTCTTTGGAGGCAACGATATTTCTCCAGGACATAGAATTCTCCCTATCATTGTGTTCTGAGTAAATGCAACAATAGACTAGTAACTCACAGCTTTTGATTATGCTCCAAAATAGCCACAAGTCTCAAAAAGGGACCGGGGGAACCAACCACATACTCAAAGGTTTCACGCTTCTTAGTCTACAGCAGTGCAAAAATTGAACCATTAAATCTTTAGGGCAGTAAATGACCTTGAAAACTCACCCAGATTACATTTCTTCATCACCACAGGATTTATCTGTTCTGGACCAGACTTGCTTCATCACCACAGACTTGCCTGGCAACTACTGCTGTGTGCCTGACTCGAGTTACTGTCCTGGGCCAGCCCCAGTCACTGTGTGAGGGCACTGCAGGATGGGTACCATTCTAAGGGTCCCCTGCCATACTTGCCCTCGAGTCCCAGTTTGCTAGCCTTGTGGATCAGCCAAGCCCATGCTGCCCTCAGCACACTTTTCCCAGAGTTTTGGCTTCTAGCACAACTCTGCATCAAAGACTTAGTGTTTAACTCATGCTTGCTGTCAGTGCCCAGTCCTGATAGAATGTTTTCGGTATTAGAAGAGCTTTACACCAATCCCAAACGGCCACTGCATACAGACTACTGAAGTTCACCCCTACTTCTTTTACTCTTGAGCCAGTCCTCAGTCTACAGCCAACATCCCAGGCCAGGACAGGATGGATGAACAGAGTTCTGTCCCTCAACTCTAAAGAGGCAGCCAGCCACCCAAACTGCCTTGATTTAGCCAAACAGTTGCTGACATGGACAATATGCAGATGTGCTGCAGCACAGATGACACACATCATTCTGAAATTCTCCCTGCTCTAAGTTCAGCAGCAGTAGATAACAAAAATAGAGCAGCTACTGCATGACTTTGCAAAGCACAGTCTCTGGACAGGTGCAGAGCATAAGCTCCCAGGCAGTGAACAGCACCAAAATCTCATTAGGTCTGCTCAAGTAATGAGGTTTTTTCTTTTTTTAAGTTGCTGCTACAGTTTTCAAATTGAAAGTTGGAGATCATAAACTGTTACTTCAATCATTTCTTGAAAACCTAAACCAGTTTAGATCACCAAGGGCATTTGAAGCAGACATCTTCCTTGAAGCTGCAAAAATGACAAAGTGAGAGCAGCACAGCACATGGACACAAAGGCAGCAAGGCATATTTTACCCTTTCTACCATGTCACATTTATGGTGTGCCCATAATCTCTCCAAATATTACAACAGCATTACTGCTACTCCTTCAGCACAATATAAGTTTTCAAACTCCACTGATCTGAGCACACTCTGATTTCCAGAATATTCTTTGAGATCATCTTTCCTACATTCTCATCTCACTAGCTCACCTCAGGAATACCACCTCCAGCAACACCAAGAATTTCTCCATTTTCTGGGCTCCATCCAAGAGCAAATGGATTCCATTTGGTTATGGATCAGAGCCTCAAAAACGTCACCAACCACAAAATCATGTGGTGTGATCAGATTAGATAGAAATGGAACAGAAATCCCTAAACACCAGCCAGCAGAAGCTCTCCTCTGGCCAGACCCTGATTTGAATCTCCTCTGACCTCTCCAACCATTTGCTGCCTTGGCAGTTGACCAGTTTGGTCAATGCTGCTCTTCTGAGAGCAAACCCAACAGGCCCTCAAAACATATGAAGAAAAGCAAATTTTTAAAGGGAAGCCACTTTTACTGGGACTAATGAATATAATGGTGGTGGGGCAAGTCAGCCTAAACAGAGAACACACTCTGAACAGTGAATGCATCCTAATAGTTGCTTATTTCTTAGTCCTCTAGTTAAAATAAAGCTCTTCTCTTTTTTGGCCTCACAATGTCATGTCAGATTGTCCTTCCTTTTCAGCCATTTCTGGTTTTGCATGTATTTGATAGGATTTTTTTTTTAATAAAAGTGGAGGTGTTCTTGGCATTTCTGCCACAGCAGCAGGGCTTGAACTTTAGGTCAAATTAAAAGAACAGTGCGTTCTGCTACCATGACAACCATTCCAGGCTAATATCAGGTACTAAGATACCAAGAATGAAGTGATAAAATCACTACATTAGTTTAATAAACAAGTTCCATTGTCATCATTTTACTATATATATATATATACACACACACACATATATATACGGTTCACTGAAAAAATATCACATTTCAGAACTTGTTCTGCTTGGTCTGTCATTCATTATCTAACAAAAATGAAAAATTATCACCTTTCTCAAGAGCTTCAGAATTACAGGTATACTGAAAACTCATTAAGGCTGCTATAGATTTTAAAGCCATATTCTAGGTACACCAAATTTTGCAGACCCTAAAGCAAACCCTAATATGACATTTAATTTCAATTCTCACTTTACATATTCATACTCTGCCTCAACCTTTTAATAAATGTATAATTGAATTTTAAATATAAATCTTAATGTGTCAAACTATAAAGTTAAGGGCACACCTTAGAAATTCTTTATACCAAGAGAACAAATGTGAATGAAAGGCCTTCTCAGCATGTGCAGTGAGCTACAACCTGGGCATGTCTCCCACATCCTTTACCTAACACCCTGGTCCAAAGCCAGAAAGACTAAACACCCACAGAGCTTGGTGGAGCTGGAGCCAGCTACCCTTGCAGCCAATGAAGGGAACAGAATTTGCCAGGCCAGGATGCAAAGTGACTGACACCACAGAGTTTGAGGCAAGCGCCTTGACAAGCTCCTGGGAACCCAGGCCAACGCCAGACAGGGAGGGGATGCTGCTGCATTTATTACTGGAGAGAGAATATCCCACCCAGCTCTGCTTCTCACTGACCCCCTGGGCAGCCTGGAGTTAGATGGCCAGTGAAGGTGCCAGGGACACAGATGACCATGCTGAATGAGTGCCTCTGTATGAGAATTGCTAATAAGACAAAGATTTAAAATGTCACTTTTGGCTAGTGCTGACAATAGTGGCTAGAGAAATAATTAACACTGATTTCCATATTACTGATAATTCTGCAAATGAAAATGAATGGGGCCAAATGGTTCTGAGAATTTAAGATAACTCCAGAAAGTCAGGAAATCCAACAGAGTCTGAGCACTTTATTTGCAAAATAATTTGAAATTACTTTGCATAGTAATAGGATTCTGGAGATATGTTGTTAACCATGCAGAACAGCCACATTGATTGAGAGCTGCAGTAGAGAAAAATAGAAGTTTTTTTCCACAACAGAGGACTGCAAGACATTTTTGTGACCTTTTTAACCAGATAAAAAACAAAAGCCATCTCAATTCATCCACCACAAATCACCAGCATAACATCACTGGAAAGACAGAGATAGGTCACCAGGTCCCATCAGAAGAGACTCTGCCTGTTTTCATTAGCCAGACCAAAGCAGCAGATCCAGACAAAATTTCTGTAGCATTTGCCTGATTTCCTCACGTGCCCTCAGACATGCTTATATGAAAGTCACATCACCACTGCAAAAAATTTATCTTTTGAGTATATGAGAAAGCATTTAGAAAACATTCTAACAAATTTGTCTTATTTATCTTTTAACAAATGTATACACCCAATATTTACCTTTCAAATAAAGTCAGATCAAAAATTAATTGCTGAGTAACAGAAACATGCTCATAAGCTGCTATCAGAGTGCTGCTGATACTCTTCCATCTCGTGCATTCATCTGCTTCTTGGAACATACAGTTTGTCATTGATTTACTGCAATTGCATCAGCCCAGCACCAGTGAAGCAAACACTGCACAGGAGTAGCCTATGGTCTTCCAGCCACGTATCTACACACAGAGCCACCTACTGTAAGCTGTAACTGCCAGTTTCTCCTAAAAAGTCTCAGGGCAGGAGGACTAGCTGACCTAATTGCTGGGTTGTTTGAATAGGTTTTGCAGTGAGGACACAGCTAATCCTTGGCTGACAGGCTAGCCCGGGGATTTTTATTTTTTTACCTGTGATTAATGGACTTGACATCCATGTTCCCACAGCTTCTGCTAAACATGTAGTTCAGACCTTATTGTTAAATACCAAGATCACAGAAAGCTAAACTCTTATGACAGCAGAGTGACTATGCCAGAGGGCAGACTTTTCTGAGACAAGTATTGGATTACTCCAGAAATGTAACACAGACTAATAATGCACTACAGAAAGGTTCATAATCTTGGGCTCCTGAATACCTTGCACCCTTAAAACTAGAAGGACCTTTTTAAATAGAAAATATATTGTGAGAGTTCAGAGATCTAAGAAGATAACATGTTACTCAAAGTTATACTGGGAGATCATACTCACATACGATGTGTTTATCCTATTTAAAGTCAGGGGCATATGCAATCAACTTGACCTTTCATTTTGTATTTAGTCACTACTCAAAGCAATATGACTAAAGCATTGATGGAGGTCTCCCTCCTCCAGAATTGTCAGGTTGGAATGTGAGACGAAATGCAAGATTCAGAAATCCTAATTTCTGTTTTTCTCTACATTTTGCACAGATGCCAATAACAAAAAGGAGTTAAAACATGTCAGTCTGAAATATAAAAGCAGTGTCAGTTCATAAGGGATGCTCTTTAAACAGTTAGCTCTGTATGAACTATTCTTGTTTTAGATTAGGAAGTATTTTAAACCTTAATTACTAAAGTCTGCAAGACTGTGACAGATCTATCTTTTCCTTATGGGCATCTTGCCAGGATGAAGCATGAATTCTTTTAAGATCACCATACTTAATTAGCGCTTCAGCTAAGTTTATGGTGCCTCCATGATTCAATAGACTACTTCTAGCTTTGGCAAGTAGATCTGTCTGTTGCAGTTTGGAGGCTTCTAAGGTCAAAGCTATTTTTCATGCATTTTCACAATTTGTCATTATGTCTTGTTTGTCCATGGATTTTGATTTCTGTATGTAAAGTACAGACTAAGAAACTGAAATTTCCTGGACCAAAAAAAACTTACTTTAAATATTCCTTACTGTATCAATAGTCACTGCTTGATTGTTGGTTCAAAATGTTGCTGTAGATATGTATTGTCACGTATATGATAGTTGCTCAGATATGTACTTACAACAACAGCTCTGTGTGGCAATAGAGATAATAGAGATGGAAGAGCTGAGTTATTGTCCAGGAGACTATTCCAGATTCTGAAAAGCACAGTTGGGACACTAGAATGATGTTCTATTAAAAGAACAGGAGAAGGCAGAAATTACCTAGGAAAAACAGTCTTCCTTTAGCACTACCTATCATCCCTTGGACTGCAGCTGGGCTGCAAAACACCCCCAGCACCATGCCATGACATTGCCTCTGCCCAGCAGGGTCCTGTGGCAGCAAGGAGGGCACCCTGCAGTGGCCCAGCCACCAGCCATTGCCATCCCTCAGCTGCACCTCCTGCACTCTCTGCTGGCTGTGCCTGACAAGGGGAGATGACTGATTAAAGTGACAGGGTTTCAATCGAGAGAGGAGCTTGTTTTAGCACAGGCTTGTCTACTTCAGTAAATCTCTGGCTTTATCAGCTCCGTGCAACTGACTCATTTAGACCTGATGGGTGGCAGTCCATCCCTGGCAGCCCCTTGTCAGTGACAGCCCTCAGGTGCCTAAGCGTGGCAGGCTTGATACAAGTCAGAGCCTGCTGCGAACAGAGATTAACCTGCAAAATCATGCAGGGCTCCTTTTAACTGTGTGTTCTAGCCAGGCACAGCCAAACTACAGACTCCATCAGACTTGGTAAACTTTCTTTAGCTTCTCCATTTCCTGCACCTCATTTACATTCACTCTGGAGGGTGAATAAAAATAACCCATGACCCAGGCAGCCTGACTACTGTGCAGAAACCACATGAGCCAAGAAATTTCTAAACAGTCTTTGTATAGCCCAAGTAGTTTGCCAGAAAACACTGGAGTGGCTTTTAAAAAACTGCATAGCCATATAGAAGATAAAATATTAATAAATTTAATATTGAAATATTTGATTAAATTAATATTAATTCACCATTAAATTTTTAAGAGTTTCATATTTCATAAGAAAATCACAGTGAAACTACCAATAGGGACTTAACATGTGAAACCAATTATACAAGACAAGCAATGCCTCAAAAAGCAATCTAAACAGTTCTCAGTGATAAAGAGGAATTAAGTGAATTTTGTTTGCAAACTGCTGTTTGTACAAAGTCTCACTGGAAAAGAGATTTGTTCTCACTCACAAATGTATCATGTATGTTACTAGAACATTAACATACCATTCTTCTTCAGTTCTGTATTATACACATATGGCTTCCCTTTTTTTTTTTACTATAGCAATAGAGGTCTCTGAATTCTTTCTGTGGTTATTGGTGAATGTTCTTGAAGAAGCTGACTTACTGATAGGTGAAAACAAAAGCTTTGATTGCAATCAATTATCTTCTGACAAAGCAATAGGGACAAGAGTGGAGGTTTTTTCAAGTGGGCCTATTCAATTTCTGCTAGTAGTTCCAAGCCTCACAGTTAACTTCTTGAGGATCCAATTTTCCTTTCCACAAGTACACCTATTTTTCTTCTGTCGACACTATTCTTAAAAAATCATCTTGATAATATCAGATTCATTTAAAGCATAAGCAATAGATTTTGTTCAGTTATTCCTTTTCCTTTATATGTTCTTCTAAGGCAGTTCACTTTTGCCCTCTCAAGTATTCATAGTGTCCAACAAACTGCAGTCAGATCATCTCAGTCAGTTCACTTCGGATGTGAGCTGCCAGCTCATGAAGTCACAATGCAGACTGTCTTTCACTGTAGCACGGCATACCCAGACTCAAATTAATTTTTCAGTAACATTAAAATCTTGTTTGTATAACAAACAACACTGGACTGAAATGGTGCATGGGGTTTCATAATTAGATAAAGCCATTGTTTAGAGTCAGACAGTGCCCGTTTACAGTTCAATAAACCACTTGTCACAGTTGCTTGGTCAGAGCAGACCTGGGTGTCAATGGAAACAGTTTACACTGAGGTAGTAAAATAAATTGGTCTCCTGGGTAAATAAATTGAACATCAATATGAATATGCCTCATCAGTAAACACTGTAATTTATAAAGGTTTTATAAATACTGTTTTATATACACTGACGTTTAAGGAAAAGCCTTGATGTCTTTTATGCTTTTTTTTTAAAGGCTTAACAATGGCCTTTTGTCTGTAAGTCTCATACATATTACTGCAATCAATACAAAATCATGCCAGCACTTAAAGCAAAACAGTACTTGGAATATTTTTCTTAATAAATAAGTACAAATAATTATACCAGATTAAGGTGTATTTACATTTCTCATGTTGGTTTTGTCGTTTGGAAATACCCAAGAGAATCAGACAGAAGCCCACTGAACAATACCCTGCTTCTAGCCAAGATGAGGTGTAACTTCTTGGCTCTCCCAGCACCATCAGTATGTGTCCGTTGGTGAAACCTAGCACATGAGGTTCTGGAGCTGGAATACAAATTTCACCTTTTTATTGTGAGACTACTTAATCCTTAACTCTTAAAATAGGTTAGATTTGTTTAGACTTTTGCTTGTGAATAATCTCAAGAAAGGCATTAGTCCCACACAAGACCATATACCCTTAGATAGCCAGTGCTTCTTAGTTTTTACTTGACCAGAACTAGATAAATGACTAAGAATACAAATTACGCTGAACAGTCTGCAGACTAAAAGATGGTCAGAAAACTTCATTAATATCTACTGTCTTTTAAGAAAACTGACATGGCAAAAAAAATATGAACACAAATTTATCATCTCCGTGTGTCGATATACACACACACACCCCCCCATAAACTTCAGCTGTTCAAAACCATGAAAATCCAAATACAAGGTTCCTGTTAATACTGCACTCATTTGAAAAGGTGATCATTATTTCTGTCCTGTGTCTAGACTGAAGAAAAAGTGATGGACTGCATTTTCTGGAATATTTCCCAAACCAAAGAACATCAACAATGTTATTATTTCCATGGAAATAATTTGCTTAGCCCTAAATCAAATTTCCATTTTTACATATTAATCCATGTACATCTATAGAAAGAGGGGGTGGGAGGGCAGAGAACAATAACATTAATAAAATTATACATAATTTTGAAAAGAATTAGGGAAACACACTCTGTCTTACTGTTCATTGTATTTGTCCCTTTGACACTCCTAAAAAGGAAGGCAAAAATATGTATTAGGTTTCAAGTCCAAAGCAATTAATCACGTGAAAACTATTGAACTACTTTAAAAGTCACCTCTTCAAAATACGTAACACGTTTGTTCTTAAAAGATCATTATTTTATTTCCATGCTATTCATAAATGACTTATTGAACTGAAATGCCTCTTACTTTCAACTCTTACCATATATTCCAATGCTTCTGAACTACCTCTGCATTGCTCACACAATATTGTTTTTCTGTTCTTTTCAAGAGAAACATAAAGCATTCTCTTTTATACAAACTGCAATACTTCCATTTACCAACCCAAAGAAACAATTAATTAATTTGCTCCTCTTTCTTCAGAGGCAATTCTAAGATTCTTTATTTTTTTCCCCAAACACCAAATATTGAACATTTATTCTAGCTCAGCCCATTCTGTGATCAAACACCAAGTTCATCTCACTTGAGAACAGCTAGTTCTATTTTTCTTTCCAAAGCAAATCTCAGAAAGCAACTCAGGCCCAGCTAATTACAAGCAGGTTTACTAAAACAGTCTAGATATGGGTAATTTCAATAGAAATCTCTGCAGGAAGGGAAGAACTGCACATTACTGTAGAATACAAGTGACAAGGTCATTACAAACCCCCTGTGCCTCCCTTAGCATCTCAGGTCTGTTCTCCTTCAAGTTCTGTGTATCAGTAGAAAGGATACATTATTACATCCACTAGTCAGTACAAAATATGACAAATCATGCTTCATTCAATATCCTGTAATTAAAAATACTTCTTTCAANTATACACAACTCACGAGCATAATGCTGTCTGTACCCACCACAGAAGGAAATTCCCTCCAGGAGGGAACCAAGCTACAGTTCAGGTAAACAAGGAAGGGAAAGCAACTCTTCTAAAAGCATGGCTTTCTATTTAAGTGCATAATCAAGAATTTGACATTCAGTCCCACACATAGGCGTAGTATGATTATTTCAGGGACTTAATAAAAAAGGCATTGTTGCCACAAGAACAAAATAATAATTTGATGCAATAAAATTCAGAGACATTCCTAAAATTACCCAATTCCATAATCAGATAAATATAGAAACAAAAATTGAAACTAAAGAGTTCCAGTCAAAAATCAACACTTGGTCTTTTTCCAAGCTGGACAACAATTCCATTCAGTTGTTTAATTTCTTTTTTAATTTGTAATTGATTTACAGTGGAGGATCTGCCACAAATTAACTTCATTTCCAGTTTTAAGTTTTTACCTTTAGGAGATAAGGAACACCCCACTACCAAATAAAACACCCCACCTTTTTACCACATGAATGCCACTCTGTCTTCCTTCAATCTTTCCACCATTTCTGGCTCAGAAATTACAAAAAATCAGACTTCTGTCTTTAGTATTCCCCAAAAGGCCTACCATACTCATAATTGAAAACCATTTTGAACTGAAATGGCATTATGAGCATTACTGTACAACTGAAATAGTATGCAAATTCTAACAAAGGCAGTATCACAATGCATGAGTATGAAAGTCCTAAAACATGACACTGACCATGTTAATCCTGGAATCTCCTCCCCCTACTGAAAGCGTGCCTTTGCAGCCTTCGTGTTCCCTTAGCACAGCTTTATTTTAGCACAGCAAATAAAGGGAAACTCTTTCTTCTTGATTCAGGATGGTTTTCCTTCAGGTAGATGAACACTGAAGTAGAAAGAAATTGTCAGTGTAATACCCTGCTTGAATGAAATCACCATGCCTCTTATCACAGAGCAGAACCAAGAAATACATCAATAAATAAAGATGTATTATTCTAGACTGTCATTTTGGTTATTAGGGTAATGTATTCCAGAAGGAAGAGAGGAAGAATAGAGTGCTCTTCCAGTAAATATGTGGCTCTGCAGGTATAAACTGAACAGAAATACTGTAGCAGAGCTCCAATTTGCAGGAGCCTGCAGCAAGGTTGCATTCACAACAAGGTCAGTAAAAAATGGCAAACACATTAGCAAGTAAGCTACTCCCATAAGTGTATGACACTTTTTCCATCAATATTTTGTGGGAATTTAAACCACAATGATTTTATTATTTTATAAATCTAGGTTAGCATGTGTATAATGACATGGCAGTTCATGCACAGTGTCAATATTAAATGCCAGTTTTGAATTCAATCAGGCATGTTATTAAAATGAAAACTGATTGACATTTCCAAGGAACACTAGCTCTCCCACAAGTAATTCAGACCAACCCCCTAAAGAGAGCATATTATGTCCACTTCAGTGTCCAGCAGTCCTCCTACACAGGGTATGAGCAACAACTCATTTCCACATCCACCACTTCTGGATTTAATCCAATATGATCCTGTTATTTTTAAAATAGGGCTGCATACTACCACAGAGGTATTGGCCACCATTTGTGGAAAGGTCCAGAAATACCTCTGGCTGCAAAGCATATAGCACACAGTCACAGTTGTAGAGAAAAAGACTTACTAAATTGATTTAAGTATTGTATAAAGCTTTGGCAACTTGAGGAAGAGTAAGAATAACCTGTAAGCAATCTGATAATTTCACTGCTATTTTTCATCTGATTTGTCAGTTAGTGGTTAAATCTTGGTGTCACTGACTTCACCAGACTGAGTATCTCCCACCGCAGAGACCTTTCCTCAAACTGTAGTCAATAGAAATGTTATTAACTTGTATAATTGTAGAAAGGATACATTATTACATCCACTAGTCAGTACAAAATATGACAAATCATGCTTCATTCAATATCCTGTAATTAAAAATACTTCTTTCAACAGCTGGATCATTTAATGCAGTGAGGCAGCATTCCCTTTCACAGTGCACAAACAATGCCTGGCTAAGGAACTGAAAACAGACCATACCTGTGCCAATCATGACAATTGCAAAGCTGAGAATGAGAGGTCAGAGCAAGTCAAAGTGGTTAAAGGGGCACTGAGGCAGGGCTGGGCTCCACCAGCTGAAGGCATTTCAGCAGGGAAGAGAAAATACGGTTTTGCTGGGTCTGCAGAATAGGTTGTGAGTGACAGGATGGATTACGAGGGTCAGTGAGTAGTCATGTGTGAGTGCAGCTGGAACGAGTTTAGGAAATCTTGGCAAATGTTAGTGGGAAAGGGATGACAAGTAGTTGGTTTTCAGGGGGAGACACCAGCATGGTTCCAAAGACCATGACCAAGGCTCCTGTTCCAGGTCTTCTCTGCAGCAATAAACTTAACTAAAAGATTTCTTAAATTTATTTTTATTACTTTTTTTTTTTTTTTGCCTAGCTCTGTCTGAAGCTCTCACAAGATGTCTCTGATTATTTCTCTGGGCATTTATAAATACACAAAGGCAAGATCTTCTTGCATGACTGCAGATATTTGTCTTCCATACACATACCTTTCCCAAATGTAAACACCATAGAAAATTCCAGCCATTGGTTGGCTGCTTCTTGCAGAGCTAAAAAGACATAACAAGGTATTGACACAAGTCCTTGAACCAATCCATCAAAAACCAGAGAAGGCATTTGTTACTAAAGCTACTCTATACTTTGCACAACTAATATTATGAGGAGAAGAGTGTGCCACCAATTTCAACTGGAGTTTAGGGCAAAGTTAAGTAGAAGAAGGTGCAAAGTAGATGTCTGAGGTTTACAGGAAATGTGACTATTTATCAGTAGCTGTGACAAGGAGAAAAACTGAATACCGTGACATTACAGTCAGAGCTGAAAGTAATATTTTTGGTGGTACAGCACTGGGTCTGTACCCAGAACAAGTAGAAGGAGAACTACAGAGGTGAAGACGGTGTGCACCAAAGCCCAGATGGTCTTAATCAAAGGGGCAGGTAACCAGCTGCCCTCCCTCAAAGAGCTTTCCACCACCAACACTAGCTCTGGTTTTTACAGAGCAAGATGGGTATTTTTTAGCCAGCTCTCGTTTCATGCAATCCCATCAGTCATGCCTGCATTTACTAAACCTATTCCACTGAGAGCATAGGTGCCCATTTTTGGGATACAGAGCTTTTCTTCCCCCTAACTATATTACTGCTATGCATATGATCTATCTATTTAGAAGCTCCTACAGTGGTTGCACTTCCACCTCATCTTCAATTTATCCTGCCCACAGACCTGCATCCTGCCTCTCATCTGTGCTATGGTGCATATGCTTATCCAAGTCTGCAGCAGCAAGGATGGGGCTTCCCCGGAGCTGCACTGTGGATCACCTGTGGCAATGAGTGTCTAGTCAAACAAAGGTAACAGCACACAGCAAAGAGCTCTGGTTTACATTAGGAAGCTATTTTCCAACGGTCATCACACCCAGGTTTCAGTGTTTGAACTTGTCTCTATTCATTGCTCTTCTAGGAATTTCTAAAGCTTGATGGGAAGCATGGCTCTGTCTCACCACAGAACAGAGCAGCACAAACTCCTTTAGGTCCTTTACAGTCCAACTGGAGATACTGCAAGGGTAAGGGGATTTTTTAAAACTTATTATTCGATATTGAAAAAAAATTTGCTAATAAGTGATTAAACAGATGTGCTGTTCTGGAGTGCATAAATATTTTGGTTTTGTTTTTGATGAAGAGGACAATCTTCACCATTAACAAATAATTATCCATTTAAAATATAAGATGTAGATGTAAAAACTTTGAGTCACTTACTGCAGTTGGAAATTACTGATGAGTACTGTTGATTACCACTGCAGTTTTTCAAAAAGCTTTAAGATTAAGAGACATTCACTGCTCTTCTTCTGTCAGGTGCCTCAAAAAGAAACCATGAGAAGAGACACACAATGAAAAACAGCAGGTTATAGCACATGAGACTCCTTATTAAAAACATAAAATGCCTTTCACTCTTGCTTTTATTAAGTCTACTTTTCAAGCCAAATGAAAGTTAGGTGAGCCGATTATAATACAAGTCACGTCTAACTATTTCATTATCCACGTCCTGCAGCACGATCGCCCACAGAACACCTTTTGAAAGCTCTGGAGTGACGGCAGCAGGTTGAATATAATGAACAGTGTTACAAATGGGGACATGAGACGACAGGTCTGGTGAAGAAGGAGTCTCCTGGAAACTGTATGGCTGTAATTACTGAGTGCTGGTGCTGTCTCAGTTGGCTTTGAACAAAGGTAACCGCCTTCAGCAAGTTATATTTCCTCAGCTAGCTAAAATGAAACCAGTCAGAGACACAAATATTTATGATACACAATACATAACCAAAGTCATTGTCTGCTTTTATTACCTTTTTTTGTTGTTGCTCTGAAGTCTCCCACATCAACAGCACAAGAGAATTAAACAGTGAAGCACTGAATTATTTTTAAAATAGACTTCCAAAACTAGAATGTTGAAGCCATACTTACAGGAAGATAAAATGCCCTTATTCTGGGCACTGTGCTTGCACGTCACCTTTGTTTCTCAATAACTCATTCAGTGTGTTGTTCAAGAATCTGTCAAGCAGAAGTCAGTGAGAGCTGAGACCCCTGCCTCCTCGCATGTGAGCACCCCTCAGCAAACAACCAGCAGGAATAGTTTGATAATAAAGGGAGCATCTGGTTCAGACAACATTGGAGACAGCAAGACTGAGAAGAAACCTCAGGCTAATCTGTGTTTTCTCATCTGTGATCTGTTAAATCTCAGAAATGGGCTCACCTGCCCATACAGTAAAATACCAGAGAACAGCAGACAATCATGTCATAATTAGATAAGTCACAAAGCGAGAAAGAATATCTCCGTTGAAGTTATTTCTGTTATTAGCTGCACGCCCCAACTTCTGTTTCCCTCTTACCTCTTTTCCTGGAGAATCATAAATTCTGATAATTCATTTCCCAGCACTAGTGATAATCATTAGGTTGTAGAAGAGAGAAGACAACTGGAGCTATTATATCATTATTCTTCATCTTTACACCAGTTATGGTTTAATGCCTGCTGACAACTAAGTACCACACAGCCACTCACTTGCTCACTCCCCCAGGCAGGATGGCAGAGAGAATCAGAGAAGTAAAAGTGAGAAAACTTGTGGGATGAGATAAAAACAGTTTAATAGGAAAAGTAAAAGCCATACACACAAGCAAAGCAAAGCAAAGCAAGGAATTCATTCAGTACTTCAGGCAGGCAGGTGCTCAGCCATTTCCAGGAAAGCCAGGCTCCGTTGCACATAATCATGACTTGGGAAGACAAACACCATCACAGAACCACTGAGGTTGGAAAAGACCTCAAATATTATCAAGTGCAACTGTTGACCAAATATGACCATGAAACCATACAGCTGAGTGTTATCACTCCAAACACCCTCCTGCTTTTTCCCTCAGCTTCATGTGCTGAGCATGACTCCATATGATCTGGGATATCCCCTGGGTCAGCTGGGGTCACCTGTCCGGGCTGTGTCCTCTCCCAATTCTTGTGTACCCCCAATCTCCTCACTGGTGGGGTGAGGTGAGGAACAGAAATGGCCTTGATGCTGAGTAAGTGCTGCATTAATAACTAAAACATCCCTGCGTTATCAACACTGTTTTCAGTACAAACCCAAAACACAACCCCAGAGCAGCTACTGTGAAGAAAATTAACTATGCCCCAGCCAAAACCAGTATAATACTGTACTTTTTCATAGTCAATTATTGAAAGAAAACAAAAAAAACTACAAATCAAAACCAAAACAGGCTCATAGAGGTAAAATGAAAAATACTACAAGTTTGAAAAAAAACCTTTATAATGAGCAATTAAAAAGAAGGGCAAGTTAACTAGTGAAGAGATGACTAAAAGATGAAACACTATGACATAAAATATAATAAATGGAAAGAGAGGTCAGTCAGGTGCACCTGTACAGCTCTTAAATGTTTTCAAAGATTTCATATCGCACAATGCTCTCAATGATACAAGAAGGCAATATATTTTAAAGTGGACAATGTGACATATAGAATGAGCCTGCAGAAGTTACTGCAATAGCATTTGAGTTATATCCAAAAAATCCAGAATTTCATTTTATTTGTGGATGACCAGTTGTGGCTTACCTTTCACTGTGGAGGTGCTGAGAGTCATCCACAGCAGTTGGATTGCCCATCAGCCAGTTCTGGCTCTGTTATTGTCACAGTACAAACACATTGGGAGCACACATGAAAACTATTCTGCAGAAGTGAACTAGCAAGAAATGAAACATCAAAGCTTTTACATAGCGACACTGTGAAATAAAAGTTATTTTACCACTGTTATCACAACAGGAAAGCAGGAGAAAATGCAGAACAGATTTACACAGTAAAATCAGAGCCCATACTCTCCATCCCACTTTCACTCTCCTGCAAGTCCCATGTTCTCATTTAAGCTTTATGAACAAGAAATTCATTTGAAAAGGGGGTTTCTATTCTTTATTACTCTGTTCTCCCTGAAGAGACATAACCAAAGCCATAAGGGAAGCATCCTTTGTCAGATTAAGGATCAAACCTGGGGACCTGGGGAGAGCCCAGGACTAGTGACATGACAAGAGGTCACGGGTTTTAGTTGCACCGGGGGAGGCTTAGGTTGGACATTAGGAAAAAATTCTTCACGGAAGGGTGATTAGACATTGGAATGGGATGCCCAGGGAGATGGTGGAATTGCTGTCCCTGGTAGTGTTTAATCAAGACTGGACATGCCACTGATGTCTGGTTAACATGGTGATGTTGGGCCATATGTTGGACTTGATGATCTCAGAGGTCTTTTCCAACCTAATTAATCCTGGTTCCTGTGACTGTTTTGGGGGTCAAAGTGACAGAATTGCTGAGTCCTATCCAAAAAGAGTGGCTGCTGTGGAGTCCTGCTTGGCAGACCCCAAATGGGTAGAAGTGGCTACTGAGCATCAAGGACATGTGAGATGAGGAAATGGAGCCAGCCTGGGCAGTTGAGCGCTTCAAAAGGAAAGCGGCAGTAGAGCTTGGCAGATCTGGCCAGTGAGGTCACATCTCGGAAGCCAGACATGTCAGTAAGGATAAACCTCTTAGGAGCAAGTGTCACAGAACCGTGGCATACACTGGCACTAACCCTAAAATACACAAAACAGCTTCTGGTGGATCACGCTGCATGTGTAGCTGCTGGATGGTGAGCAGGCACCGTATGCAGCCCTGCATCCAAGAAAGTCTTCTATGCAGCTAACTCACCCTTCCGCAAGGAGTACCCACACTTTTACCCTGCCTATCACCCTACCAAAGCACTGCAGGACAAAAAAAATGCAAGACCTTCACACTAGGCAAAGTGACTGTTAGTAAAACTTCACACAAATAAGTAAAGTAGAGAAAAGCAAGTCTAACGTCAGTAGTATTCTCTAATTCTTCCCCAGAGGCTCACATCTTACCACTGCTATCACTATCGTGCCCTAAAGGCCTCTGTGCTGCAACTAGAGTTCTGACTTTTTTAACAGATTCCTGCCCTTCATCACAGCTATTACCACATTACATCCTCCCACTGCTACTCCGAGCACCTCTATTCACAGTATTGACAATGGGCGATTTCACAAGGAGGGCAAAATAAAGCAGCCGTGCTTGCTCTGGAGCACACAAATTTACTGACTGTAAACTATGGTCTTACTGTTGGTACTACTTAAAAGTATTTGGCACTGCCAACAGCCTGAGAGGCTGAAAACCAAGTCTGATTGAGATGTGAAATTTCAGCTTCCTTTTCCTCCTGTGCAAGCTGTAAGTATCCTGCAGGTCACAAAAGGTAAATACACCTGAAATGTCAACCCATTAATTTTCCGCATTTAAGCTCTTGAATGCTCCATCTCAGCTAGTTGGCACAGAGCATTAGGAAGCCACAAGGCATGCTTCAGCATTTGACATGGAAAGCAGCACAGGCCCCAGGCTGCACAGGCATGGAGACCTGTGGAGCTGACACCTAGCCCAGGTGGCCTTTCAGCAGAGCCACCTTGCTGAGAGCTGCATGGCTTGGTCAGGCACAATTCAGCCCAAACCTGAGTGTACTGGGGAGGCAGGAGAGGTAAGGGCTGCCTGGATCATCAGGTCTACTCTCCCATCATCAGGCAGCCATACCATATATACCTTTTCCTATCAAACCACATCTTAAAACTACTTGAATACGCAGAAGAAGGCAAGATAAGGTACTGCTATTAGACTGAAATTATTGCATCCAAAATTGAGAAATGCTTTTAACCCATGCTACTAACAGGAAAACTGAATTTGCTTTTGGAAAAAAAAGAATTAAAAACTTTCTTGAGAAGCTGTTCAGTTCAACTACACATAAGCAGTAAGGTATAGTACAGCTTCACTCCAAACACAGAAACACCAGGTGATTCCAATCACTGACTCCTAGATAAAATAAACAAATGAAGTGACAAAGAAGACAGTCTTTTGTCATCTGATAACAGTGTGTCATGCATGATTACTGAGGGCATTATTAACATACACACACATACACACAGTGATGAAGACATGAAGGTTTTCTATATACGATATGAGTTAGTAAATTTTTTCATAGGAAAGTCATTAAAGGCACTTCCTATGGATTTTTTACAATGATAGTATTTAATATGACTAATATGGAGGATGAAGGGGTTTTGCCAAATCAGTTCCTAGTTGTACGAAATCAAATACAACAAAAATATCTATCAGGGCAATGGCATCTGCTACCACGTGATTTTTAATACACAAACCATTTTAAGTCAGACTTATGGAAATATTTAGTGAAAGAAAAAATTCAGATCCTAGTTTAAGGCTTCCAGATTTATCCTAAAAGTAAGGTGGCACTGCAAGAACTGTACAAATGAGGAAACCAATCTGAAAGATATACTAGTAAAGTCAAAAGCATTCTCAGTTGTGTTCACCAGAAAAAAAAAAAAAATAAAACAGTTCAAAGGCTTCTTCGCCGAAACAGTTTAAACAATCTGTGCACTGTATTACTAGTGGTAAATATCCACTGGCAAACATTTCAGAGACCTGGATGGCCAAGAGTGATTATTCTTAAAATAATGTCTCAAAAATCATGTAGATAAAGGTTTATATCTGTATTTCTGATCAAAAACTTAGGATGCAACTGAGAATACATGGCAGAGCAGATTTGCCCTACAAAAACTTCTGCTAGGAAGCAGTTGCAATCATTTTGAGCAGAGATTTTAAAAGAGGAAAAACAAAGAGCAATATGGGCAGTAATTGCTGATGTTAGCCCATTCAGACAGTATTATCTTTTATCTGCAGACGGCCTGTAACGCTCCCAGTAATGACTCGGCAGGCACAGCAACAAGCAGTATCTTATCCAACTAGGTTCTTAGTTAAAGAGTATCTATCCCTTCCTATGTGCTACATCACTCATGTTGTTCACACTGCTGTTGCTACCAAGCGTGCTATGCTGCCAAGTGTGCTGAAGAATTCAGCATCTGTTACATATCTTTTCCCTCTTTAGGGTAAACAGTATGTATTTATCAAGAACCCGTCTCTGCTGATTAACCACCCCGTTTCTTCCTTGCTTCCCCATTTGCAATTCTCTCCCATAAAGTTTCTGCCTGGACTAAATCTTTGCCTGCACACATACCATATCGCACAATGATTTAAATGAGACGAGACTAAGTTAATTGATGTATTAGACTCCATTAAACAGATTTTAAGTTCAATGATGAGCATTTTTTCACCTATGCAGAACACAGAGGTGTCACCCAAGCCATGGAGCAACAGGCTTTTGCACATACAAGTTATTTGTGCACAGAAGAGAGGAATTCTGCCTTTCACAAACTGGAGATGAAAGAACAGCAGTCTTTCTGTGTGTTTGGTCTATGAAACTCTATTTGTCTCCCTGAAGTGTACACACCTAAGAACTGACACAGCCATATCTAGAACTCAAAAGATATGTGAAGACCTTTACCAAGCAAAGCAATGAAAATCCTAGGAGTCCAGCAATCTCACATTGCAGTAGCTTTACTCACAGAGAAATTAGAACCAGGCTGTGAGAGACTGAAACAAGTGCCTTTCTCTGCTTTCCCTGCTGTTTTGGTTTTTTTAATTACTTCATTCCGCGATGCAGGGATATGCACAAGTCCCATAATCATCTCTCATGTAGTTTTACTATCTGTTATGTCTAGCCCCCGCCAAAATTTTTTGCATCACCTGTGATGAAATCTGAGGAAATCTGTCACTTTAATACAGCTTCCAAATCACACATAACAAGGTATTTTAGAAGAGATGATTTTATATCTATTCAAAGAAAAGAGAAAATATGAAGCATTTTTCTAGACAAAGAGGAAAAAAATCATAAAAATAACCTTAATATGCAGTAAAAAAAAAGAAATACAGAGCTGCTGTTGAGCATGGACATAAATCAGATGCTGGTATGCTCCCTGCTGCTTATGTGTGGTGTTGCTCATCACTACCACAATTTATACATGAAAAAAAAGTTCTTATTAAAAAAAAATAGGGTGCAACTGATTTCAATGCAAATTCAGGAACATAAACAATGATACTCACAAACAAATATTTTCTACTGAGGTCACCGAGCAAATGGGAATTCTCAAAGAGCATGACCAAATCTACTATATGAGAAAACATCAGTTTCAATTATTTGTTAACTCCTAGCAATTCATACAGTAGGTACAGGAGTTTTCAATTTT
Source organism: Irena cyanogastra (assembly GCA_013397155.1). Classification (NCBI taxonomy): domain Eukaryota; kingdom Metazoa; phylum Chordata; class Aves; order Passeriformes; family Irenidae; genus Irena; species Irena cyanogastra. The sequence goes on along the minus strand of VWZV01007560.1, from coordinate 58,365 downwards.
TGTTTCTAGAATACAAAGTATATTAGTTGTACACTCATGATTTTTTTTACTGAAACTTCACATGACCTGTCACTATGTCATTTTACATTATTTTTATTCTCAAAATGTAAAGATTCCCATACAGAAACATCTTCACTTTCCAAATATTTCTAGAGCCCTTTGTACTAAACCTTGCAAAGTAGTTCATCTTTGCTATTTGTTCCTTTCCCCTCTCTTGCCAGTACAGGAAGAACCACAAGAGATACAGGTTGCAACTCCAAAGCAAAAGTTGGCTCTGCACCACCGCGTTCCTGCCCTTGGTGAGTACAAGGTACTCCTGGCTCCAGGGGCTCGTTACAGTCCCTGGAAGGGCCAGGGGAGTCCCAGAACCTAAGAATTAATTACTTCCCAGGGACAGTCCTCCCGAGTTAGACTGGGGCATCTGTCCCCTTTAAAAGGCAAGCAAACTTTTTACTACAGCCTTTCCTACATGAAGTGGGTCGTTACAGAGCAGGGACCATTCATGGATGCTCCAGAAAAAATTGGTTTGCTGTTGGATCAGTTTTTTCTCAGCAAGAAGGGTTAAGGCTCTGTCATCCAGAAAACCAGAACAAATAACAAATACTGGTGGCAATCCTGCTCCAAGGGAGTGGGGGAAAATTCAAAACAAATAAATAAATGCAGTTTGCAATGTCAAGTCATTACCAAGAGAAAGATTGTGGGGTAAAGTGCTGCCTGAGCACACAGGCTGGGGACTGCCAGGCAAGACAGTGTCTCCTTCCAGTGCAGGGAAAGGCTGTGCACACGCTCCAGGTAAACAGAGCATCACATCAAAGGCACACCTGGCTCCACCAGCCACTTTCCTGCCTAATGGGAATAACCTGGAGGACCCCAGATACTGCCTAACAGCTTGGATCAAAGAGGACAAAAAAATATTTCCTATGCTCCTGCAGAATTGGAGTTTGCACTACAACGAAGATAAAAGAGTATTTGTTTGTCCTCATTACATGAAGCTTTTTCAACAAAATAATTAACTGTAGCATAACAGAAAGCTTCACTGGATTAGAATTTTTTAAAGCATGTGTTGAAATCCAGCTACTGAGAATGAATTTGAAAGGCCATGTAGGAATATGGAAAAAAGATGTGAGGCTTTTTTTAGAACTTTATTTTTTTAATATTTTCTACCCTCTTAAAAGCATAACCATCAAAGCAAATAAAAGTTTAATAAGTAAAAAAAAAAAAATTTTAAATGAAAAACCATGATTAACTTATTAAGATCCATTAAGTGTATAATTACAAGGATTCTATTACATTAAGATACCAATTTCTTTAAAGCCAGAAATAATACCTGCTGAAACTTTAATTATTTAAATGAGAAGAGAAAAAGGCATGTTATCTTCCCTGACAAAGATTAAAATCAATTTAATTGCTTCTCTGCTGCATTGACACGATTCTTGCTGTGAGTCAAGCAACCAAAAAGGGAAATTAATACTGCAGCTGTTAATCAAGTGATATTTGTGTGCTTCATCTTATTATAGCAGGAGCAAGAATAACTACTGCTTTGGAGAGTTTGTCCACACTATATTTCATAGAATTGTTTTGCTTAAAAGAGCATCTTTACTTAACTTGAGTTGCAGGCATCTCCAGGTGACATGCAGCCTGAGAAAATTGCATGTTATATTGTTTGATCCCCTCGTAAAAATTGTTCTTCCAAGAGTAAGGTTTATTTCAAATTAAATTCACCCTCAGGTATCTGACTCGCTAGTATGAAATTACCAAGTCACACCAAAAAGGGATAGAAATACAGCTGGAGGAGAAGGTTGCCTATGAATCATACTTTCAAGGAAGAAAGCAGGTCAAAGAAATCAACAATTTCAGTAAAATTAGAACATGCATTTGAAAACACATAACAGCTGAGCACACAGCAGAACCCATGACTTCTATCTGCTGATTTAAAAATGTTTATCCTTGCAGTGCCTTTGTTAAACCTCTGCACCAAGTGAATATTCAGCAACATCTACAGTCGACAAATTAATGTATCTGATTGTAAGAAAAATGGTATTGTGAGATATTTATGAGTTCTGAAATACAAACCCGTGTGGTACCTCATCATCTCTTATCAGCCCTTGTTAACTTTACAGATGATGAGAAGCACCAGAATAACTGAGGTTGTCAAAACTAATAGATCTCAGAGGCTCGGCATCAGCACAGCTCAGTTCCATCTACAGTCCACTTCTGAGAAATTTTAACTCCTTCACATCTCTTCACTGAGCAGGAACCAATTCCATTACCTGGGCTGTTATTTACTGTTGGCAGCATCAGGCACTACCCTAGGTATTTCAGGAAGAGCTGGTAGCACTTTTGAGGAAGAATTTGTGTTTAGTGGCAGAAAAATACCAGAAAGGTCAAGTTAAATACAATCTTAAGTACCATCAGGATCTTATTGGAAATTCTAGGATCTGGGAACAGCAAAATAAAGGTAAAATTTTTTGAAAAGGGCTTTTTTAGGACAGTATGGGTATATTTGCTAACAGAGTAGAATCATTTGTAACACTAACGCTTCACTTAATGCAGTAGCAAGCATTAAGTAACTAGGTACAGATTTAAATAACTGTTTTCACACTGCAAAACTTGAGTTTTGTTTATTGCAAAGAGTCAGTGAACATGGGGAGACAAATCTCTTTTCCTTCTATATTACTTGGGCAGTTTAATTTTAATTTAGTGTTTTAAACTGGGTATCTGATCACTTCACAGCCCCTGCCATGGCTGACTGTGCTGCTGTCAGACCAACAGGTTATATTTGGTTTGGCCAAAAGTGGCTGGGATTAATCCCAAAAGCTGGTTTTTAAGAAAGAAAAGCTTCAGTGAGTTTGATACTAGACTGCAGAAACCAGCCTGGGTGTGGGCTGTGACAGACTCCTAGAGCTCAGATGTTCTTGAAACTGAAAGCCAGGGAGCCCTATTTAGAAGGGATTTGGGCTCCATTTTAAGATCTTGCAGATAGGCTCAGGACCAGGTTTGCTTTTGAATGCTTATCTTCTGGTTCACTGAGAAAAAGAAAAAAAAAGCCTCTGGCTGTAAGACATTCCAGTTCTCCAGTTAACCAGCCATCATTACTGCCTCAATTTTATTTTTTACAGCAAGTGACAGAGCTCCCTGCATCATCCTGGAATAACCTTAGGAAAACTCCCCTAGGAAGACACACAGACAGAAAATTTCACCAATACAAGAAGCGTGTCTGACCTGTGCACATCCCGCCACCCCCAAGGACCCACTCAGAAAAGAGACTGGAAACATTCTGGACAGAATGTGTCTGCACCTAATGCCAGGGAGGACAGAAAACATCAGACAAGCCACTAAGGATGCTCATGAACACTGCAGCTATGGATGGCAAGTTTATTTACTGTCTCATAAAAACTTGGCACATAGAAACCTGAATTTCTAAGTCTCCTGGAGGTTTTGCAAGCTCCCCAAGGAGCTGCAGGAAGTGGAAGAGCAGCAGAGCAAGTTGCAAGGCACCTATGCACTGGGCACTGATGGCTGCAGCGAATGCTACAAATCCAGACAGCCTGGCATACCGTGGAGCAGCACAGTGGGACCTTGGACAAGAGGCAAAGAAATTCAAGTTGCTATTCAGCAGGGGAACAAAGCCAAGGAGTCCAACAGCATCAGCAAAGAAGATTTTCCTCCCTGCATCAGATCAGACTCAAAGGGAGAGGCTAGTGACGCCAATAAGAACAGAACATGAGCAAGAGTCACTGCAACCATGCAGAAGAAAGTAAATCTGTCATGGAGATGAGACAGCAATAGCAGCAAGCTCTCACTGTGCCTGGCAGGCACGGGCAGTTCCTGCACGTGCTCACACACACACCCGCAGGCTCAGACGGGAGCCTCAGCTGAACACTACCAGGGGCTCAGAACAAGCCACAGCATCAGAGTAAAACTTCTCACTCATCTGACACAGCAAACAAATATATCCAATAACCATCATGTCCTCTGGGGTGTGCAGCAGAACAAAAAAAAAGAAAGAGGTTTAGAGAAGGAGATGGATAGAATGAGTCCAATCTTATTTTCCACAAAATGTGACACAGCAAGCTTCACTTGCTGTGATGCCTGTCAGAGGGTCTTTGTCACCAAGAGACAGTCTGTCCATTTTCTGGGCGAAAGTGGGATTGACTTTAGCAGTTGCTTCTCTTAAGAGTCCTAAATGTAATCCTGCGTATCCAGGAACAAACAGACATGTTCCATCTTGCTCGACAAGGATAACATTACACTGCCTCTCTTCTTGCCCTCACATCTTGTCCATCCTACTTCCAGCTGTAGGACGCTGCAGGAATAAGAGTTCTTGGCACGTGCTGTGCAAGCCATATGTTTGGCAGCAACTTTTTTCAATCTACGTGGTTACAGCCCAGCCAGTCAGGGTACCATTACCATTTATATTGGTCTGTATGTGGCCAACCACCTCACCAGACTGAGCAGTTGATCAGAAATACAAATAAAAAAAAAAGTCTAAGAAAACAGCTGAGAGCCACAAAACTTAAGGTAACTCAATAATATCCTTTGTCATAAAACATTAAAGCAAAGTGCCCAGAACTGCTGGGTGTGCACAATTCAGCACTTCCCAGACAGTCTGGTACTGAGCTTTGGAAGTGCTGCATAGCCAGAAGCTGTGTACCACTCTTCCCACAGCAGCAGGGCACAGGTCTGCAGAAGCAGCAGAGGGATGCAAAAGAGGAGGATATTTACAGGGCAGGGAAATCTGGTGGGAGGGGTAGAACAGCATAAAAGCCTCCTGGCTCTAAGGCACTCGTTCAATCTGCCACTGGGGGATAACATCTAAGCGTCTTGGTGCACCTTCAGCAGCTTGCACAGAATGGGCTTGAATCCACGATCCGGCTCACAGCACTGCCTTCCCAAAAAACTATCCCTTGGACCCCAGAGAGCACTGCATCTGGAGTGCCCCTACCAGCTGTAACACCAGCACACGGACAAGAGACAACACAAGCAGAACTGAATGACGCTGTGGCCCCGCCAACACTGCCCGTAAGTCACAAACCCCATGGAAATGCTTAGTGCTTCACACTGCTTAGGTCCAAGGCAGACCCAAACATATTTTAAAAGTCTGGAGAAAGAGAGATGAGAAAAATACATCTATCATTTCAAGAGCTGGCAGTACTTCTCTTTTGGGGAAATCTACCAAGCAAACCCAAGGCTTTTTTTTTTGATTTCAAATGAAAGACTACAAAAAGTAGATTCAAGCCTTTCTTCTGGACACAAAAATGTTTTCAACCTGTATTCTATACATTATTGTGAAGGCTCTTTCAGAAGCCATTTTGCTTTTTCCAAGTACTTCACAAATAGCAGATGAACATAGCTTGTAGTTATTAGGTATTAGCCTTAAATCCTCCCACTCCTCTCAACAATACCAATCCCAATTAGATTTTTGTATTTCTTTCATCTCTTTGTAGAGATGAAATGTTCTTTAACCACTTGGTATGGTGCCAAGATGAATATTTGCAACTGTAATACACCACTGCCTAAATTGCACTCCTGCTAGAAGTTGTGGTGTTTTGCAGTAGAGGCAGGGAGGTGCTATAAAAGGAAGAAAAACCTGGCTTGATTTTTCTTGTGAGCATAATTTCACAGAATAAAATTAGGTCTGAATCAAAGGAGATTTTTAGATTAGTATTTTATATTATTGATTATTTTTTAAATTTAATGAAATAAAAATGATACTATTTATATTATTAGATAATAATTATTACTATTAAATTATTAGATATCACATTGATCTTCTGGTATGGAGAGAGCCTGATCTGTGATGGAAAATCTGTGAGAGAACTCCTGCTCTGGTATGCTGAGAATAGAGTCACATTTCTCTATATGTCAGCATAGAACACCAAGGATCTGTGCAAAACATTTGCTTTTTCTGGACACTATCAGCCTGAACAAAAGGAGAGATAAAGTGTTCCATAACCAATATTTTGGCCTCAACAATCTTTTTCTCAGCCAAAAGCTTTTCACAAAATCAGGAATAGTAAAAATACATTTCTGGTCCCTCACAACCTGGCAGGAAGCTGAAGGACATCAGAAGCTTATCAGGTTTCTAGCATGTCATGCTTTCTTCAGTCATGCGTTCATCTTCCTTTCCTCATGACTTCTTTCAACTCCAATAATTTGCAAAAGGTTTACAGAAACAGGAAGGAGGAAGGGAGCCAAAGGTGTCCCCACATCTTGCACCATCAGTAGTTTTTATGTTCTGACAGTATGGAAACGTAACCAATAGCACAGCATACATCACTCCCAAAGAGCCACCATCAGGGACACAAGAAAGGCACAGAGGGGGCGCTCTGAAGACCAGTGGTGCAATTTAGGGATTGGGAGCTGGGAAGCCACACACACTTCAGATGTCTGACAAGATTCTGCACTAGTGGTTCTACAAGGATGCTTGCAATGATTAATTCATGCTTTACTGCTGTATCACTACATCTGCAGCAAGTTAACCTCTCTGTCTCAGTTTTAACTTCTGCAAATTACAAATTATAATTATGGGCTAGGGATTAATTAATATTTTAAAGGGACCTAAGGCTTGAAAAGGCACAAAATTGTCACAAGATACTGGGGGGGGGGTGTAACATTTTCTATGATGCCCATGAAAGTGTAATCCCATACTGTATGAAAAGAATGCACCCAGGTTTCTATATGAGACATGCTGAAATAAAAAGAAAGAAGAAAATAGAAGTTTTTAAAGATAAATAGCAATTGTGAAAGGAAGCTTGCTCAGAGCCTTATAAATGCTGTGGATTTATGAAAAGAACAACAATAATATTATTGTAACTCCTGACCACCTTTAGATATGGCTCCACACACAGGTTCCACCTGGCAGGTTATGTGTGACTTCACAACACATTTACTACTCTACAGTAACTACCCACAGGTATGCTTTTACTGCCCAGTAAATACAGGCCAGCTCACAACACATTTATAGTTGAAGTTACATAAGCTGAACCATATCTGAATCTCAGAACACTATTATTAAAAACACATGTATCTGAGGTAATAACAACAGCAGGTCCTGTATGACACCAACAAACAAAACCTGAAATGAAATTCAATACAGCATAATGTAAGGCAATGCAAGATGATGTGAAAATGGCCTTCCTGCAGATCTATGCACTGAACAGGCATTTAAATCTTATTATACCCGATCATATTGCACTATTTGGGCACATTTCTAGATAGTATAAAGAAACATTATGCCTAGTACTGCTAATTCCCCACACACAGCAGATGGTTTCACCATAGCGAAAATGTGTGTTTCAAAATCAGACCCTATGAAGGGAAGGTAATGATGGAAACCGTGGCATCACATTTCAAAGATACAGAGCTCAGTTAAATAAATTAAAAAAAAAAAAGCCAAATGCTACATAGGCAGTGAATATGGCAATGATTTACTGAAACTTCTGCCACAAGTAGGGGAGCCAGGTGAGATGCCGACGCCTTCTTTATCATGTAGGGGAGAGGAGCTGCACAGAGCACACCTAAGGCATGGGGTTCCAAACAACAAAATAATTTTAAATGCCTGGGGTATCAGAAAAGCAGAACTACCAGTTCCAGTGCTAAAGGAAAGCTCAGTAGGCATGACAAGCAGCAATGCCACATCCATAGCCTACTGAGGGCAACAAACACCTTTCTGAACACCTCACACAGCACAGCCATATCAAGTTCTGGCTCCACTGGAGCCCAGTGCAGAAACATCTGGTGTTAGAGGAGACAAACTTGGAATTTCCAGGAAATTTCTCTATAGGGAATGAATGTCAACTATTTCTGTTAGGAATTAAAGAGGGCAAAAAAATGTACTTAAGGCAAATTACACCAATTCTGTCACAAACTCCCTGCAAGAATGAGACTGCTTTATTGGATGGAGACTTGCCTTTTGGTTCACAAACATCCTTCTGGGCTTGTCCCACCCTCCCTTGAATGCAGCCCTTCCTTGGGACTGACAGCAATCAGCAGAGGCAGCTGCCTTTTACAGACCATGACCTGAAAATCAAAGAAAGATGGTTTTGTGTCCCTTAATCCTATAAACCTTCAGACAGATAAATGGGTTTGACAAACTTCTCACCAGCTCCTGTGATTTTATGTTCTTTGAGACCAGTGTAAAGGAGGACAACCAGGTCCAGCATCTTATGTTTGATATCCAATGTTCAAAAGGAATTAAATGAGCATGAGGTTTGGGGCAGGGGGGAGCAGGGAGGAGTTGGGGCATGGCTTTTCCCCCAGATACCTTCAAAGAGACTGTCAAAAGACTGCAATGTTTATTCCACCCCCGCCTCCTGGGTCGGAGGAAGCCCTCTCATACAGAATTATCCCTGTACCATTCTGGCAGGGAGCACGTCTCCATGGAGGCTGGGTCTGGTTTCCAAAGCGTGGCTGAGCTGAAGGAGGAGCCAGGACTGCCGCAGGAAGTCAGAGGCAGGTTCCAGGTGCCCAGCACTGCTCTGTGTGCAGCACTTGGTGCCAGCTGTCCTACAAAGAGAGCAGCAGTTCTAACAGGGGCTTCATTACTTGCAGAAGCTTAATAATTCTTGCTGTGATTAGATCCACATGGGTTCTGTTTGAGACTTAGTATTTCTGCATTCCCTCTTGGGATGTAAATGAGCCAAAGAGAGGAGATTCACCAGATCAACTCCCTGTTCTGCCAAAAGGAGCACATCCCATCTCAGCTCCTTCAGTTTCCTACACCACAGAATACCAGTCTCTTTCTTCCTCAGATCAGAGCCCATACTGAAGGCATGTCAAAGCTTCTCAGGAAAAAAAGTTTTTCATTAAAAATTCTACATTCCCTAAGAAAGTTTCAACAAATTGCCACTTTCTGACATTTATTTTTATTGAAAAATTTGTGACTGGTTCTGTGAATATAACATTACATGTGCTGCACAAAAATAAACACTTACAGAAAGCTAGATAATATAAATTTGGAAACCTGTTAATTAGAGCTAAACATATGAAACATATGTCAGTTACTGATATATATTAAAAATACAGTTAAATATAGCAGCTTTTTTTCCATCACTACAGCTATGTAACAGCTCACAAAAAATGAGAAGTGCGAGGGCAACACCTTGAGACGGCACATTAGTGTTCATTTTGGTCACTTTATTGGTGTCCTATGTATATGTACTGAAGACAAAACATCACTGCTTTTCAGAGACCTTCAGCATGTGAAATGCAAGGACCAATTCTGCCTTCTTTATCATGGGCAACAAATCCTGAATCAAAGGTATTTTCTCAGAACTACCAGTACTCAACCATGAGAAACCCTGAGACATCTTTGGTAGCAACTTATGTCAGGATTTTATTATACATACAGCATCTATTACCTTGGAACACGTGTTTACTGTCCACAGAGTCTAGTACTGGTACTTCACCAGAAGTTATAGACACTTTCCTTCAAAGTTAAGAGAGAATAGTATCAGTTTTAAATGAAGGATGCGACACATCATTAACAGAAATGGGCCAAACAACCTTTTCCTCTAAGTGTCATTCTTTGCTGGGCAGTAGCCAAACTCTTCATGTAGATAGAGAAAAGATGACAAACTGTCCATGCTCAACTCTGGAGTCAGCTCCCAAAAGGAGACTGGCCCACTGCACCATTAGCTTTGCCACAGGCAGGGAGCAGGTGTGTCTGGGGTCAACCACCACAAGACCCTGCAAGCACATGTCTGGCTAACATCACAAACTCCCCAGCCAGGCTGAGTGCAGCCCAGGCAAAGACATTTTTACACTGGTGATCAAATGTTCCTGCTCATCAGAGCATGGCTGCCAGCAGGAGCCAAACCCAGAACCTTCAGTTACAGCCATAAAACTTACTACATCCAGCCTCGAAGTAAAAACTCACAAGCAATGACACAAATTCACCAATAAAATGTACCAACAAAACAAAAACAATAACAAAACAAAAAAGCCCACCTACAGCCCACAGATATGTCTGATCTAGTTTCCAGCACAACAAAAACTACTACACTGAAAAATTACAGCAGAATAAAGACTCTTGAGCCACAGACATTCTGGTCATAGCTGCTCACTAACCTGAGAATCTCATTGGTATCCTGCACGATAGAGTTTGCCCTTTCCCCATCAATGCTTTGCTAAAAAGCAGACACAATCAATAACCCTGCCCAAACAGATACCATTTTCTGCACATGTCAAGAGTTTCTTAAATAATTTGTACACTACACTTGTATTTTCTCCTCCCTGTGCCCAGAGGCTGAGTCCTCATTACACTAAGAGGAATTAAGGAAATCTGAAAGCATTCATAACATGAGGTGGGCTGTTTCTATCATAGTAATGACTTGCCTGAATTTAGGTTTTACAAATCTAGAACAGATACATATATAAGAAAATCAAGTGCTATAAGATGAACTTGACACTCCTAACCAGTAGCTAATGACTTTCCTTGGTAATACTAAAGAGAAAAGTTAAAAATAGTAATAGAAAACTATTTGTTCCTATATAAAGAATTAATACTGCAGAAGAAAACCTCTTTGAAGTTTTATCACATTTCATCCTTGCTGAACAGTCATGGCTTCAGCAGCTGCTACATGAAATGAAACTGTCACTACAGTGAATAAATACGTAAGCAGTACTACAGTGCAGCTGCCCTCAGTAACAGCATTAGTATAAAGCCTTTAGTGGTCACCACAGACCAAACTAGAAATGCACTCTGACTTTATAAAGATGTGCTTTCATGTCACCGAACATGCTAGCCTGTAGACTTTAAAGCTCATGTACTAGAGCTTATCACTAATTTTTCCTCCTTCTTCAGAATTCAGAAGAGGGAGAATCCTTGTTCACTGCTTATTTTGGCTTCTCCCCTGTAAGACATTTCTAACAAAAGACATGTTCAGTTCCTTTTCCCCTCTGGCCCACTCTTCCAATACTAAAGAGTTCTTCTCATCTCTCTCCACAGCCAGTGCTACCTCAACCCCTCCCTCACCTTCCTTGTGTTTCAACACAACCCTCACACACTGCGAGCAAAGCACAGATCCTGGAACAATGCCTGTGGGAAAAGGGACAAGGGAAGATCAATTCCCTCATCTATGCTGGTCTGCAGATTTCATCAGAATATTGATTTCAGGAAGAAAGATATCCTGTTCATTTTACTAGGAAACTCCAAGAGCAACAGATGGACAACAGTGCAATAAACAGAAAGTTGGCAGTGTGAAAAGAACACCTGTTGCTGACAAACTATTTTTATTACAGTTTTAAGTCTGAATAGCTTGTACTTCTTTTTAATTTTTTCATTCTCCCATAGATCTCAGTTACATAAAACCACAAGTCTTCAAGCCAGCTGATTTCTTTAGTAGACAAGGTATTTTAATAAAAATGAAAGATGATTCTTTTATAAGGTCACTTTTGGAGAGCCTGCCCAAATAGAGATGAAAACATTAACAAGGGCCTGCTCTGTATTCTAGAGAAAAATAATATTTGAAAGGAAGAAAAAAAAAAAAAATCAGACAAGCAAGAGCCAAGTGGGAAGTCTTGCTATCTACCCATTCAGCACTTCTGCAAACAAATCTATTTAGTCATCTGCAAGCTTGGCCATAAGCTCCCTGCAGGAATTGTAGCTCATGCATACACAAGCCCCAAAGATTTTTGTTCAAAGTTTAATCATATGACAGAAAAATATCACCCATTTACTGTATATGCTACCTCAAGATATCTCATAACATCACATTTTTGAAAAGGTGAAGGAACCACACAGCACTGGCAAAGCAACAGAAATAATTTTAAATGTTCAATTCATCAGTTATTCAAGACATTCTCACAAAGAAAGGGGAAAGAACCCAAGGGCAGTCACAAAGGAAGGCATGCAAGTGTGCAAAAGTTTAAGCATTAAACAGAAGAGCACAATTAAAATATCAAATACTAAATTCAAATTAACTGTTATGATTTCCCCCTTCCCTCATTGCAAGAATGTTGACAAAAATACCTAGAATAAGTAAGTACCTGTGTTTTCTGAAAGGAACCATTTCATCTTGTTGGGGGCTTCTTTTGTTGCATTTTTTTAATATCGATGGTTACTATTCCTCCCTGTCAACATTACTTCAGGTAGAGGTAAGAGTGTCACGAGTACATCTAGCACCTCTTTTAAAGTACTTGATTTGCTTGTAACTTCATACCACTTCTGTTTCAGCCTTTCCTCTGCAGCCTAGAAAGATATGAGTAAACGAAAGAGGCACAGTCATCTACCGCAAAAGAACGTAGGGAAACAGCTGCTTGTCTCAAAAAGCATCTTTTTCCTCTGAAATTGCATTTCAATTTCACCTGTCCTTGGGGATCCTTGTTCCTTCTTCTAACAGAAAATAGCTCAAACTAAGCAAGCCTGTAAATGGTTTATACACCACAGCTATTACCTAACAAGTTGATCAAAACTTCCTCAGACTTCAGGAGCCAGCTCTCTCAGAGGATGGTCCAACATCACACAGTAACGCTCAGGTTATAAGAGAATGAAGAAAAACATGCAAAAAGCCCACAGGCGAGGTCAGGAAGCAGTACTGAGGAAATAAAGGCAGGGTAACCCTGCTGAACGTAATTTTCCTCCTCAGCTGACAGATAATCCAGAAGGAAGCTTCTTGCTGCATGGCACCTCAGGGCTTTGCAGTGGTACAGGAGGTGCCAAGGCTAGCAAGGCTTTCCTGACATGTGCACTTACTCCCTACCCATCAGTTATTCGTAGTGCAGGATCTCCAAAACATTTGCTTAAACAATTATGGGGGCTGTGTGACTACATCCAAATAAAACTGAATTCCTGTCATATTATTTAGAAACTTAAGGAGAAAAACAATTATACTAATCCCAAAGGAGAAAAAAAAATACCAAAAAAAACCCCACAAAAGAGAGTCCACAAAATATGGAAACAGAAAAAAAAAATAGCCATTTTCTACATAGGCACACTCTGGAAATGGCTGAATTACAGTCAAACTTCTTTTGGAAAAAACAAAAGGAGTCCAGCCCAAGTCAGACAGCTGGCTGAAAAATTCAGACTCAACAGGTACAATCAGACAACATAAGAAATAAGAGTCATGATATTAGCTATAAGATTGCCCTTAACACCTATGTAATGCCAGGTGCATATTTTATAACACTGTACAATATAGCTGCAATAGTAGACAACCACACCAGAGAGGGATTTGAGCTGTGACTCTGATCCACAACTGTACAAAGCGCCTCCTCTCTGTCTTTCAAGACCATAGCATTGTATTGAAGACAAAGAAAAGCCAGCATGTACCAGCCCACCATCACTAAGGATCCTTCAGGAGAGCCTGACCTAGACGAGAAATGCTGCATTTCCACCACATTTTCCATCTCTCTCAGCCATTTCTTCCTCCTCAGTCTCCACTCCATTGGTTGGAAAGGAGCAACCTAAATAACTTTTAAACACATTTTGGCTTCAATTTGTCCTCTCCAAAACGGGTCTTAAACCCAAAAAAGCAAAGTGGAACCAAATCTCTACCACGTTACCCTGCATGGTAAGCAGTACACAGAATCAACCAGCCAGCTCCATGTTGAAAGGCTGAAGGAGGAAGATTTAAAGCTGCAAGTATCAAGGAAAAGCCAATCTCTTACATCCATTTTTAGGCAAGCAGCCCAATTATCTAGAGCATCTGAGCTAGCAGCTCTCACATTGGCAGTATTGTACTCTCAGCCCTTGTACTATGGTATCCAGTTTCATGCTGCTATGTTTGAATGTTGTATTTAGAGCTGCTTGTTTAGTCTCTTCATTTGGCCTTTGCCACTGTTTCTGTTACCAGATGTGCATATCAACAGAACTGGCAGCTTTTCTAGAGCAAAACAAATATCATCTTTGAGTTCTGCTTGGCAACATCTAACTTTTTTAAGCGTACATCCATATTGCCTGACATAAAGGCAGAGAGCCACCTTGGGCCCCAAACTCTCCCCTCCCCCAGAGGTATCTCTCCCAGAGGTATACAGATATGAAAAAAAAGAAAATCAGAAGGCTTTGTGATTACTCTGTGGCACACTGAGCCTGTAAAACTAAACCCATTTTATTTCATCATATTCAAATCCCCACAGTTCCAGTGAAATTTAATTATACCTTCACTTTGCATAATTAAACAGCCATTTCATGGCTTTCTAAAGCATATAAAATGATTGATGAGTGTAGTGGTAAAACTTTCAGAAGTACTGAGAGATTTAGGAGGCTACAGGTATGTCTAGACAGCAGCTAACTTGCATAAAAGCAGCAGTATTATTTTGTTTGCCCAGTGGGATTAAGCAGCTCTCCACGTATGCCACATTTTAGCAGTTCAACTATTTCTGGTATTTTATCTACCCCATTTACAGCTAGCTCAAGTAATTGCATCATGTAGAACAGATATAGGCAAAATCCTGGCTATTTATCAGATGGAACTCAATATTTTAGCCACAAAGGAACTTTCAGAAGGTTCATAGTTTGGTGAAGCAGCAGCTATGAATGCTCAATTGAACCCTTAGCACTTTTTCGTGCCAGTACATTAATTAAGAAACATTTTTTCCCCTCCCTCCACACTGAAAAAAAAACATATATTATGTGACATTTTTCTCTCATTTTGTATATTTGCTGAAAAGCTTCTTAGATCAAATTCACCATATTTTAGGTTTCTTCTTCCCTGCTTTTCTGTGCCATGTTCATCCTTGTGGTATCTAAGTCAGCTGTGCTTAACTCATTCCTCTTTGAGGAGAGGTGGTAATGAGCTGTGGCATCTCTAACAGCAGAGCACTAAAGCTTTTACTAACTTTTTTCCTTTTGGAAAACTGATATTTTGTAAGCAGCTAGCATAGGATTCACACATATCAAGTAGTATCTGGCTTTTTTCTCTCGCTCATTCCCTTGTCTTTTCAAAGAGACTGCCTTTGCTGATAGAATGGTTTCTGAAGCTAAAGGATGCATCTTAAAGAATCCTTACTTTACATAGCAGCACAGGTGATAGGGGCTTTCATTCAACACACCACACACAGAACATAATTAACAACAGTCTGCTTTGAGAAAGTATTTGCTTCACATACTAGGTGAAAAGTAATGGTTTTTACCATTCTCAGAAACTCTGCAAAAAGCCTTTACTATGCCCAGAATGCTACCACTTTATATGCAAAATTATTCAAATAAAGCAACCAAGGATAACGCAAGTTGATTTGACTATAGCAGACTTTTCTTTTTAATTCAGTCTTGTTTTAACAAGTCACTAGGCCATAACTTAAGATAGCATTTCTATGCCCAATGCATAATCTTGTATCTTATAAGAAAACCAGAAAAAACATAATTAGGACTCCTGTCTGAAAAATACATTGTGCTGCACTTCAAGTAATGAAACAGGTGTTTTAACTTATTTTTACACATTTCTTTTCAAATACAATCCCAAAGTAGAATTGTAAAGACCAAAAGGAAAAAAACACAGATGGAGTAATATATACATAACGAAATGTGAAAGTATAAATAATGCAAGCATATGGCATACATGTGAAACTGGTTAGATGATCAGGCAAAAGTCAAATGGAAGCAGCATTCCCTGTTTTAATCTTCAGTCATAAGATGGACAGTCTTCTTGCATTTTTTACAAAGGTTAGAACAGTCTTTTTTCTTGGCAACTACAACACTCCCTAGACTAAACACTTGTACTCAAATTTCTATTACTCAGTTTCTAAAAATGCACCTTAGCTTGGCCCAGTCACTGGAGATTGTACAGAGCACACAGACCTGATCACAGCAGTCTTGTGATTTAGCATTTCCAGAGATCCACATGTACCTGATAGCTGTGCATAGAAAAGGTCACCTAAGTTTATAGCATGCACATGGATAGAATAACAATACAGGAGAGATCTCTATTGAGGAAAAACAACCTTGAAAACCCACCAGATTGCATAAACTACAAATGTTGCCAGAAGCCAACACAGACAGAAGCAGAAATTCCTAAAAAACAGTTCTCCAACCAACAGCTGACATATACAAATACAAAACTGAATCTAAAAAAAATAAGCAACCTACTTTTTCTTGGACAATTCAGCTTGAGGAGCTGCAACCTCAAGCATAGCCTGCAACCTTTACAGGCCCACTCAGCTGCAGGACCCCTAAAAAGCTCTTTCCACACCTGGAGCCAATCGGACCTTCAGCCGGTCGGTGCCCCGATCAGCCGCTGTAGCTCACAGCAGCCCCACCCCTCTGCAGGAGATCCCGGTTCTGCCAGAGATGGAGCAAAGTTCACACACTAACACCTCAGCTGCCCCAAAATCTCAGTGCTTTAATGGAAATCTGCCTTTGACATCAGTTTAAGCTACACGCCCTGGACTGGCTGAGGTAAAAGTGGTTTTTTTCTTTTGTGCAGAGAAAAAAGCACCAGGTACACACATTTCTTACACTGTTGCTGGAAAATTTGCCACCACCAAAATGTCATAAGTGTTACATCCATTGCAAGACAGCAAGTGTCCGAGGAGCACAGCCAAGCACCAGGGTCCTTCTCATCCTCCTGTTTTTTTGTGGATGGGAGGTGACTGCCAGCCATTCACAGGGAGCTGTGTCCCACTTGCATTTGCTGACTCGCCTGGCCATAGGCAATAGTGTAAACTACAAAAGCATTTGCCACCCAGCTTTTACTCAAGAATGATGGCAGTTAGGACAGGCAGAAAAAGAAAACAGGGAGGAAATTCAGTTATCTGCTCCGGCAATTTAAGACTAACTCTTGGAAATAAAGCTGTAGCATTCTCTGCAAGTGTCATCACTACAAAGCCAGCAATGAACACAAAGGATTTAAAAACAATCCTCAGTTACAAATGCACGTTGATTTTCAATAAAGCTATTTGAACACTTTTTTTGCTTGGTCCGCAGGTTACTCTGTCACCACTGATTTACAGACAAGATATCCCCATATAATATTATTACTACTATTATTTTGTATATGCTAAGTATTTTTAAGCATTTCTGCTTCCAACAGTGGGGAAAATAATATGAAAGGAAAAAAAAGAAGAAGAAGATAAGAATGCCACTTGATTTTCTTTTATTTCCTGTTGGAATTGCTTGGAAAGCTGAAAGAACACATAATCTTACCAGATAAAGAGGCATTTGTTTTGAAATAGCAACAGAGATCATATTGGCTTTCCACCAGCAATGTCACTAACAGACTGACCACAGGAAATTAAGAAGAGACAGCTCTGAAAAAGCTCTTTGTGATTCATATTCAAGGTGAGTGGCCAGTTTTTTCTCCCTCGTTCAGCAACTTTCCACTACAAAACATCCATATACTAAAAGGCTGTCATGCAAGAGGCAGAGGTCATGCGAAGAAATTAAAGTAATACAACTGGCTGATATAGGTGAACCTGGTGATTGCAGACCTTCCAATTCAGGACTACCTTAATTTGTTCAGCTATCAAGTAGGATAGCCCCTGAAAGAGCAATCACAGTAAAAATGTATGAATAGGAACATGGAAAGGAAGCAAAGAGCACCTGTTTGGTGATGCTGGATGCTTCACACACACATCCTGGAAATACAAAAGGAGGAAACCTTAGAACAAAACTCTTGACTATTTTTCATCCCCACACAGTACCTATGGGATCTGATTTCACTTTTCAAACAGATGCAACTACAGCTGCTTCACTTGCAAAGTGTCTCCTAACACTGTTGATGAATAGCCCTACATTTATCTCCCAGGGACGTTGATCAGAAGGGAATCTGCTTTGTGTTCCAGATTTCAGTAAAAGTGCCTAAAACCATGAAATGCCACAGACAACCCAGGGCTCACCTGGGAGGGATGAGGAGGGATGATGCTGTTGTTATGACTCCCAAATAGCTTTCAGGCACTGTCAAAAGGAAAAGTGAGCATGCACTGGGAATGGCTAACAGTGACAGAGAGGGTTACACACTGGAGGTAGGTCTTTCAAGCTGTGTCTCCTTCAGGTGCTCAGGCCCTCAGCTCTTTGCCAGGACACCACAGTGAGGACTGAGAGCCTGCCTGGCCTGCATTAGGGACAGGAATCTGGTACAGTCATCAATTCAACATTTTACCCATTACTATCAATACTTAATATTAAATATTTAGTGTCAATATTTGACAGGCGTAAATGAGATGATCTGGATAATTGTAGACTTCTCAGCCCCACTAAAAACCAGAGGAAAATAATGAAGCATTTGATACAGAATGCAGCTAAAAAAAGTGATGAAAGGTGGTGTGATATCAAACAACGTGGGTTGGTGGAGAAGAACAGAACTTTTCAAGCCGTTGTTACCTGCTTGAAAAATGCAAGTTTCAGTGAAAAGGGCAATATACTTAGGCTTCTGCAGGATATTTGACCTGCTAGTCCTGATAGAGGAGATCAAATAATATGGGGCCAACACAGTTAGCATTTAATGTGATTAAAAAAGGCAGTCAAGATTCATCTTAGTAATTTGAAGTAACTAGTTATAGTTGAGAAGTCATCATAAAGTAGGTACTTATAGAGGATTTGCCTCTTGGACATATGGTGCTGACACTTCTCCTCAGGACACAAGAGAAAACAGAGCCTCCCCACTGAGAAGGGCAGTAGAGCTGAAGATTAGGAAGGTGGTGAGAAAGAAAAACACATCTTTGCTATAGAGCATTCAAGGAGTCACAGGCACTTCAGGAAAGCCAAATGTACATGTCAAAAACCACAGACAGTCTAAAAAACAGACTGAAAGCCAAAGTAAAAAAAAAATTAAATATATTTTAAAAACATTTCTCCAGGCATTGGCTCCCACATTCACTCCTCCTTGTGGTGCAGCTAGTACTCATGCAGCATGGGGCTGGCTAGTTGTTTATGCAG
The DNA here is from genome assembly GCA_013397155.1 of Irena cyanogastra. Lineage (NCBI taxonomy): Eukaryota > Metazoa > Chordata > Aves > Passeriformes > Irenidae > Irena > Irena cyanogastra. The sequence goes on along the minus strand of VWZV01007560.1, from coordinate 39,551 downwards.
AGTTAGTTTTCTGTTTGTAAATTTTGGAGGCTTTAAATAAAAACATTGAAGAAAAGGTTCCAGACATTATGTGGCAACTCCAAGGCTCCAGCTAGCTAACACAAGGAGAATGGAAACAGGAGAAACCTCCCAGGAGATGCAGATAGGTTAAAAGGGAACGTTACTCATTCCAGAAAGTGCCATACTGATGACCATAGACTTCTCCCTGTTCCTGATGCTGTGGAAAAGTTGTAGATGCCATGGGCATGTTGCCTCATCATTTTTGGCAAGTGAGATCTAGGTAGGAAATGACAGGTCACAGAGTGGACCCAGATAGTATCCTTCCTCAGGACAGCACCTCAGTATGTGTTTAAAGTATGCTGCTGCACTTGAAGTGCAGCTAAGTATGTGTTACCTGCCTCTGATTTTTGTCCTGAAGAATGATGGCTTCGAGTACGTGCTTAAATCAGTGTCAGAATCCTTCACTTCTTGGCTGAGCAATTAGTGTCAAGCCAGGGAAGGCGAGCATATTTTTATTGTGAGAACATATGCCCAGAGAGAGTAGGACTGAGCCCAAAAATCATCAAATATGGTCCTGAATGTTGCCTGAGGGTAAATTTCAAGTTGTGTCAACTTGGCCCACATTCAAAGGAGTAACTTCAGGCAGACAGGCGGGAGTAACCTGCCAGCCCCGAGAGCCATCCATTACGGCCTCCCTGACACAGAAGGAAGCAGGTTAATTTTGATTCAGACAGCCCTGCAAAATCCTACTTGTACAAAGTGAGCCATTCTTCAAGGCTTGTTTTGAAAGGCTTTTTTTTATAATGGTTAAATAACTATTTGTTTTTGTGCTGTTATCAATCATCATGGTGAACAGCCAGTGATAACTGAAAAAATTGGATGTGTTCAGAAAGGAAGAATACCTGGGGACTGGGCTATAAACATCCTTCAAAAAGGAAGCATCCTCTGTGGAAAGCTGATTTTCATTCTTTCCAAACACATATCCTAGACACACTGGCACTTTGCGAATAAACAGTTTAACTGCTTTAATTAAGGCAATACAGCTAAGCTATCACATCCAGCTCAGCTAATGTGACTTCTGCTGAACAATAATGGTAAAAGTATTATTCCCTGAAACTTGGATGAGGGACAATTTTATAAACTATTTTTTTTCTAGTCTCTCCATCATCACTCTTGTGTGAGAACAAGTTTGTGGTCTCCTCTGTACTGAAACCCACTGAGCTAGAAAATGTAAGGACTAGAAATATCTAGTCGTCAATCCCTGTTAAAGCATCACTTCAGGAGATATCCAGTAAAAAATGTCATGGTTTTAAAAGCTGAAGTCTGATATCACCATTCTCCCCTCTCCCTCCTTTCCTTTTCAAGGCATACAGTAAGTTTCAGCAGTTTCAGAAGGAACTGTGTCTATCACAATAGTTGAAACTCCGGCAAGGGTATCTAATTATGAAGAAGGAGATGGCAGTGCTCTAGGTTTCAGTGCTTGCAGGCAAAGAACAATGCCTCGTCCTTTAAAAATAAGCAATGAAAGAATAATACCCTCCATATTGTATAGGGAAATACTAATTAAAGAATCTAAAAATATTTATGAACATAAGGACAAAATCCACAAGAGCATTAGGAGAATTTCGCAGCATAGGCAAAAACATCCCTGACAGGCATGAGCAGTGTGTCCTGGAGACTTCCAGCAAAATATTTGTTCCTTTAATAAGAAACCAGCCTGGAGAACCTTATATCCAGCACCGCAAAATTGAGGGGCCAAGACCAATCATAGAATTTGGGCACTAAATAAAAAAATGACAGATTTTCAAGTATAATGAAAATAGTTTCTGTAAGGATTTAAACATGCCCCTTGGGCTACCTCAGCATGCAGTACCCAGCCCAGTCCCTGAGCCACACCCCTGCACAGCGCTGGAGTGGACTCCAATATCCCTGCAGCTAGTCCAGAAAAGCTCTGCCTGCCCACAGCATCTCCCTATTTGTGTGCAGATCCCTACTCTCAGGTTAGCTTAGACAAGTTTACATGAACTGTAGTTGTATCTTTGAACTTCACTGTAAGTATAAGAAATTAGCTGAGGTGACATGCACAGCCAAGGCACCCCTTGGTGCTGCTGATGACACTGCTGGGACATCTGTCCTCTCTAGTGCATGCATCCCTAGAGAGACGCCTTTGTCTCCCCTCTTTCTGACCTGAATCTCTCATGTCACACCTCCCAGGGCACAACAAGGAACCTGGCCAGATGTTTCAATTTCCTCATATTCACAGCTTTGATTACATTAGACTAGACAGGATTTCTCCACTGGCACTACCCAGGGGTAATGTGAAATGAGTTATGAACATTACCCACTCTGTGGTGTACATATCTGATGCCAAGGAAGCCTTAATGGGGTCAAGTGGAATTTCATGCTTGAAGAAGCTCATATGCTTGGACATGACCCAACTTCAGAAAATGAGATGCTTTTATGTCAGTAAAAAGGCTTTGGAGATGTAGTTCCTAGCAGAAAGTGACTGCTGTGTGAGGAAGTCTGGTATAACCCTTCCCGAAGGGGAGTCCTGCCTGTGGAAGCAGCTTTTTGTCATTTACACCACAAACTGTTTGGCACATTAAATGGCTCTTATTCTTTCTGAAAGACTGACTACAGCAGCCTAGCATGTTTGGTTCATTAATTGAAATGGATAACCTGATCTACAAAGGAAAGAAAAACAATAAAAAGTTTCACTTTTGAGCAAGTGGTAACCATGACTTGGCTCTTCACATGATCTCAGCATTTCAGCTGCTTGAGAGAGAGCAGCGGACACATCATCCCTTCTTAAACAAAAAGCTGAAGTTTTGATAGCATCCTCTGAATTGCTGAGTAACAGCACGAGTGAAGCCTCACTCCTGCACACGTCTCTTCCCAAGGTGTGTGCCTGCAGGTGGCTCTGGTGGCTGATCTGGTCTAACATAGCGCTGCCCTCACTGGTGTGTCAGGAAGGTTTCCAGATGCCCTATTTAAACATGTAAGCACTTGATGCCTCTGAAATCTCCACCCTCAGTCAAACCAGACTGACATTGTCTGAACCCAACAGGTTCAGAAGTGACAGGAACAGGAGAGAAGAACAGTCAGATAAGAAAAAGTGACCGCATTTGTCATTTTGTTGAGAAATCAGACTAAAAATCATTAGCTAATTAAGATGACCATTTTTGCAGCTGAAACGCAATATGTTGGTATTGACTGCTATATGCACGATCAATAATAATATTTAACATTGCTGTAGCGCTTTTTGTATGCAGCATGCACCGATCTAATCACTGACCAAGCAGTACAGAAGATGAAATTCTGATGTCTGCACAGCTTTTGCATAATGACAAGGGAGACTTGCCTGATAAAGCCTGGACTAAGAGAAGTTAACACGGAGTGCAGTCTTATGATGAAAGAATGTGTAATTGTCTTAAGATAAAATATATTTATTTTCTTTTAAGCACAGTAGCTTGTCCAATATGTACTCCATTACATCTGCATGCCAAAGATTTGATCCAAGCCCGCTCTACATTTATTAAGTTTGCTTTGTGTAAATTTGTGGATTTAATAACAAAGGAACTTAGGGAGCAGAGTGTCCAGCAATCCATTTACTGCTGGCAGAGGCCAGTTACCACAGACTTGTAGGGAACAGCCTGTTCAGAGAAAAAGCCCTAATTAGTTCAGAAGATGGCTTGTACCCTGAAGCACAGGAGGAATTTGACGGTAATTAAATATAAAGAAAATTAGCATGTAGTTCATGAACCACACAAGCAAGACGACACAATGCCTGGTAGTACTGAAGTGAACTATTCTGGACGCCTAGAAATTAATACTTTTGTTATTAATGTGACCTTTTCCTCAGCCCAAATTTAAGTCTGAAAGAAAAGGAGAAGGATGAGAATTCAGGAGCAGCTGCAAGAGAAGCCAAGATTCACCAGTGAAACAACGTGGTGTGAGGAAGAGGCAGAAACAGCAACTGCTGCTTGACCTTGACCTGGCACCCAATGGCACAGGATGCAGGAAGCTTCCCTTGCGCCTGCTCTCACCCAAATCCTGTGGGAGTCACACCAAACAGAGCACCAGATGGTTCCCACTTTGAAGAAAAAGATGGAAAGGATTCCAAATAGCAGCTGAAGTTATTCAGGGAAAAAGAAAAAACAAATGAATGTATCATGAAGGAGGACATCAGCTAGAAAACATGCCAGACAGGCTGGATGGGTGCAGGGAATGGCAAGGAGAGATGTAGAGAAAAGCAGCTGAAATGTGAATTTCCTACTCCAGTAAGATCCTACTAGAAGCCTGAACAAAGAGACATAGAAAGAGCCAGACATGCGGGACATTCAGGCAGGAGCCTGGCAAGCCAATTTAAAAAAAGCACTGAAAGGATGGGAGGTAAAATGATCTTGTATAATATGAGAGGTAAAGTGTGAGTGATATAGACCATGAGAATAGCAATAGCATCTCAAGTGCAAATAGATACTCCTCCCCACCAACATATGAGGCATTAGAGAGAAGCATCAGTGGATATAAAAAGGGTGTGCAGAGTAAATTCAAAACTGTACTTAAGACTGCAGTGCTTGCCAACAGACTCTACCAGCAGGGCATGTCAGGTTGCTGGTTTTTCCCAAGCCAGGCTACGTTTTGCAAGGATGGGACGTATGTCTGGAGGGAGTGAGAAGGCTTGTATCTTTTCCACCTGCCTCAGACTACAGGGATCTTTCCTTTGGGGCTATGATGTCTCATCACAAATGTCTCCACAAAGGTTTCGCTCTTTTCCCTATCACACCTGCACCAGAGGACCTCACACAATGCTATGGAACTCGTCCCACTTCTATATTTCAGTGTGCACCGTGACCTATTCCTGCTCATATAATGGTCTAATCCTTATCTCTATTGAAAGAAAATACCTCGTAATTTTTATCATTATATCTGCTCAAGAACATCGATTTTTTTTCAGCCTTGCTATTATTTTTCAAACTGTATATCAGTTCTCCCTTGGGAGTGCCTGTGAAATGTATCCTCCTACTCCCAGGTCTCCTGGTTTTCCTTTGCAATTAAACTTTTATGTTTTAGTTCCTTGGAATTGCTTACAGCCTGAGACGTGATTTCAGACCCTTTTTCCACGTGAGCATTTCTCTGGCATTTGACAAGGCATGGCTCCAGTGTCCCACAACAAGCACCATAACCCCCGGGAGCAGCAATCTCACTGAGTGACCATCCTTCCTGCTTCAGTGAAGAGTCCTGAAACTTTGGAAGAGGAACAGAGGTGAATTTCAAAATCTCAGTATTTTTCACAGGAACACAATTCTTATGTCATTTCAATTTTCATCATTTATAAACCAAGCAACAAAACCCATGAGCAGTGGGAAGGCAGAGCAGGGTAACTACCTGGCCAGACCTGGCAGATAGCTGTGTTCATGCTCCTGCTATCTGATACAACAAAGGCACACTCAGCTAATCCCTGCTGGCAGCTACCATTTCAGCTTCTGCTTCTAGTGGCAACACAAGGCAGCTAATCTCCCTTTAAATGCCTGGGAGATTCATGTGAAAAAAAATATGGGCACCTAACTGGAAAAAAACGCTACAGAGCCATAAATCCCAAGTTAAATTAGGAAAGGCCTAGCATAGTATTGCTGGCAAAAAAAAAGTGAATATATGTATAAATGGCAACGAGCTGCATGTTTACAGGCAATCATCTTTAAGCAAGATATCTTTTGTCTTTAATAAACGCACACAGCTTTTTATATATGCCAATGCAGACAAACAAAGCAATCAATAATCCTGCTCAAACAGTAGATACCAAGCCTGAAAATTTTTTTCAGGAGTTTATCAAACTATAAATGTGAAAGCCATCATGCTATCTTAAAAAGCTATTCATAAATTAGGAATGACACAGACAAGGCATTACAAGTGTACAAAAAAGCAGAACCCACCTGAAGTATAAGAAGGCCACCATAATTATTTGCCTGTTATTCAGACACTGTCTTATAGATGCTTATTTGTCTGCACTCTCTGCAGGAAACCAAGGTCTGGCAGCTAGGAGTTACAGCTTGTCTCAGTTCCTCCCTGCAGGTTTGGATGCAGACCCCACAGTCAGTTCCTACATTGAACAGTTCCAAAGTTTGGAGTTTGGGGTAGGTGGTCCAAAGACCTAAGCCTTAACAAGAGCTGGCCTCAGCTGCAGCTCACCTCATCTGTCTCCCACTTTAGTATGGGTCTGAGTGTTTTCAATCACAAGCTGGAGTCCCCAGAATAATAGGATTTCCAAAAAGCTTCTTTTATTTAGAGCCACAAGACTGGTGGGAATGGAGTTCTTTTATGTGTAGAGCCTATGCTCACTCTCTTATGACTGTTCCTGCAGGTCCATCCTAGGGCCAGCCTGCTCCTCTCCTTGCTACGCTCAGGGTAGGGCCCCAGCTCTCCGGGGCTCTCCAGGGCAGGGCCCCAGCTCTCCGGAGCTCCCCAGGGCGGGCCCCAGCTCTCCGGGGCTGCCCAGGGCAGGGCCCCAGCTCTCCAGCCCACACTGGGCTGAGGCCCAGGCAGGCTGAGGCACAAAGCCTCAGGGCGTTCACACCAACCACTTGCCGGGCAAGGCACAACCCCACTTCTAATTCCCTCTTAACCCCAAAAAACAGTTTATATCAGTTTACATTTCCAAGGCTATCATGGCAAGGAAAAGTGCCAGAAAGTTCCTTTTTTTTGAAATGAAAGCCTACTTTACAAGTTTAGGTCCTCCAAACAAATGCAGCCTTCACCATGTTTTGAGAGGCCTGTAGTCTAGCTCTGTTTCAAGCAAGAGAAAAACTCGGGGCCTAAATCTTCTCAAAATACATACTGAGTGTCTGTGATTACCAATGGAAATGTGCCATAACATGCATCTGTCTAATTTTGGAAGCAAAACGTCCAACCGGATGGCATATTGCTGATTTTTTTCTGCTCCCCTGTGACTCCCTCAGACCCCGTCGCTCTCTCCACGTCTGCCTGGCCACAGCCATCGGAGGCCGTGCCTCGCGTACGCTGAGCGCTCGGCACTCCTGATCGATGCCACTGCTGCGCAGGAGCTCCTGATGAGATTTACACACTGCAGGACTTCGTGCTTGCTTTTCTCTCCCTCTCCCCAGCCACATCTCTGCAAAACGTCCCAAGCCATTGTTGTCTGTCTCTGTCACTCTGCCATTCACCTAATTAGCAATAGGAAACAAGAAATTTAGATGGTGTTTAGTATGCTGAATTTTAAGAATGACTTGCTGCAGCCTTTGTCTGTACACAACAAGAGGATGTCATAAGAAGAGAAAAGCTAAAAGTCTATCTAAATTAATCTCTTGGAATCAGAAATAAGAAACAAATACAAACACGCAGTAGAAAGCTTTATTAATTTCTAAATTAGCCTTGATTTTAATTTTTTGTGAGAAAAAAAGGTATTAACAATGTGTTAAACATTCAATATTTAAAATTTCAGCATTATGCAAACCTGTAGTTACATAGCAGAGATATTAAAATATTAACACCTTGTAATCTTTTTCTTTCTGAGGAGCTGGCCATGACTCTTTTAGCATGTATTTGCCCGGTTTATCAAGTTTAACAATTGTAGTGTGTCTCTGGACTATAGGGCTAATGTAATTAAATGCTATTAACACATCAGGAATAAAATCCTTTAATAGGCACATGAGGCTTTGAGAGGCAGCTCATTCCTAAGCACATTTAATATCCTTAAATTAAGCAAGTGTGAATGGGAGGATGAATCTTATTAAAAACTTAAATCTGATTATATTTGAAAATTATTGGTTTCTTAATGTAATAAATTATCCAATACAGACTAGAACAAATAATATATCCTAGCTTCACATAACTCCACTCTATAACAAGTGACAAACGAAATTAAGAATGACTGTGGGGCAAAAAGGAAGGTCTTTTTATAAAAGTCATTTTGCATAATGAAATACTTAAATCATTTTAACAAACACTGGGGGAGGGGAAGGAAGATATATATGCAGATGAGGACATTAGAACAGGACTCATTTTTTCTCTTCAAAAAGGAAGCTCAAAGACAGTCGGATTGGGGTTTTTTTCCTCTAAAAATGCCATTCTGACGAATTTGTTGTAAATTTTGAAAAGAAAAGATGAAGCTTATGTTGGTGGGAGCCGATTCCTTTTCCAGAAGGCTAATGCAAATGTAAACCATCTGCCACACATTCTGCTGATAAAGCTGTACTTCCGAACAATGGACCAACAGCACTGGAATACTAAAACATTAACGCAACATTAGGAAAAAGTTCGGAAAGATATTATAACTTTCATAAAACAGAGGTGTTTTTACTGCCCCTTCATGCAAAGAGAAGTTATTTATGATAGATAGATACATATATAGGTAGATAGACAGATAGATAGATAGATAGACAGACAGACAGATAGAAATGAAGATCTGTATATACGTACGTTTTCTTGTATAACATGTATGGGGCATAAATCAGGAATACTGAGGAAGAAGTAAGGGAGTCAGTTAATGAGATCCTCTGCTCAGGTATAAATCACATTAAATCACTTATATAAACAGAAATACCTCAAAGTTTATAAACAGCATTCCTACTTCAAATGAAAGATGGAATTGCCATTAGTCCCAGAATACAATTAGGTCTCTTCCTTTTAACATGGGGGCATTTCAAACCCTTAGCAAGAAATAGCCAAGCAAGCAGTTGGACAATCAGTAGTCTGAGGTCTTTACTCAGGACAGTGGGCAGCATCCAATCCCTAATAAATCCAGTGGAAAGTCGCAGTAGATTTTTAGTCTGGTCCTATGTGACATGTTTCTGAATGGAAAAACTGAGTATCAGAAAGCTCTACTTTCAAATCAAAGTAACCAAAACGATTTACTGTGAATTCATGCAAACAAAAATAATTGACCTAAAGAAAACACCACAAAAATATCCTTATGGAGATAAAAAACTACACAATTAATTAAACAACGTGCCCCAAAATGGTTTCTTAAACTACTTTGATGATAGTAGGCAACAATATAAGAATTTCTAGTGAAAGAATTTATGACATTTCTATCATGTAATGCACTAGCTTAAAAGTGTTGCTCAATTTCAGCACGGTAAAATACTCTCAAGTGCATTTCAGGCTTAGCATAGGGCATCACATATGTATTCACCAGAACAGATCTGGATATGAAGTAATTTGATCTTAAATTACCAATGATTTAACCAGAAGACTTCAATATCCAGTAGTTCACCTATGTTAATTATTCAGGCATCAAGCTGGGGGCGGGAGGCCAAAACTGTATAATCACAAGTTAAAATTCCTTTAAAATGCAACACCAGTAATGCAAGAAAATAGCAGATACCCATGTGTTGAATAGACAAAATTGGTTATTCTAGAATAAACAAAGTATATGAAATAAATAACTCTCCTCCACCACCACCTTTGGTAGCCAGAATTCATTTCTCTTTAAATCTGAGGCAAAAAAAAATCCCAAGAGTTCTGGTTGTTTCTTAGATGGATGACAGATTTTGTTCTAATTAATCTAGAGCACTGTGTATAGAAACGACTGCAAAAGCAAACATGTCTATTAACAAAAAGCAGTGATTACTGCTTGGCATTTAGCCAGTAACTCTACATAAGCAATGAATTGATGCCTGCAACTGTCTCAGTGCCATATGGGTTCTGCTGTAGCAATGAATTGGATCCAACGCAAGGTTAAGATGTGTCAAATTTAACTGGGGTTTAATTGATACTGGTAAAGAGGCTCTAAATAAAGAAACAGTGTGTGTGCTATTAGAAACAGGATGCATGTCAGCCTACATCCCCCAGCTTGTTGGCAACAAAACTATGCTTAGAGATCCAAAGGAGTTTCCAAACTCCTTTTTTTTTGCCTTTTTCTCTTTTTCTTTTCCTTTTTTCTTTTTTGATTAGAAAGCAAACAAACAAACAAACAAAAGAGACAACAAAAACTTTAGGTCAACAGGTTTACTAGCACTTAATTGGAATTGAAAGATGGAACACTAATCAGGTGGACAGTGTTACCAGTTCCTGTTTTTTACATGCTACAAACCTTTTCACAGCAACACCAGTCATTTTGCCTAGCTGAAAATCCAAGCCAGTATTTCCATTCAGTTATGAAGAAATATCCCTAAACTACACAAGTGGCAAGATTGCAGAGCTTACTATGCAAGAGCTAGAAATGGTAATGTTAGCTCCAAGAAGGATTCTCTTTTCTTGAACAGCAACAGAACACTGTGTGACCCCTACTCATTGTGTATGATGGTTACTTTTGTTCCACTGGCAGCTTTGGGGCAATGAGCCTTTCATCCAAAGTGACGCCTACTCAGAGCGTAAAGACCTGAATTGCTCAGTGGGAGTGGATCAGTGCCCAGCCTGGGCAGCGAGGAACTGCTGAGAGTTATTCCCATCCGTTTTGTGCCTGGAGTGAGCCAGCAGCTGTGGGTGCTGCAAACATCCATACTGGTCCTGCTCTGTCAAGGACCCTGCTCCCTCCATGCTGCCAAGTCTCACTCCAAGTGGCAGCACCATCCAAAAGAAGCCCAGCATCAGTCACTTGCCAAGCCCCCTCTAGCTGGCTTCAAAAACAAGCAGGCTGCCTCCAGACCCTCCTCCACTGCCCAGGCTCAAACCCTGTCAGGCCTGAACTCCCAAAGTGCCTCTGTCCTCAGGGGCAAATGCTGACAGTCATAACAACAGCCCCCCTCTGCAGACCTCAGATGAGGAAAGGGATAAAGTGACATAGAGAGAGAAACAGAAACCACTCTTTGGCTTGCAGCTTTCCACGGCAAGGAAGAAGATGGCAACAGGAACAAAACTCCTCAGTTTTTCAGTTTTCAACATTAACTAAATTCTCTGAAATTAAGGATGAATATCCCTTCAAAATTCTTTCGTTTTTGCACAATTAGACCCAATGACGGTGCCTATAAATACCCAATGGGACGGAACAAAAACTACCAAGCCAAACTCTTAGTAGTACCCAGGAGAAGGATGAGCAGCATCATTCACAAACTGAAATACAATGAATTTCTCTTAATCATAAACAAATTGGTTCATTTTGATTTTTTATAGTGGAAGTGATCAAACACAAGAAGAAGCTGCCCAGAGAAGTTGTGGAGTCTCCATTCCTGGATATCTTTAAAATCCAGCTGGCTATAGCCTGGAGAACCTGCTGTGGCTGTCCCTGTCCTGAGCAGGAGGCTGGACTGGATGGGCTCCAGACATCCCATCTCAACCACTCTATGATTTGGTGATTCTGTAAATTAGCATCACTTTAACAGTGAGCTAAATCTCACCTTTCATGATACAAATAAAAAAAGAAAAAAATATATAGAGAAAGCTGGTAAGTAAAAACATGGAATGGAGGTATTTTCAACCTGTCTTCCACTTGTTACATTTCCAAAGATATACTACTTCCTTCTAACTGTTCCTCATGCTCCAGTGGTAGCAGCCCATAAATATCTCTAGTTTCCTTAAAACTGCTTTGATTTACTTCCTTCAAAGAGAAAAAAGAAAAGAAACCACCCATGCTGAGACCCTACTGTACTGATGCTGGCTCAACTACACCTATCTCCTGTATTCTAAATTTTGTTTTGGAATTAGGTCACTGCTTTACCTCATTTTTGAGCAATACCTGGTGTAGTGAGATCAGTGTTGTTAGCCAGGATTTCTAGGCATATCTCTATCAGCAATAAGAATTACTTTATTCTAAGAACATCCTTGATACATTAATTTCTTCAATAATATCTTTGCTTCTTCTTCCCAGACTAGTCAAGTTATTGTTTATGTCTAGTTTGGCATTATACATCAAATGGTATCAAGCTTTTATTTGGTAGCCTTTAGCCCTTTTATCTCAACATTGAGTTCTTCTCATATTCTGTGACTATTTTGACAATTCTTTATCATGAGGCTTTATTGTGCAACTAATTTATTTTTCATAATCATTTGGATGCAATTTTGGTACTTTTGCCAGCAATGGAAAATGTTTTCTAGTAATTGTAATAATTCCTTTACACTTTGCTTTGCTGGCAATGTTCTAATCCTGTAGGTAGCTTTCTGCACTGTTTTTAACCCTGCAGGGAGTAATGACTGTGTGACATAGTCAGCAAAGGAACCATTTACTGTAAAAGGACATTGTTCCATTACTTACATTAAG
>VWZV01007560.1:0-27344 GCA_013397155.1 Irena cyanogastra | reverse complement strand
AAGACAGAGAAATAGAGTAAAAACAACTGTATCTGTACAGCTAATGTTTGATATTTGTCAGAAAGACATAACAGAGTTGTTGTTCTCTGGATGCAGACAGTGAACTCAATACTGTTCTACAAATAAATATATGACAAAGAAAAAAAAAGGTTGCTCATTGCTTATTAATGCCCAGTTATATCATGTGCTGCATATATTTCAAGCAAAATGCAAACCCTGGTCTCATGCAGCAAGGAACACAATGACAAAACAATTATTTACTACTGTATCTTTAATGCCTCACTGACTGTCTTGCCTGAAAAGTAGGAGCTTGATTTCCTTCCTCTCTGTCCCTTCAAACGATGCCTGTGTCTGAGAGACAAGATTGCCATGTTACTTCCAATTCTCTAACACACAGTCTTGTACACTGGAAATCAGTATGGAACACTGCACTCGCATCTCCCCTAACTTTTTACAGCCTTTAAATTGCCAGTCTTCTGACTACATTTCTTCAAACAATATTGCCATCTGACTGATATCAATCAAACACATTGCCCTTTGATGTCAGAACTCACAGAGTCATCCCACTTGACTGAATTTTGATTACCTCTGTATTCAGTCAAGTAATGTGCTGTTCTTCAAAAAATAAAGAAGCATAGCCACTGTGCATTTTTAATAAAAGGACTCTTGGCTCCTGTATTAGGAAAATAATGCCAAAACCATTAACTTTGAGATTTTAAGTTTGCATGTATGTTTTGTTTCTGAGTAGAGACAGATGTTTCATAGTTTAGTATGAATTGAAGGAGAAACATTTAGGGATTAAACTTCTAATATCAGGCTTTCATCTGTTGTGGCTCACAATTTTCCACATCTCAGTAATCCTACAATACCAGTACAGAGGAGATGTACACCCATCTTCTTTCTTTTTTTTTGAATTTTAACCTGTTTTACATTAAAGCATGAATCAAAAGCAGAAGGCTTTGCTCAACAGGGAAGGCAAAAAACCACCAGATATTAGATTCCCTATTGTTTAAGTCAGGTGCAAAAAACTGCACTAGCAGGCACAAAGGACGGGAGTCCAACCAAAACCACTGACCACTGAAAACCACTGACCATGATAACTGCTGCATTTGGTATTTTTTGTTTGATATTCAAGTTTTTCCTGAGCTTTTTTCTAACCCCTGCAGTATTCTCTTTCTCTGTGCTCTAGTCTTTGCTTCAATGAATGCATACCTTTCCATTCTGCTACACCCACCTTCATCCCTCCACGCTGCCGGAAGGAAGGCAAGATGTCTGTAGGTCAGAAGAAGAAATCTCAGCAGAACTTCCTTTGCAAGCAGATATTTTTAAAGCTGTCCAAACAGAGAGCCATTGGCCATCTTCCAATCTGAGACTGAGCATAAGTATATGGTGTTTGACTCCTGAACAGGAAAGAAAGACCCATTCCAGGACGTGAGATCAAACACAGTCTAAGCATACCGAAGATAACTGTCTGCAGAGCAAGCAGAGACCACTGCAAGTCACTTTCTCCTTGTGTTAAAAGTGCTGAGAAGATGGGCAAGATTTACAACCTTAAGAAGAAGGCAGCCACCATAGTGGCTTGAGAAATAGTTCTCAAACTTGTGGATAACAGAACTAAAAAGATTACTTTCAAAAGACACCTTCTAAGAAATAGGACCTCAGGCTGCTAAAATTCTATTTTTTTTTCTAGCAGAAAACATCTTTTAGTAGGAAATTAGTAGTTACAAAAAAACCTCAAACAAAAGAAATAGAAATTAAAAACAAAACAAAACAAGAAACCCCCTCCCCAAACAACAACTAAAAAACCCTCTCTATCTTCCTAAGCTACCTAAACTTCCTTTACAGTCATTTTTGTAGCTGAGTGGGCTGTAACCATTCTTGATTTGGTTATTGTTACACCTGCAGTACAGTACCTACTCGAGCCCTCTGCTTAGACTCACTAAGTTAGTGCAGTTTCTATGGTCTGTGTTTCAGACAGCTCTGTCTTTTGCTTATGTACCTCATGAAAATTCAAGTCTTTCACAATGCTTAGCTTTTGCTGCACTCTCACTCCATCACTGTTGCCAATACATAAAGTTCCTTGGCACATCAGGGCAGACAAACTGTTTCTCTGGATGGCTCATTTTTCCAGAAATGACATGTGTCACAAAGCAGCTCAGACTCCTTAAACCCTACATTCATTCCCAGCCAGTCAATATATTCTCATGCCCTTGTATACAACCTTCAGTCCTTGAAAGGAAGAAGAATTAACTTTCACAAAATCAATCCTCAGTATTCCTAGCATAACTGACTGTACTGTCACACCTGAAGTCTCTGCTCCTCCAAACATCCTCCTCAACCTTTAGGGGAAAGAAAAGGATAACACCAGCTTTAGGAATTCACACCCTCAGAATAAGCACAAGTATTTATGGAGGTAGGAAAACGCCATGCCTTCATGGCATGGAGAGAATTATGTCCTCCTTTTGCTGGAGATAGGCTCTCTGAACACTCACAGCATCATTTTTCCATTTCTGGGCCAGGAAAACTGCCCCAGCCACTCTTTGCAGAGTCTGATCAAGCAATGAGACTTGCTTGAGGCTATACATAATTCTTAAGATTGTACTTTGAAGAATGATTTAAACACAAAAGGGATTTCTTTTCTCCTTTCAATCTAAATGGCTTATAGTGACACTTATTTTTATTGGTCAGCTACATGAAAAGATTAGGTCTGCTAGATATTACAGTATGTGGGTAGTGCTGATCAGAAAAAAAGAAACAAAACCAAAACCAAGATTTACAACTGTGGGTAGTTTATAACTCCGCTAGTCTTCCTTCTTAGTCTGCCTTTTCTAAGGCCATCAAAAGCTTCTTTGGAGTTGTACTTATGAGATGACTTCAACATGTAAAGAGCTATATCAGTATGAGTTTACTTCTTCAAAGTGCCGTTCTTGCGGACACACAGGCTCTCATCCCACAAGGAGACACTTCATCTGTCCGGTATCCATCACAAATGCTCCGCTCACTGTCCCAGTTTCATTGCCTGGCTGAGCACGTTTTAGCAGGAACAGCAGGGAAATGCAGGTGCTGAGGTGAGAGCCTGGGTGAGCAGGAGAGCAGGGCTGCCCTTGGCTGCTGGCCGAGGCTGATGTGGCACAGCCAGCCCTGCCACCCACCAGCCACCACCCTGCCCGGGGACTGACCTTGGCCCACAGCAAGATTGCTGCTCACCCAAACCAGGAAACCACCAAGCCTGTTGCACTAGGAATTGTATTTCCATTTGGAAGCTAAAAAATATGTAGTGTTATAGTATCCCTCTATCTCCCGTTCCCACAGCTGATCACTGGCCCAGGCTTTCCCCTTTGACCATTATAAAAAATTAAAAAAATAAAAATAGAATATGTAGAGAACTCAAACACCAAAATCCTTCAATCTCTAACCACAGGTATGGAATGCTCAACAACTAGCACAAAAGAGCTCCTGGATGACAGTAGGAAAAGCAAAAATGTGACTGAAATGGCCTTTACAAAATTAAGACTCAAATCTTTGGCACTTTCTAAAAGCATTTTTTGAAAGAAAATTGTGGTAGTGGTGCACTAGCATGGGGAATAACTCTCCTGCAAGCCTCTGACAAAATAGCCCACTGAATGATGACTGGAAGATTTTGCATCTTTCAGAAAAAAGAAGTAAAAATCAAATTTGAGTAGTTGAGCATAGTATATATTAACATTGAATGGTTATTATGTTCTGGTCAACCATTAGAAAGCTGTTAGAAGATGACATCTGCTTTTCAGAAGAGAACCATACTTAAATGGGACTTTTAACTCTTACACGTAAATTATTCACTTTTTTTAGTCACGCTCAGTCACGATTTTTTTCAGACATATTTCTTCTTTCCCCTTCTGATAATCTAAGCATAAATCTGTTGCAAATCTGATAGATACCACTCCATCCTCTGTCAGAGTCATGGTCTACTTACAGGCAAGAAGACCAAGAAGACACTTTTACTCTAAGGTCCAAATCATTACTTGGTTTTTCACACTCCTAAAACATCAGTGTCCTACTTCCTTCTTCTGCCCAATCCCAACCTCTTAAATAATTGAGTCCAAGTTTCCACATTATGTGCAAATATAGTCATTTCGATTTGAAAGAAGGCAGGAAAATTAAACACAGTAAGTCATTCTAGAACAGGGCACTGCTTAGATATTAATGACAATTAGCATACAGAGATATGCAGGCTATGGACTGGTTTAATGGGAGAAAAATCCATAAACTCCCCCAGAAGATGCTCTAGCCAGTGAATAAAAGATATAAAATCCAAAAATTAAAAAACTAGCTAAATGCTGCTTATCCACCCACAGACTGGGGGTTGGTTGCAACAGTCAGTTCTTCCCTAAAGCCTCCTGAGTACAGAGAAATACAGAGATAATATGAAAGTTTCTTCTGGTGTTCTTTAGGGAATTAATGGAAAACATAGGGAAGAATTAAACAATATTTTCGTTGGCTGGGATGTCCATTTCAGCAATTCAGAGGACAAAAGATTAACTTGAGGAGCAAGGAGGAGTTCAAACTAACAAGGAGTTTCAAAAGTCAAGTGCAAAAGAGGTTAGCACCAGAGGATACAATAAAAAAGTAGTTTAGCCTATGATCCAAGGTAAAAGCATTGTTCTTTGAAAGCTTACACAGTGCTGCAAAACTGTATAGTGTGCTGCCAGCAAACTGCTTCAATAATATGTTTTTGGAATGGCAGCTTTTGCTTTTGGTGCTCATTTAAAACTGGTTCTTGTCTCTTTTGTACCATGGCTCATTGTGTGTTGCTGTTCTAGACCAATTCTTTCCTTTTTGATTTGATGTTTCTTGGATCCTCAATCCTTTAGCAGCTTGTCTTTTAATTGTCACACTAAACAAAAAACAGTGGTACTACTTTTCAGTATTGTCCTTAAGTATCATTTCTGAGGTCCTGTTGGAGGGATTGACCTTCCACTCTCTTGCTTTGAGCCAACAGGTAGTTACCATAGACTAGGCTGAGCTGTTTCTCTTGGAACACTTTTCCATCCCTGAGTTTCATGTCTGAAGGCTGGTAACTTCCCAGGAGTCAAGAGAGCAGCACCTTTCCCTGATGGTGCTACAGTGCCACACATCCAGGTACACACAGCACAATTTCACCCTAATGCAAACAACAGGTGTTCCACGCCAGTGAAGGGCTTCACAAACCGTGCAGTTTGCAATTCTTAACTGCTGTGACAAGTCACTCCCAGGAAAACTAAGCATAAAGGCTCAATTTTACCCTTCACCAGTTCAGAACCAATAGTTTTATGAAACCCATTAGGAAATATTTGTTTATGGACATGTTCCTCTGGACCAGAACCTTTGTATTTCTCTACTATTGGTTAGGATTTCTCTTCCACCATGACCCACTATGCCTATCTCTGGACAGACAACAGCACAGGCCAGGCACTGTGATTTATTTCAGTTACACAGCACAATAATTTTGAGTCTATTACTCCCATTCTGCAAGGGAAAATAACTTTTAAAACCATAATATACACAAGCAATCAAAGTCCTGAAAAGATACACATTGGCTGTTTTAATTGGGAAATTCAGAAAAGCTTTAGCTGTATAAAGTATTTTAAGCTGAAAAAAAAAGTAAAAAGAAAAAAACATTGAATAGCTGCATTTATGACAGTTCTGAACTGCCTTCACAGTGGAAGCATCTCTGTTCATGAAAACAGCCACGAACAAGTTCAAAGCAGGCACTTGCTGAGATGTTACCCTGAACATAGCCAATATTTGGGGCCATTTTTAGAAATCAACAGCCTTCTAAAGGTTTGGATAACCTGTACTTCTGCCATTTGGTTTTCAAATGCAGAATACAAGTTCAGCAGCCCTTACAAAACATTGCAACTGTGGAGTGATGAGGGCAAATGCTCATAGAAGGACTTCACCTACTTCTGGTTCGAGCTGTGCAACATCCTCACATCTCGAACATACAAAGGAGGTGACTCTCCCATTTCATCCATTACTACAATCCTGACTTTAATTCTTTCTAGATATTTTGCTACTAATATGCATTTTCAAACCAAGCTTGCTCCAAGCTGTGCCCTTGGCAGCACATGGATCACCACAGCAGTTCTTGGAAGCCTTCATTCCTTGCAGAAGGTTCAGTCTGCTCCTACACAGGCAGTAAGAGCTTGCAAGACAGGAGGATGCATGGCATTGCATGCTGCTGTGCAGAGAGAAGTATTTGCACTCCTGCAGGCACGTGCAGTCCTGTGCTGCAGCTGCCAATGGTCCACTCGATTTAAAATTTTACTGCCTTCTCATATCAGCTCCAAGGACCAGTAGAATTATAGAGATATCCTCAGAGGGGAACAAGAGATCTTTACAGATCCTCCTGCCCTACTGTCATTTACAGCCTTTACATCCCTTCCTGATGTCTGGTTCCTTCCCTCCTCACTGCCATGCTTTTACCACTGTCACAGAAAATGATGAGGCAAGAGGAAGAGGCCTGCAATCATGAAGCAACCCAGTGATAGCCCAGCTAATAACATGAAATGAAACACACTGTGCTTCTCTGCTCCTGTGAGAGAAAATGATGAAGCACAAACCCAGTTCTCATCATTCAGGAGTCTGGCTTAAGGAAAAAAAAAAGAAACACCACATGACAGCTGAAGAAAAAGATTTTGGATTGTGCCACAAAAATTGCTCCACTTTCTGTATTCCATAACTGACCAGTTTTAGTCTTTCTTCATAGCTACACCTGTGAAGTTGTCAGGCCTGGAAAAAGTGAAGGGGTTCTACAGTATTTAACAATAAACCACACTCTCAGCAAGCCATAACATCCATCCTGTTTCAGAAGGCACGTGTATGTTGTTTTGCTTGTAGATTATTCCGTCCAACAACTCACAAAGCAACTCCTTGTTGCACTGTCTATATTCCAAGAAAAACTCTGATGACTGTAGTGAGGGAAGACAGTTGCCTTCTTCTGTTTACTTATTACCTGTAAGGCTGCTCAAAAGAGTGACAACTTTACTGTGTTTAGTCTTTTCCCCAAAAGCTAAATGGTTAGAAATGCAATCAAATAAAATGTCTTTGCAGTCCATTTCATAATCTGTCAGCTAAGAATTTAATTTTTAGTAGACTTCTACCCTTTTTTTCCAAAAACAGTAAGTATTTATGACATGTCACAGGAAAAAAAAAGTTTAGAGAGCTGAAAAGCTCTGACTCACCAATTTATTGCTCCTTGTCATCATCTCTGACCATGGCTGTAATCTTGTAATTTAAACTTTTATTGCATTTATTCTTTGAGCAGTCTGACTTCTTGGGGAAACACGAGAGCATTTAAAACCAGGCTGAGAAGCATCCTAAATACATAACATTATATTCAATTTGCCTTTTAAAAAAAACCTCTATTTCTACTATCTCTGACTTACTGAGCATACAGAGACTACATATCCTTTGCTATTTTATAAAAGAAGTCTTTGAAAATAAGCAAAGGCGTAAGTCAATTTTTGAGATGCAGAAGTGTATTAGTACCTGAAATTTTAGTTTCGTACTGTAAGTCCACATTTCTTTGCAGCAGTTTCATTTTTACCAGGGTTTCATCAGAGTGCAGTGATAAACAGCTGTTGCATACCCCCAGGCTCACAAGCAGTTGAGTAAAAATCTGCAATTTCAGGAATGTACAATTGCTAGATTTTTAATAAATACACTGTGTCATGCAGCTGTATATAGCAGACATATATAACATATTAGTATTAGAGGCACCTGCACATTATATAACTTCATTCTAATAATGCATTTATATCCTGATTTATATGAGCTTAATCATAAATAGACACAAATTAAGAACTGCATAATAATTTTCAGCTTGGACATCAGCACCTACTGTTCTGCACAGGGATTAATATCTTACTTAAAAACCACTGTGTAATTTGGAAGGAAATAATCTCTTTTCTCATGTTTGCATCTAGCAAAAGGAAGTAGCAAAGTAGCAAAAGGAAGTGATTAATGCTCAAGATATTTTCCACAACAAAAAAAATCTGCTTCCTCCATAGCTTTTGATTTACTCTGTCCTATTTTTGTGTTGTATTTTGATAAAGGACATTGCACCATCCATCAGGACTGGTCTTAATCTTTGTAACTAACCCAGTTCCTGGAGTCCTCAGGCTTCATGCAGACCATTAGTACTTGTATACAACCATACTACCAATTGCTCCAGACACAAAGCAGCTCCTTGCAGCCACGCTACTCTTTCATTTAGCTTCAATATTTATTTAGGCTCTTATAAGAAGAAATATAATCAAGAAAAGGCACCAGAATTCATCATGCAAAGAGATACTCATTGCATAATTTTATGGCATCAGCCTTATTTCCTACCAGTTGCCAATGCATTGGACCACAAGTTGCTTTCTTTCAAAATCAGTACAGCTGACTTTTTTTCTCAGAAGGTTTTCCAGCACACCCGAGAAGAGGCGAGTCCCCCTGCCCAGTGCTGCACAGCAGAGTGGTTTGCCAGGGAGGGCTGCAAGGGGCAGCAGCGGAGGGCTCTGGCCACCATCACCAGCCAGCCCGGCACCACTCGCTCAGGCACAACACCGCCCAGCAGCCATCCCGCCCGTCCTGACCACAGCACCGCGCCTTCCTGAAAACACAGCGCACGGCCTTCCCTGTCCTGGAGGCTCACTGCGCAGGAACCGAAACCCCAAACCTCCACGGTCCCCTCGCTCTTCGGCGCTTTGTCCCTTGCCCTGCCCGCTGTCTCCCCCGGCCGTCTCCCCGTCCCGCCCCCGCTGCAGCAGAGCCGCCCCACGGGAGGAGGCTCCGACCTGCAGAACTGAAACCCCAGCCAGGCCTTACAAGCCACACTTAGCAAGAATGCTATCATCTGTTTGGCTACGACGTCTGCCTACATGTAAGTTACATATCAGAAAATACCCGGTTTCAATGCTAGTTTGAATATTTTTATTAACACTTGTTGAAAGGAGATGACAACTTGCCAGGAGCACAAATGCACCAGGAGACACTGCATCCCAGTCTGACTAGCAGCATTTATTCCCTGCAGCTTATTGCTCAAAATGGGATAAATGCTGGAAAATCTTTCCACTCACAGCACACAGGAGCCACAGTAGAAAGCAATGTTTGTTTTAGAAATAAGATTACAATGTATACAGTGATTCATAAATATTTGCATTTTATAATTCTTTCTGCAAATGAGTTGGTAAATCAATCCACATAGGAATTAGGTTCTTCCCCTACAAAGGGAATGAGCCACAGAATTTTAACTGCATGTGAGGTCTGGTCACTTGCTCCCTCTCAGAGCTGTTTCCTCATTTCATGCAAGCAAAAAGTTACTAGCTTTTCTTTTGTACATCTTCTTACTTGGAGCTGTGTGGGAAAGGCAGCCATTCCCAAAAAGCAACAGAAATAGCAGGAATAAAGCAATTCCAAAACAGAGCTGACAATTCAGCCACCTTCCCTGCAGTTCCTTCCCTCTATTGCACAAAGAGTGTAAATACTTGGCTGCCACAAAGTCAACATGCTCCAGCTACAGGGTCTAAAGAGCACAACCAGACTTACAAATACTTTTTACAGTGATGTTAAAGAAATCTCTCGCAATACTGGGGAAAGCAAAAGGCTAATTAGTTCTCAACAGGGATGCAGAATAATGCACACCCTCAAGGGTGCTTTTCCTGAGGTCCAGGAATCTGAAATACCAGTGCCACATTCTCTTCATCCTGCCTGACCTAAGGATATGTGGAGGCTGGAGATCCCTCTCTAGGCTGATGAATGGCAAATCAAGAGTACATGGATTTTACTGAGTCGCTTCTCTCTCCCTCCTCCAACACCCTATACAAAAAGTCAGGGAACACAAAAGGCTGAAGAAAAACAATCCAAGTCACAAAACAATGATCACATGGCAGCCCAAAAGCAACGTGGTCACCTACCAGTGCACAAAGCAGACAGCATTATGTGGAGGCACAACACCACCTGAGGCTGCAGCTCACAGCCAGAAGAGCACCATTCAGCCTTCTGCTGTGCCTTGTGGGCTTCCTACTCAGCAACCATGCTGCTCTCCCAGGCCTCCAGCATAAGGGTTGCCTCTCCTAGGAGAAAGAGAAAATGGCAGGTGCAGGACTTCACTTAGGGACAAAGACCCTTAAGCCCTCCTTTCCCCCACTCCTCTCCAGACACTCTCCTCCATCCAGACAGACAGATCTGCTCACTGGGCAGTTTTGCTCTTTTTCTGCACTGGGTTGGACTCTTGAACAGGCAAGAAAGCGTAAGGGAGAGGAGGCTGCTGCAAACACATCAGCTGGTGTGTCCCCCTGCTGTACCAAGGGAAAGGGCTGCCTTCCAGACAAGCTTGCTTCAGGCTGAGGGGAGAGAAGAGGAGCAGACCTAAAAACAAAGGAAAATAAACACACTAACAAACATAACAAAGAAACTAACCGTCTCTACCTGCTACATGAGCAGTCCTACACCACTGAAACAACAGGGGCACGTGAGGAGGTGCAAATGTGCTCAACCCAGCCAGCCAGAAGTGCTTTGCAAACCACACTGAGCCGAGTGCATATGCTTAATCTGATGGCAGTAGTGGTCCCCTTCTCCATTTTGGACATTAATTCTTTTCTTTCCTCATCCCATGCACATGGCAAGCTCTGTGAGATAGCTCCCAAATTCCAGCAAATACACCAATTTCTGACCATTTGAATGAGCCTGTTGCTAAGCAACACCTTTTTCCTTTCTCTTTTGGTTTCTTTTTTTTTGGGTTGGGTTGGTTTGTTTGGGAGGTTTTTTTGTTTTGGTTTGCTTTTTTCTGTTCAATTGAACTTACAAGAAAAACAATGTAAGATTAACAATCTAAATTTCTTCAGGAAAACAGCACCTCAAAAAGCAGCTCACTTTTGTGGAGACTAACTCTATTTCCTATATTCTTCAAATAAAGTCTTTAAATGAGAAACAAGTTTCTTAGTAATATGATGTTACTAATCCTTACTTACAGGCCATTTTGTACTTCTGGGGTCTCCAGTGCTAATCAGCTTCCTTACATCCATTTTTTTCCTTCCTACCCATATCCATCTGCTCCTCTGTGTGAAAGATGGAGGACCCTTTTCCCTAACTGAGTCACTGTAAATACATGAGAAAAAATAAATCCACATAAGAGATTACCCAAAGCATGCAATACTAGTGGGAGATTTTCTTTTAATTTCAACAGATTTTGGATCTGAAAGGAGTCGGACCATTTATAAATTTCCTTGCAAACACTGCACATAAAATCATGAAGCTGTTTCTGTAAGCGGCTCATTAATTTAAAAGGGTGGCTGATCCCTGAAGGGAAGACCCACTTCAACAGGAAGGTTCTGATGTCACGCCGGGATTTCATTAGTGTACCAGCTAGAAAAAATGCTGAAATAAAATGTAAATAACTGACTAATTATGCATGCAGTACAAAATGGAGCACCTCCAAAGTAATTAGAAATGTCCATACATGGCAGTCGGAACCGCGAGCTGAGCACAGAGGGTTCGTGCTCTCCAGCTATGACAACAGAACGAGCACGGAGAGTTTCCAGGCTGCACTGGGGCAAAAAGAAATGGCATTTCCTGAGTGTGCAGCCTGTGACTACATTCAAATTAACAAAATTACGGGGGATTGAACCGTTGCCAAACCAAGACATTCTGGGTTCCTTGTCTGTCAGAGACTCGTGTTAAGGAAGGCTGAAATCGCACACTAGCAGAGTAAGATTCTTGTTTTTAACAGAGCTGAGCCTCAGTAAAGACAAATATAGTTCTGTATATTGTCAGTGAAAATGGTGGGAGCTACAAGAGAGGATGAACATAGTGACGAGTCAGGAACTAAGATGTTTCCCCTTCCCTTCACCAATTAAAATTTTCTTTTATTTTCATGTCATTATTCTACCTGTAAAACCAAAGGATTCAACGTAAATGCCTTTTTTTTTTTCAGAACTCCTTGTTAGATCTTTTTAATCCTTGGCACAAAGAGATGTAATTTTGAAATTATTTTCCTTCTAATGAAAGTACCGTCTTTGCTAGGAGAGGTAGGAAACTTTCTTTGTAGAGAATACAATTATGCAGAATGGCACAAATTTTGCTGTCATTTGTAATCCTAAAACTCCTGTGGAGCTATTGAAGCTACATGGGCATTTCAGAGAAGAATCTATTTTAACTCTTAGACATTCTCTGCTTTTTTTTACAGCAAGAGCTGTCACTTCCCACTCAATTCTTCTGCCAAGACATCACTTCTCCTCTGCTGCAATCTGAACTGAGCCCTGCTCTGTGACAGTGATGTGATGCTCACCACCTGGGCCAGAGGTTTCATTCTCTAAGTCGGGTCATAGCTGTAGAAGCATTATTAGCAGCCAGAAGAAACACCATGCAAAGCTGCTCAGCCTGTGGGTTTTTCCACTCTAAAACCTTCCTCCATTTTGATTGAGAAAGTGGTAAATTAAGGAAGAGTCTCTCATGTCTCTTGTTCTTGGCTGGGTGTTCTGGGTGCTGTTGCTAGTCCCTTCTTTTTGGTTTTTTGTCATACCAATGTAAAACAAGAAACACCCATCAGTTTTAAGGTTCTTTGTGGTTCACACTATTGTCACCCAAGCCACTGCATTTCCTCCTATAGATCAGCTTTCTGGGCTTCATGCAAAAGTCTGTTTTGTCGTTGCCTTTGTCACATCTATTCATAACATCTTCTACTCCTCCTCCAAAAACGCTTCTATCTAGGAAAGCCAGATTCCTCCTCCTATCTTCAGAGATATTTAAAGTATTACATGTTACAAGAGGTTTTCCAGCTCAACTAGCAACACTTTTACATATGTTTGTGTAATTCCTTATATACCACAGGTCTCTCATGTTTAACCCATACTGGATTAGAAAGCCTTGACCCCCATCTCCCCAAGGATGCCCTGTGTTTTACCTCTTTTGCACCTCTAGGTGAAAGCAGATCTTGGCCACCTCCCAAACCAGAGTCGTGCTCTGAAATGGCATCAGGTCTAGTTACTAGGAACTCCTGCAAAATGAGAGCCATCATCATCACACTTGGCACAGTAACCTACATTTTGGAACAGATGAAGTGCAAACTGCTCTAGTTTCAATGTCTTACTCCAGTCAGGTTTCTGATGTGTGCTCCTGGAGCAAGCACCGCTGTTCCCCTGCTCTCACCTCAGGTCAGCAAAGGCTGCTTTATTAATAACTGAATTTAAAAGCCAAATAAATTTAATGCAAGTAGACATTCCTTCCCAAACAAAGAAAGAGCTGATTATCTGATATCTTACCAGAGCCTTCTGGTAAGATCCCAGGGTGATCATGGGCTCGATTGTGATTTCTGTGCAGTGTTTTTTAAAGCGTGATGTTTGTTTACCTTGGGTGTTTGGGGTTTCTAGCCAAGGGCTGATGTTCCCAAGTTTTAAGGGAAGGAGCCTGCCCACTGGGAAGGGCAGTATGGGAGTGAGGCAGGGATGGAGCTGCCCAGCAGGCTGCCCATGCAGCAGGCACAGAGCCCAGGGTGCAGGGCCAGGGAGGGCTGGCCTCACACCCAGCCCCAGCCTCACCCCTACAGGATGTCACATCCACAGCGTGGGCGAGTTGCCATGGGAACCTCATTTTCCCAGGCAAAGCACACAGATGCATGCAACCCAGCAGCTTGCTCGCTGTAAATTACTGTTTTCTCAGGAGCTCAGTAACTTGTGGAGTTGCTTGAAGTGCTATGAAATAAACTCTTTTTGGGGCACTGTAATGACACCTGTGCCACAGAAGGCAGGTGTTGGCCAGAGAGAGAAGGGCAGGGGGATGGGGGTGCTGGGGGGGCAAACACACCTGGCACCCCTGCCCTTAGAGCTGCTGCACAGCCATGGAAACACGGAGAAGCAGTTAAAGAAGGGAAGTCCTGTGTAGAAAAATGTGTCATGGAAATAAAATTTCATCTTAAATACATTGTGAATACTGTGAATTGATTGATCAATTACAGCAGACTTCAATGAAATCACTACAGTAAGTCCCTAAAACTCACAGGAGTTTTTTTAATAGCCTACAATTTTAAAAACCACCTGCAAGTTTAAAAACATACCTAGGTTGAAGCTTAGAATTGAGAACAGGGCATGAACAAGGTGAGTTTATTGTGGAGTTATTATTAAATAAAAATAAATTATCTTTTCAGAGTTTCAGAAGTGAAAAATAAACAGTTGAATAATGCAGGTGCATGCTGCATACCCTTTCAGAATGACCCACAGAAAAGGTGAGAAATCCCTTGTGCATAGAATTTAGCTAGCAAAATAGACTGAAACAAACAAATAAACCACAATCTGTGCATTCACAGTCAATTACTTCTCTGCCTTAATAAACTCTTCAGAAATAAACATACATTTCTTAAACTAGAAATACTCTATTCAATTGAAGTCACAGGATGAGCACTGGATTCTGGAAAGACAAGAGATCCAAAGGGCAAGACACTCAAATTTCTTTGGGAAATATTTGCTGTGTGAGCAGAGCATTTACAACTCTCTATGTGCAGTCTTTGGTATTTTCTTTTTTTTTTTCTTTTTTTAGAAGATAAAGAAGGGGGAAGGGGAGAGTGCTGCTTCTGGTTTACAGGCTACAAGATGAGATTTGCAACATGCCATATTTTGTGTGGTCTAGCAAGCTACTACTGGTTCAGGGAGCAGAGTATTTGCAACTGTTTTCCTGGATAATAACACCCCGTGCAAGTGTTTTCTAACCAAATCATATAGAAGCTTTGTAATCCAAATGTATAAATACTCAAATAACTTTGTGTTAAAGCAGGTAAAAAATGCCAGAGGGAAAACAAACAACAAGAAATCACGTTTGAGGAAGAAAACCAACCAACCAAACAAAAAACAAGGAGAGTGAGGGAAGGTGCTACTGCTATTTTCCTCATGCAGGGAGGTGTTTTGTGAGGAGGTTTACATCCCTGCAGCACAATGTTAAATTATAACCATATTTTAGCCATTCAAATCGTTAACAAGGCGATTTAAACTATCTCCCACCGAGGACTTGATCTGGGGGTAGAACACACAAGAAAGAAGGAGCTTCACTGCTTGCTGTATTCTGGAAGTATAACTTAAATTATATTCAAGCCATCAGATAATTATGAACTTTCTTTTCCTTTATATTTATATGGACTATTTATTGAATTGCACAGTGTGCTTTTACAATAAAGTGCTTTTTACGTTGGTTTCTTTGTTCATCCAAAATAAAACTGACAGTTATCCTTTTATAACCTATTCTGAGAACATTTTCTCTTCTTTGAAACTGATTGATGCACTACTTTAAATGTTCCTGCAAATATCGTTTCAATTCAAGTTTCTGCATAATGTAATAAGAAGATAAAAGAATTCTATACTTGAACAAGAGACATTACAAAGCAACTAAAGACATTATCAAGGGCATTAACAAGCTCCTAATAGCAATAAAACCTTTTAACTGTCTGATGTAGAACATGCTCCCACCAAACCACCACATATTATGGTAATTGGCTCCAATTTCTGAATCTTTCATTGTAAAGTTACAAAGAGTTAGGTAGAACTGAAAAATGAACCTAGAATTCACAGTTCAGTTGCTTATCTTCTTTTTGTTATTGTTATGATGGTGTTTTCTGTACAATACACAGAATCAGCATGAGTTCCAGCTGCAGCAGCATCATTTTATATTCTGCTCTAAGGATCCTGAGTCTCCTCTTATTCTTGTTTCTCAATATTTAAAGGTTTATGGTTTTAGTCCTTCCAACAGCTTATCACATAAAGACTATTACAATGTGTGAATTGGTCATATTTTGGCAACCTCATTTGCTTGTTCACTGCAACACTGAAACTTCAGAAAATTAAACAAAACTTAACTTCTTAACTTCAATGTTCTAATTTACCTTAGGAAATAACCTGGGTTAAGTTGCTTACTTTTCTTTTATGGATCCTCCTCTCAAAAACACAGAAGTTCAGGATTCATCCAGGATCTCATGAAAATAAATATAAAATTCAGTACACCATAAAAACGAAACCAGAACCTGCAGCAGAAAAGTGGAGAAGAGACATGAGGCTCTCTGGTGACTAACCTGTGGTGTAAAGCCAAATGTCCTGCTGCTATTGCACCACACCACTCCTCACAGGCTGGCTACCTGTTTACTGGAGAAGGGCAATCCAGCTGGTATCTACAATCATGGTCCAAAGAAGAAGTTGTCATTTCATGTCTCTGGAACTATCCTGCCTTAAAGGACAAGAAATCGATAAACAATATAATGCAAAAGAAACTCCAAGAAGAAAAAAAATCAACCAAGCAGCCAGAAAAACTTGCAACGTTTCCAGCCCAAAGCTTGGTGTTCAGATATCACAAACCTGCCAGGCTCCATTAAAATGACAAGCTTTGGGGGCAGATGTGCAAGGTTTGGAGAAGAAACACACAGGGGAAACACCAAAGAGGATAACTGGACTACACATACCTCTCTCTCAGAAGAGGGAGGAACTACCTCGTTTCTGAAGTTCTGGCTGATGGCCGGAAAGACAATCACTGGGACTTCAGTGAGATCATAAAAGCACAGCATGCAATTGCTACCTAGTCTGGAAAAGCAGTTCTACTATTTCCTGTAACATTAAATAGCACAATCCTTTCATTACAGTGCAAATTAAAGCAATCTTTTATTATTTCCATTATCAAAGGCTGCTTTAATTAGACTCACTTAAAGGTTTGTTAAGGTTTTTGACAACAGAGCACACAACTATTACAGTTACAAACATGCTTTCAGCATGATTACTGACAAATTCCTGAAACCTACTCAAAAGTAAAACAAAACCAGGATGAACAAACTCTTTTTCTCTCAAAACTCTGACTGTGGCCCTTCTACTGCAACTGTAGAAGTTTGGGAGATTAAAACAAAACAAAATTAAACCAAAAAACAAACAAACAAACAAAAAGAAAAAAAATAAAAAACCAACACTTGAGGAGCAACAGACCAAGGACACCAATTATGTAGGTGAAACATTTTATCAAAGCATTTTAATTACTGTGACTTCACTTTCAGAAAACACAAAATGGACTTTTTGATTGACACCAGATTTTCTCCATAAATTGCAATGAAAACTGTAAAACCTTGCCTTTGCTTATTTCAATCTACTGTATCTCTGATGTAAACTCATTAACTATTAGAAGTGAGATATTAGCCTTGGGAAAACAAAAATTGCATTACTCAATGCCATATTACCTTACATATTTCTGCATTGAAGGAAAGCCTAATGTGGTGGTCTCCATCCCAGATCAACTTCAAATGGTAGTATTGCTAGAAACATTTTTAGGGCATTTTAGATTAATTCCAATGTTAAAACAACACATTTTCAAATCATTATTTTACAGAAACCAAGCAGAAAGAAGCCGACAACTCCAGAGCATGGGAAGAGGAATAAGCAGGCACCACGACACTGTCTTTGGCATATAGCCAAGATAAAAATCGCGCTGATACCGCCTCACGGAAGGGAAACGCGTGAGTTATCCCCTGCGAACACATTCCCCTCCGATTATGGCTGGGGCTGAGCGGCAGTGGGCCCTTCACAGCGCACCGGCGGGACGGGACCCCGAGTTTAAATCACCGCGCTCATGCCTTGGGGAAAAAAATCACAAAAAAATAAAAATAAATTTAAAAAAAAGTCATTAAAAGGAACAGATAAAGAAAAAATATTCCGTGCGGCTCGGGGAATTAATTAATTAATTACAGCCCGCGTGTCGGGGCTGGCGGCAGGGGAAGCCCCGCACGCCCAGGGAGCGGGGCGAGGGCAGTGGGCCGGGGGTGCGGAGCGGGGCGGGAAGGGNGGCCCGGCCGCCGCCGCCGCCGCGGTGCTCGAGCAGCCCCTGGCGGAGCCGGGGAGGCGCTGCCGCCGCTCCGCCCGCCGAAGGGGCAGCCCCGGCCGCGACACCGCCCGCACCGGCCCGCCGGGATCTGCTCCCCGAGACACGTACCGCTCCCTTCGCCGTGTGCTTCCACACCGTCTGGCTCCTTCTGGCACTCAGAGTGGGAAAAACCAGCGGGGGATGTTCAAAAATGTCTATTCGTGTCGTTAAAGTGCCGTTATCTTCAGACAGGTGATTTACCAGACGAGCTGACAATTCCACAAAAATTTCCTCTCAAAAACTTCCTCCGATCGCGGCCCTTGCTGGGTTTAAAAGGGCATGTATGATATTATGGATCCCGATTTTAGGCAACGAGCCCCCGTTTAACGAGGAGCCCGGGAGGAGCCCCGGAGTGCCGGGGTCACCCCCGCCGCGGCCATCTCCCCGCCGGCTCCCAGGGGAGGCGCAGCTGCCAGGTCCCCCCGGCTCCGCACTCCTGTCCCGCACCAGGACATGCGGAAAGCTCAGACTGCTCCACGGCCCCGGGCCAAACTTGGTTCTAACAAAGACTGTTGAGCTCTGCAAGACTGAACTGTTCCTTCAGTACACAGGAAAATAAAAGGGGTAAGATCAGACAGTTTCTGGATACAAAAATCAGTTTGATTATGAGTTTAAAAGATCAATGAAATCAAATAAATCACTGAAAGGGGGATAAAAAGCTCCGCTGTAAGTTTCTACTATATGTTACTTTATTTGAACAAGAAAGGGAGGAATGAATGTGAGGAAGGCAAACAGTGTGAATAATCTCAGCCCTAGCGATTAATAATTGCTACTTACCTGACATCCGAAGGCCCCTGGAGAGCCCTGGGGACAGAGCTCTGCAGGCTGTGACGGGGCTGCTGTGCAGAGACTCGAGGGGTTCATGTTAAACCCCAAGCACGGGGGCATCAGGCTCCTGCACGTGGGGTCTCTACACAATCTCTTCTACATCCTCGTAATCCACTAAACACAGCGCTCTGGACACGCTGAGCGTGAGGAACAGCAGCCGCTGCTCCGTGCTGGGCGCCTGCCCAGGAGCTCAGGCCACTTCACCCTGACACCTTGGACCAACACACCTCAGAGCAATGACCTCTTCATGAGGACAAACCAAACCACTACCTGCCATTTCTTCTNAATAAAAATAAATTTAAAAAAAAGTCATTAAAAGGAACAGATAAAGAAAAAATATTCCGTGCGGCTCGGGGAATTAATTAATTAATTACAGCCCGCGTGTCGGGGCTGGCGGCAGGGGAAGCCCCGCACGCCCAGGGAGCGGGGCGAGGGCAGTGGGCCGGGGGTGCGGAGCGGGGCGGGAAGGGAGCGGAGCAGTGCGGAGCGGGGCGCTCGATGAGGAGCGAGAGGGGAGCAGAGCNCCACTAAACACAGCGCTCTGGACACGCTGAGCGTGAGGAACAGCAGCCGCTGCTCCGTGCTGGGCGCCTGCCCAGGAGCTCAGGCCACTTCACCCTGACACCTTGGACCAACACACCTCAGAGCAATGACCTCTTCATGAGGACAAACCAAACCACTACCTGCCATTTCTTCTTCTAATCCTGCCTTTTTTTTTTTTACAGGCAGAGCTGTGCAGGCGCAGGCCCATCCGTGGGTTAGGACAGCTCCAGCAGCTCGTGTGCTGCCACAGGCCCATCCATGGGTTAGAACAGCTCCAGCAGCTCGTGTGCTGCCACAGGCCCATCCATGGGTTAGGAGAGCTCCAGCAGTTCGTGTGCTGCCCCTGAGCCGAGGGAGCCGGCTGCAGGAACTGCTGTACCAGCTGGAAGTGAGATGGAGCACATCTGCCTAAGCCACAAACTCCAGCACAATGTGTGACTCATTCTTGCACCTAGAAAAGGAATTGCTTTCACTCAGGTGGCACCAGCAGCTGCATTTTACAACCAGTTTTCCAGCTTTGTTTGCTTCCTCCCATATGAAAATGCGAGGCCCTGCATTTTTCAGACTATTCCTGGAAGTTTCACTGTGCCTGCATAGTACTTAAAACACACCCCATCATAGACTACGAATTTTCAAAAAATAAGTGGGCAAAATCAATCTCTAAAAAAAAAAATCACAAAATAAAATCTCAAAAACTGAAAAAAAAAAAAGGAAAAGAAAAAAAAGACCTTTAAGGGCCCCATCTGAAGTTACAAATATCTCCAGGGTCATTCAAACACATAAAGGAGGTAAATTAGCCCATAGCATTATTTTCAGGTAATTATCCAACCAGAACAAATGCAAATGGTTAAATTTAATCTAAACAGACTGCACTGGGCAAATAGATTCTGGACTAGGGAGTCCACAGGAACCTAAGTGTTTAAGAGTCACAACATTAGGGTGTCTACCATTGAACTTTTGAGCAATATATATTGATCAACTCTCCTTCTCTTCCCACTTCCATCCCTCACCACTTCCTCCACCTTTTTATATTCAATTGTCTGAATTGTCAGACAATTCAGATTGGAAGGAGCATGAGAGTCCATCCTCTCCAGCCTGTGCTCAGGACAGGGTCAGCCAGGAGACCAGCCCAGGTGACTCTGGGCTTTGTCAGGTTCTTGTAAACCTCTGAGGGTGGAGGCTGCACAGCCTGCACTGCTAGACCTCCACCCACCATGGGGAAAGGCCCCCTCCAAAGGGAAAGGCTGCAGCAGGCTGTTGGTAGGTGACCAAATCCATCCATCCATGCCCTCCCCTGGCTGAGCAAGTCCCCTTCCTCAGCCTCTCCTCACAGAGCTCCAGCCCCAGACTGAGCTGCTGGCCCTTCACTGGAATCCACTTTAAGGATGCCAAACTTGAGGGATATCTAGACAAGATCTAGCAAGGCCTGAGAAGGAGATAATCACTTTCCTCACCTTCCTGGCTTTGCTCCTGCTAAGAGCCCAGGATGCTATCAACCTTCATTTCTGCTGCACTTTTCCACAGAGCTGTCCCCAGGCAGCCCATCCAGGAGAACCTCGGGGGTTTCTCTTTCCCCAGGGCACAATTTTGCATTTGTTGCCATTGAATTTCATGAGATCCCTGGCAGTTCCCTTCTCCAGCCTGGCCAATTCTCCCTAAAGAGCAGCCCAGGCCTCGAGTATGCTGACTGGTATCCCTTCCCCAGCTGTAGCTGGTGACACCTGCACACTTGATGAGCATGCACTCCATCAGCTCCCCAGGGCACTGACAGGGATATCAAACAGGACAGGTCCTAGGACAGACCCTGGTACCACACCTGTGACATGCAGAGCAACACCCATCACCCATAGCCCTCTGAGACCTACCCTGGGCTTATATCCTCGCAGCTGTCCACCCATCCAGGTCTTAGCTTAGCATCCTAACCTGGATTCTTGCCACCCTCCTCCTATTTAAAACTGTTTTCTCTTGTACTGATGTAACACAAAAAGAAATGTAGAAACCTCCTCCACAGGCAGAATAAACACCCCAATCACTGGAAAAGACCATTACTCCTAACAAAGAGTGGAGAAGTAAGAAAACCACAGGAATGTCCTACACTTGCCTTTAGAGACAAGCTTGTTTATGCAGCATTGCCTTATGCCATAAGTGCCTGAGCAATTCAAGGAGTCATTACATAGTGTAACAGATGTTTCAATACTTAACAGATCTAACTAGCAAGTAAAAGCCACTCCATGCTCCTGTCACCTGCTTCAGTGCAAGCAGGAAAAGATGTGAACCCCCAACTCCCTTTTTTTTTTTTTTTTTTACATCATTAACTTCTTTCTTCACTACTGTCTCTCCTCTGAGTCCCTACTGCCTGTGCCTTTCCATCTCCCTGGGCCAAGGCCCCCATCTCCTCACTGTCTCTAGAGTCCCTATCTGTTTCCTCTCTCCCTTCTGCTTTCACTCCTGAAGAACACAAGCAGCCAAAGCCAGACAGGCCAAAACAGACATTTTCCATGGTCAGAGAGCCTAGGTGAGCCCCTCCTGACTCTCACCTGTCTCCTGCTGGGGCTTTGCTGCAGGTTGCCTCCAACATTTCATGACAAACATTTTCCATTACATTTTCCATTTCCAACTCTCAACCTTTCTATCATATGATTTCAGGTTAAAACAGCAGGAATTTTGTACAGCTTATCTAGTACAATGTGATCTTTCTGTCAGCTGCTGAAAAGAGATTGTAGATGTTAAAGCCAAAAGCCAAAATCCAGCTGTGATTCATCTCCAGCCTCACCCTAGAAACTTAACCTCATCCAAATACCAGAGTTTTTCTAACTGAACCCAAAGGCTTACACACATGAACCACCATCTGCAACCTTAACACTCACAACACACTTTCAGCCACCATAAACAGATTTTCCTCAGCTGTGTATGTTTTTTTACTGATTAGCATAGTACAACAGCTAAAATGGGAAATACTATGTAGTTTCAGCTACTGAACCTGTATTTAACAGCTGCTCACTGCCCTGTGGGACTGCCAACACTGCTTTTGCTCCAGGCAGATAAAGGAAGAGTGTGAGAAGAGTCACGTTGGCTTAGACCACCAGTGCATCCAGGCAAGGGCTCTCATCACAGCCACCAGGGAAAAGGAGGAGAACACCTACACCTACAGGGATATTCCCTCTGGCCGTCTGTGGCCTTAGAGATAATGCCTTTATATTAATAAGAAAACATACAAGGAAGAAGAACACCTCACTGCTGTTTCCCATTGCATTCCTAAAAAAGGGGAGAAAGCTTCTGACAAAAACAGTCCTGCCTCAAACTGGCAGTTTGCAGTGCTCCTGTTAGAACAGCTCTTCCAGGAGACCCAGAGCAAGCTCATGCTCTAAACCTAACACATAACAGCTCTACAATGGCACATGATTTATATGAATTCTGCTGGATTAGGAAAGAGACAAATTATATTTCTGCCATTTCTGCTCCCATATTTAGACTTTTTATATAGTTTCACAGAAAGCTCCACACCCTTGTGTTAGCTATCTCATCTGTACTCTGTAGCAGATTTTTCCATATTTTCCATCTTCCTCACATCAGAGGAGCGGTTCCTGAACTGCAGCCCACCAAAGTAACTGATCCCCAGGAAAAGGCACACAGGGGTTTGCATTGCCTTTGTAATGCTCAATAAAGTTTAATGAGGAGGACACTTCATTCCTCTATCAGCCACTCCTTGCAATTTCATCGTTGCCCGTGCTGGAAAGGCAAAAAAGCTTGGGAGTCAATTTCTGCTTTCTCTTCCAAAGAATAATGGCTTTAAAATGGAATTTTCCAATGACAAAATTCATCTGATCATATAACCAATTAGGATAGCTAAGAAATTCACATAAGTATGCCTCTGCAGCAAAAGACAAAGACTCCAGAATTCTGCAGATCCCAGACACTAACTGGCTTGATCTTCTAATTTACACTGACACCACATTACAATGACCTGCCTACATCTGACATTAAGCACAATTTAATGCTTGTTAATCAACAATGAGGGGAAATGTAAGCCCTGTGTTCTTTATCTGATGCTTTCCCTTTCCTCTGCTGAGAGAGTTAGAGGATTTGCCTTGTTCTGTCTATCATCTTCTTTGGTAAATACCAATCACTGCAGTAAATCTGGTAAGCAGGCTGACTTCTGACCTCTTTGTTCATATTTGTGCCATATATAAATATGTTGCTGGCAATATTTTCTGGTGGTTTTTTTAACACATTAAACAGAAATGCATTATAGAATAGAACAGAAGGGAATTTCAAAGTATTATAAATATAGGATTAGGAAACTTGCCAGCAATATCTATTGCTGACAGCTGACTTTATTAAAGTTCATCAGCATTAATTGGCTCATTGTTGAATGACTTTTGCATGTAATTATCACCAGTCTAAACACAGATTGCCTCAGGTACAGTATCTAATGTGATCATGCATTCTGAATCCTATTAAAATAGCCAAGATGTAGCAGAAGTTATTCTCTCCCTAGCAGTAAGGAAGTGAAAGAAGCAACAGAAACAGGGGGAATTCATTTTGTTCCATCTAAACAGTGTTATTTCTCTTTCCCATTCCAATGTTTCCAGCAATACTTTGGTGCCATGGATGCTGAAGCAAGACTTACAAGATACCAATTCTATACCAGTGTCATTTATCTCAAGGACAAGTGAAAATTCCTGTGCCCCACTAGAAAGACAATGCCTGAGGCATGATTGCTAAAATGGGCTTTAAACGTCATGCTGTATTTTAATAGACAGAAAGATGGATACATCAATGTCTAAAATAATAATTCTTAGATTATATTTATCAGAACAAGGCAAGGCTTGAATTGCAATTTGAAGAAGTCTAAGTTCCAGTACTGTGAGCTAATATCCAAGGAGAGAGGACACATAGCTCCTTCTTTGAACTTCTATGCTGTTTTAAGGTGTTTTCAAGATCTAAAGGCCCAGCATCAAAGACAAAATTTCATACTTTTTTTACACTTCCCTAAAATCTTCACACCATATTACTATCACATTCCCAAACCCTACTTTCTCAATAAAAAATAAATAAATTCAATTACTATTCTCTTTTCTCAATGTACCAGCTCTTTTGAGACTGAACAGAATATACTCTACTCTTTGGAACCATTACATGCAATAGACACATGAAGGATTTTTTAAAAAATGAAATGGAATAGAATTTTGCAATTTAGCTTGCAGATTTATTTAAAGTCTTCAAAAGGATAATCTTAAAAGCTTCAATATAATCTTAGAAAAGAGCTGCTCATCATAGCAAATTTTGTCAATGTCAAATACCCACCATTCTCATGCATATGCCTCCTTATAGCACATCTACCTATTACCTGCCAGGCTTCTGGAGTGACTTTTCAGAGAAATTCATATTCAAGATTGTGTTTCAGCCACAGATTTAACAGCAACAGGTTTCAAAACTATTACACAGTATTTAGAAAAACAGCATGAAAATCCATGTTGACTATGGACTTTCAGCACAGAAAAAAACATTTGACTATGGAACACGGACAGCTTTAAAAATTCTACAATCTTTTCAAACACTACTAAGCTGTTCTCCATTTGATGTTGTCTGTTGTCAAGGGCTTTTGCAGTTCTCTTGTAAGAAAAGTAGCTGCAGAAATAAATGCTTGGATAAAGACAAAATGTGCCACATACTACCTTCCCTTACCCCTCCTCACATTGCTTTCTCTCTCAAGTTTATTAACATTAATAACTGGAAGCACTGATGTAGCCTTTTAGGGTATTAGACCAAACCTGTAAATTAATGCATTGGTTCATCACAATTCATTAATCAAGCCTGTGCTGAATTTAACAGACAGCAGATTATTAAAGACACCAAATTACACAGACGAAAAAGCCCAGTTCCCAGAGGGTCAGCTGTAATGTGAATGGTTTTGCATAAAACCATAAACCTGCTATTAAATTAAAAACAGGCCAAAATTATGTCCACTGCTTATCTAAAGTATTTTTTTTTTAAAGGGATGCTACGCTAATTTACTTCTTAACTGGTCCTGGTTACACAGCAAAGGACTAAAGGTTAACGGCAATGGCTCCTCTGATGCTTGGTTAAGCAACTTACACCAACATATCCTGACTGAGGTGAAGAAATTAATGAAATTACTACTGTAATTCATTACTAATGGAAAATTGTCAATGCTTTCAGCCAGCAGTTCACACAAATTTTCTGCAGACATGAAGACCTAGTACAGTGACTCATGCTCTTAGACTTGCTACTCTTATTTCAAGTCCTGGCACCATTCATCACGGCCGAACTTTATGCCATGCTATCCAGCAAAGTGGAGCAACCTTTGATCTCAATAGCTGAGGTCTTTCTACTTCTGTGACACAGCTTTATGAAGGAGGAAAAAATAACATGTAATTTTCAGCATCAATCCAGGGAATGCTAAAATAGAGGAGAGAGGCAGAATCACTGCAACTAGAATCCAAAGTATACCAGACATAGAAAAGGTTGTAATTTTCCAACTAATCATGACAAAACCAAACAGTGTAAATTAGTGTAAAGTTTATATATAAATTACCAATTTAAAGGACAATATCTGTAACAAAGAGTGAAAATTAACAGTTAGTGAAGAACCTAAACAAGCTTGTCCTGTTGTACTACATAGTCCTGGCTTCTCTCCATATGCCTCACTAAACCACAAAACAGAATATCAGACCAAGGATAGCAAAATTATACATCCCAAAAGAGAGATATTCATCTGTGATTACTCTAGTAGTTGTCATCTACAGAGAGCAAGAATATGTTATATTCAGTGACTTTGACAGAAATAAATTATTTAATATTACTCGACCACATATAACAGGAAACTCCTAACAGGAACATTCTTTTATATTAATTTATAGAACAATTTTAATTTATAGAATGTTGTTTTATGGTTGTGGAGTTACGCAGGGAGGAAGCTAATAAAGATAATCTTTGTGATCTTCCCATTGATTTGCTTTTCATTTGTGAGCAACAAAGATACTGTTTCTGATGGCCATAAATGCCCAAGAGATGAGAATTGTGCAGTGTGCTTCCCAAAGGAGCAGCAGGGTTACATTTATGCTAACAAAAATTAAACTTTGAATATCAGTATGGCTTTCTCCCATGAGGAAGAGCAGAATTAAAAGAGGTAAGGAAATCCCTACTCCATAGGAACTCAACAAAGCACATCCAAAACTGCTTTGACTCCTCTGTGCATGCTACCATGTGAAATGGAAAGATCTGGCACAAAGGTAATAACATCAGCATGGGGGAGCTTTTAATGGAAGAAGATGGCAGATTTGCTGTCACATTCTTCCCTTCCCGTGGGGAGTGGGG
The DNA here is from genome assembly GCA_013397155.1 of Irena cyanogastra. Classification (NCBI taxonomy): domain Eukaryota; kingdom Metazoa; phylum Chordata; class Aves; order Passeriformes; family Irenidae; genus Irena; species Irena cyanogastra. The sequence goes on along the minus strand of VWZV01007560.1, from coordinate 752 downwards.
CTCTGTGGGTAAGATGGCCAGAAAGTCCCTGTACATCACCTATTTTAGTGATGGTCTCCTCAGGAGAAGCCAGTGCAAGTAAAAACAACAAACCAACATGGACCAGGAGGAGCCTTTCTGCAGATACTGCCCATTCCTTATCCTTGTTCTACAAGCATCCCCTCAGCAAGTGCTGAGAGAGACAGGACCTCAGTACACTCCAACCAGTATTTCTCAGGCTAAGCTCAGCTCAAAAATTAGCATTTCTCATAACTCAGAGCAGGGTATTACAAAAGGTCTCACTCAAGCTCCAGCTAGCCCTGGCCTTGCAGTGCACACGGAGAGCAAAGCACTGTGTGAGAAAGTGCTTGCTTCACTGTGAGCTGCTACTCCTAAGATTAATACAGAGCAGAGCTCAGAAATGCAACCCAGAAATCACAGGAACAGTTATGTCTTCATGGAAAAAAAGATGCTCAGAATGTATGCAGTGCAAAAGCTTCCAGTTATGTTATCTAATACATAAAATTGCCTAGACTTCTGAGCTAATTCTCACAGAAATCAGGTGAGACTGCCTTTGCATACACATCTCTACTGGGAGAATACAGTGTACTGCATCAGTACAGTCCTTTTGCCAGTACCACAGGCCAAATCTTCAAACACTGCAACTTACAGTGCAAATCAGTAACCCTTCTGTCAATTTTTTAAAGCATTTAAAGCATTCTTTTATTTTTATTCTATATTAATATATTATTTATATTATTATTTTTATTTTA
>VWZV01007559.1:347682-398396 GCA_013397155.1 Irena cyanogastra | reverse complement strand
GCTGTCCCTGGCCCAGAGCAGAGATGCCCTAGCAGGGAGTTTGGCAGGTGACGTTTGTCTGGAAGGAGTTTGTGACAAGATGAATGAGCCCAGATGGCTCCTTGGGTGCTTGGATACCTTGCTGCCCCTTTTGTGGGGCTTGGCTGTGGCTGCTGTCATGCTTGGGATGATTTTTTCCCAGGCTGGGTACACAGTTACCTTTTCTTTCCCTTATTTGATAATTTCTCACTTGCTTTTCTTCTCCCTTCTGCTGCTGTTTCCACGCCAAGTACATTTCATGAAAAATACCATTCTCCATCAGAATGTGTGTAAGTCCTAGGAAAAAATATTTCAGCTTAGGAAAAAAGGGAATTAGAGAACAATTCCATAAACAGCAACTGTAGCACCATCACCACCACAGCCTGCTAAGAGCTCCATTTATGAGTGCAATTAGGCATATGGATAGCTCAGGTTTTGTCATCAGCCCAGAATGGCACATCTTAGTGAGGCAGATTCAATCTAAATCTATAACAGTAAAGCTGGTCTAAGATGTAACCCTGTAATATGCCTGGAAATGAGAAGTTGTTGGAGAACTGCTTTGTTTGGCAACATTTGCTAATGAAAGGATGCAATTCCATGCAGCAGGGAAAAGGATCCCTGACAGACATTCCTGCCTGATGCAGGGGGTTGAATGCCTCAGATTTATCAAAAATAACTGGGGGGCAGCAGGGCAGGGAGGACAGTGCTCTGCTCCCAGTTTAATCACTCTGAGGGGCCAAGCAGGAAAAAAAGGGAATAATTTTTTCTACAGGACAAGAACAGACTGAAACAGAGACACAGAAATAATGAATGAAGGAACTGCACCAAAAATTATTTCGTATCCTGTGTGTTTCAAGGCGTTTGTGAGTACAGGTATTAAGTTTTGGCTCCAACAGGAGCAGATACTTCTGCCTCATTTGCAGCTGGGTAATTACAAACGTTCTGCCCTCTGCTTAGAGGAGACAAAAACTCACCTTCTGTTGGAGCAAGACATAAAGAAATATTATTCATGTGCTATCTTCAAATATAGCTAAATAATTTTCTGCTCGTTAACTTAATTTACTGGTTTGTGCTTCCCTGTTTGTGGGGTTTGAGTGGCAGGGCCTTGTATGGCATTGCTGCTGGTGGAGGGCAGAAGGGAATCACTGGGATTAGCATACTGGGTTCAAATATTTCTGTTTTCTCCTTGCTTCCCAGGCAATAATCATATTTAGCAACTTCTGTAACTGTACACCAGATTGTCAGGGAACAAACATCTATGGGGGTGGATCTCATAAAATTTTGCTGCTTGCTGAAGTAGAAAATGAGTATAATCAAGCATGGGACTGTCAAAGAGCAGCGCTCCCAGAGAGCCGGGGGTTTAGTGCCTCTCTCCTGCACCAGAAATCCAAGGCTGCTGCTGTTCAGAAGCTCTATTTTCTGAGCAGCCCTGTTGAAACATCCCCATTTTTTTTCTTTCACTGGTGCTGTAACTTTGCACTTTTAGGAATTCTCCAGACTTCATTGAGTAATATCGGAATTTGGGCAATTATCTCATTTCTGCTCTGGTTAATTTTTTTTTCTTCTTGTCTATTTTCAATTCAAACAGAAAATCATTCTCTAACTCACAGTTCTGCCAAGATGTGGATTTGTAAGCAGCAATGGGACCATTTTACTATCAGTTGGACCCACAGACCAAGTGGGTTTAAGAGAAGCATGCTAGCACCTTAGTACTGACCCATAGAGTTTATCCTAGGAATTTTGTATTTAAATCCAGAGTAAAATGTTTTTAAAAATCAAATTGTTTCAGCATTTCCTCTGTGCTTTTCACCTTTGCTCAGCTGGAGTCTGCAGGAAATGAAATGCCCCTTGTTCCATGACAGTGATGCTTTGAGTGGTCTTTGAAGCCAGCAGAGCTGCAGATGGTGCTGGAACAGGTGAAGCAGTTTAGCACCTTAATCAGTGCAGACACACCCAAATATTCAGTATACAGAGATACTTTGAAACAGGGTTTTACAATTATCTATAGAATCCCAGAATGGTTTGGGTTGGAAGGGACCCCAAAGCCCACCCAGTGCCACTCCTGCCATGGCAGGGACGCCTTCCACTGTCCCAGGCTGCTCCAAGCCCCAATGTCCAACCTGGCCTTGGACACTGCCAGGGATCCAGGGGCAGCCACAGCTGCTCTGGGCACTCTGTGCCAGGGCCTGCCCACCCTGCCAGGGAACAATTCCTAATTCCCAGTATCCCATCCATCCCTGCCCTCTGGCAGTGGGAGCCATTCCCTGTGTCCTGTCCCTCCATCACTTGTCCCCAGTCCCTCTTCATCTCCCTTGTAGGATCCCTTCAGGCTCTGGAAGAGTACAATGAGAGTTACCTTGCTTCCTTATTCTGCACAAGTGAAATATGTTTGGATTTCGGTGGTGAGAGGGTTTTTTTGACCTATTGTTTATAGTTTGGAACTTTTTCATTTTCAAGTGTTTACAGAACTGAAGGGCAGCATTGTCAAGGCAACAAATAGACTTGATTGATGGCAATAATGTGCTAATTTTTGTTGGCATCAATGAAACAATCACTTAGAATAGAGATGCAGGAACATGAAAAATAAGTGAAGGACATAATACTTATCAATGAATTTGAAAATCATTACTGTTTTTGGAGTGTTTCCTTTGTGTGCCATGTAAGAGCTTCTCTGCACAGGAGTTATTTTAGGTTAATTAAGAGAGGGACTGTTCAAAGTAAGACATGGCAAGTGTGGAACTTCTAGAACGGCTTTTAAACCATGAATCCACATCCTGCCTCAATCAGAATGAATTTTCAGCTGCAGAGAAGACAAAACTTAATTTTATGTGGATTTCTTTTCTTGATTCATGCTGTCTGGAAGTCAGTTACCTTAATTTTTATTTTAAATTAAGAAACTGATTTGCTCGCTGCCTTGACCAAGAATAGTTTTTAACAGCATTGCATAGTCCTGTCCATTTCAGCTTCTGGCAAAGCCACTTTCTTCTTTTTTTAAGGATCTTGTTAATGGCCTTGTGATCACGCAGAGCTGCATTGATACCACTGCTCTCTTTGAATAGCCCTGCTCTGCAAGTGGCTGCATTAGCTTTAATGGATCAACTTGGGAAAAAAACATGCTGCTCAGTTTGGGTAGACTGCAGGATCCTGGTCTTTAGAAAGGACTAAAGTAAATGAGAAAAAAAACCCAAAACAACCCAAACTTCTCCCCTTTCATATTTCTTATCTAGCTGAGCAGAATAAAAATGGGGATTTGGGGTTGTACATGATGCTGATGAAAAGTGAAATCTCACCATTAATGTGTGAACATTTTTGCACACCTCCACAGTAGGGATTTTCCCTAATGCCTCTTGCATTAACAGCTGTGACAGGAACTCTGCTTCCAGCAGCTTCAAGTGGTTAAATCAATAATAGAAAGAGTTTAGAAGTACTAATCCAGCACTGCTATGTGAACATTCCCTGCCCAGCCTGCCGACTCTGTATGCAAACAGATAATGGTGAGCATCAATAATTTTCACTGCTGAATTTCTCCATATCTAAAACTTCAGTAAATCCCTCCTCAGATAATTTTTCAGAGGGCAGAAGTAGAGTTAGACACGTGATGTGTAACCATATGCTAAGAGAAGTGATTCACCACCACTGATGAAAGGAATTGAACCAGTCGAATTGGCAGTGGATAATTTGACATATGCAGCTAGGCACTGACTAGGCCCAGCATTTCTGGGGTGTGAGTGCCTCTCATCATGCCAGAGAAACAGGAGCAGCTGAAATTCAGAAGGTGTGATGCCCTTGTCAGGGACTGGAGGTAGAATAGAACAATTTTCCCATCTCTTGTGAATAGAAATGTGTGTTAGTATGTGGTCTTTGGCTTCTGAAATAGGTGTGCTTTGGGAGTAAACTGGGGAGATTACAAAGATCTAATAATTCCAGCAGCAGCACCAAGGCTGTATCTGGTAGAAATGGTGCAGCTCTAGTACAGGTGGTGAGGGCTGAGTGTGTTTGGTGTCGAACATCCCAATGTTCAGCTGGGATAAACACTGAGGGTGGTGAGCTTGGGGGGGGTTTTGTGGCCTCAGATACACCAAACCTGAGCTGTGCTGGGCACACCTTTCCTGGTTTGGGAAAGCTGGGGAGAGATTGCTGAGCAGTTTGGGTAGAGAGTGCCTTACTGCAGGTGCAGAGGTGTTGTCCCCCTGATGCTCTGGTCGGTGTGTGGAGGTGGCGGGCAGTTCTTGTAGTGCACTGAGCTGGGCTCTGCTCCTGGGCCTGGAGCTGCAGGAAGGGTTTCCTGAGCAGTCCAACAGCTCTGCAGGTGCATTTCTGCACTGAAAGGTGAACAGGCAGCCAGGCAGCCTAAATAAACATGTTTCCAAGCCAAGCTGAGGAAAAGATTTTTGAAAATACAAAGGTTCTTCACATTGAGAAAAAGCCTGGAATGTGCCTTGGAAGCAATGATGATCTAAGGCCTCAAATCCCCATAGTGTACCTCTGATTATAAATTTCTAACCCCCATTTAGGGTTTTGAAACTTTCTGTGAGTTTGTAAAGTCTAACTAACCCTGGCCCATCCCCAGGTACTCCATTCCCCCCTCTAAAGATGTCCTGTTATGTGGAGACTAAACCGGGTGGTCCTCACCCATGGCTCTGTAAACAAGGAACACTACACAAAATCTCCTGTTCTTGAGTTGAAAGGTGCCCTGTAATCTCCCACTGCTACTCATTTCCTGCCTATTATTTATGACTCTAGCTTTGAAAATAGTTTATCCCATAATTTGACTTTGAGTCTATTCAGTCCACACTTTCATCTAAAAGATTAAGATGACTGGGTTTTAGATGTGGTCCCTTGACAAAGATCACAGGGAATTCATGAGGGCTTGGGGTATAAAAATAATTAGGGATAATATCGATGTACAATACAAAAAGTTGAGCTTCTTTGCAGTAAACACCTCCCAGTAGGAAAATGAAAATGAATCTCAGTCCATGTATTCCCAGTGAATCTCTGCCATATTAAAACCCTAAATGGGAGTTAGAAATTTAAAATCAGAGTTACACTGTAGGGATTTGAGGCATTAGTTCATCTTTGCATCCAAGGCACATTCCAGGCTTTTTCTCACTGTGAAAAAAACCTTTGCATTTTCCAACAGACCAGGAGGCTAAGTCATGCTTTGCCATTGCTAGTATCACAAAAATATATTTTCATATTTATAGAAACCAGCAATTGGATTCTATGGAAAGAGAGTCCATATATCATCCGTCTCCTCTATCTGTTCTTCAGTCATGTGGGGCTTTCCTCTGTTCAAGGAATTAGTCAAGCATGTAATAAGCAGATCACTGACAGTTTAAAATTATTTTTCTGAAACGGTGCATCATCAGTTGACTGGAGACAACTTATTCCAGGGATTTCTCCAAATATAAAAGTGGCCTTTGAATTTGCAGCCAACTTTATATTGTGGGGTTTTTCCCCCAAAATTAAAACAAAATAACTCACGGAGTAAAGTGCTGTGTACGTGATGCTCTGTAGTGCTGTATTTTGTATTTACTTTGAAACAGAATTGGGAAGAAGATGAGGATTAACTCTGCATGTGAGATTTAACCTTGACTCTTTGTATGTCCATGTGGGGTTGGTGTTTTCTAGTGTGTCTGTTGTGGGACCTGGAAGTACCCCAGGAGAGGGAGGTGGTGCTGGGGAGGGCAAAGGGCAGCTGGGCAGTGCCTGTCCCTGTGTCACGGTGTCACTGTGTACTTGCGTCCCTGTATCCTTGTGTCCCTGTGTCCCTGTGTCCCCGTGCTTGTCTCCCTGTGTCCCTGTGTCCCTGTGTCCCCATGCCCATTTCCCTGTGCCCCTGGGCTCCCATGGCTGTCTGTGAGCTGCCCAGGTGGCTGTGCCAGGCTGAGCAGGTGGCAGCTGCAGGGCTGCTGAGGCTGACACTGTCAGGTGACATACCCGAGCATGGCACTGCCACATCCCTGTGCCCCTGCTGCCTGTCACTGCTTGTCACTGCCTGTCTGGCAGTGCCACCAGCAGCTCTGATCTCCTGGGACTCTGTGCCAGGCATAGATGCAGCCTGTGCCTCACGGGACCCACAGCCATGGAGGGTGTGGGGCACTGAGCAAACCACGCTCGCTCCTGCGGCAGCTGCAAAGCTGAAGGTCAGGGAAGATTTGTTCTGAATTTTGTGACTCTGTTTGGATTGGGATTCTGGGTTATTCTGCCACTAGACTTGAGCTAACAAGCTTTGCTGAGAGTTGGAAATGTTCTTGAATCTGTTCCTTCTTAAACACCATTGTGCTGTCAGTAATTCCTGACAGGAACAGGAGGATGAATAGGAGGATGCTGTTACCTGTGGACTTCTGTTAAGTCACAATTATGCCAGGAGGAAGTTCATAATCTGTCACAGTAACAAGTCCTTGGGTAGGCTGGATTCAAACCTATACAGGGGACCCTTAGCCAGCCCTGTTCAAGCCTAGATGCAGAAGCACCACTGGCCAGAGATCAGGGTGGAGAGATCCCAACCAAGGAGCTGCGTAAACCAGAACCAAACCACGCAGCTGTGTAAACCAGAACCCAACCAAGCAGCTGTTTAACCCAGATCCCAACCAAGCACTGTGTAAACCAGAACCCAACCAGCTATTTAAACCCAGGACTTTCAAACCCCCTACATAAGGAACCTTCCGTAGTAAACCGTTGGTGTTGTTCCGTGGATTTCTGAGAGTTTGCGCTGTCCCTGCCTCCGACCAACGACCCATGTAACCATAATCTTGTGCTGTTTTATGTTGTCTGATGTAACGTGTTTATCTGCCATACTTAAACAGCTACTACTGTTAAGTTCCTTCTTTCAGTAAAAATGATTTTACTTTATTTTACTTTAACAGTAAAATAAAAACATGTCTGTGAGGGGTGGATTTTGCCTATCAGCTTCTGACTGAAACTAATTTTTGGTTGGTAATTTGCAAATCATTCTAGAAAACAGAGTTATCAGAATTGACTCAGAGTTTCTGAGGCAGTGTGTCATAGAAACAAGGAAAATTAAGGAAGGATTTTGAAGAGGGTCTTCTATAATTTTTCTACAGTTCCTTACCATTTTGTCTAGAGAATAACCTCAAGGGAAAATGGGGACATACCTGTTCTTTAGTTCTATAGATGCCTCTTCTAGGAGTTAAACTTTGAGTTGGATTTTTTGGTCACTATTTCTTTATTTTTTAATGAAATATATTTACTTTCAAGGCAACATTGTTTAAAACTTGGTGCAAGATGGAGATTTGTCTGACAGTACTTCTTTTGTCTGTTCTTTAGGAACTTCTGCCTTCTTCCTTCCCTGTTTTCCCTTCTTCCTTTAGGAAGCTGCAGGAAGCATAGCAGTGGCTCCCAGGCACTGTACACTATTAATCTCTACTGGATACCTTAAATACATGTAAAAACACAGAGAATGCTTGAATCTTGGGTGGACTGTTTTCTGGCTATTTCTGTTTGGGGATTCCCATCTCAGCCAGCCAAAGATTTACCCTATTTTTGTATCAATTAGTCTCATTCCCTTTAGCTGGGGAACCAAATCTAAGTGAATCTGAATTACTGTTCTCAAGTGCACACTAAATTATGACATAAATACAAGTGTATAATTAATGACAACCACTTGAACAGTATTGCATAGGCAATTTCACTTTTAAAAAATATATAAATTCAATAGAATCTGAAATATGAACTTGAGGTGTTGAATGCATGACTTGAAGGATTTCAGAAGGCTGTATTTTCATATGTGTGAATATATAGGTATGAAATCTGGATTTAGTGGTGGAAAAGGGACTGCATTTATGTGTGTGTGTATCAGGATATACAAACTACAAACACATGGTGTGTGTAGGAACATAGATGAAGGAGAGGCTGCAAATTACTGAAAATGAAATTACAGAATGATACTGAAAGCAGAGATGGTACCAGAGCCATCTCTGCCAAAGCATCCTATAGTATATTTTGAATAGACTTGCTGAAAACTGCATTCTAGTTATAAATCAATTATGAAGCTAAAATATATCCCTAAACTAGGAATAAATGTATTTGAATTTCCATTTGATGCCCTATCTCATGGCTTGGTTTTATCATACACTGTTTCTCGGAACTGAAATCTGGCTAGCTCTTCTTAGAACTCTGATTTTATTTGACCTGGATAATATTCATCCATCACTTTTGTTTTTGAGAGCATTAATATCTTGCAGCAAGGCTTCAAAATGGATTAACTTCCTAATCTTTCACGCTGTGAGACTTGGGTTAGATCTGTCAGAGGTGAGAATGATAGTCAATATGTTATTTGGCTGGTGAAGAGGAGTAGATAAGGTGGTGTTGTGATCCAAGAGTTCATTTGCAGAGTTCTGCTGCACAGTGGATAGGTAGTTGCTTTAAAAAAAAAAAAGAAAAACCCAAAACAAAACTCCAAACAATTATTTTTCACTAGTGATTAAATAAGAGCATAAGTGGATTCCTAGGATGTTGTGAGAGGAAGGAGGTGTATTCCAATTTTGCTTTTGATGTTGTTGGCTTTAAAGTGCAGTGATCAACAAAGTTATGAATATGGTGCAGTGAATATGCATATATTTATTTTCCACACTAAATGCAGAATGTACGGAAAGCAGAAGCAAACAGCTCTACCAGCATGTTGTGCTAAACTGCAGTTGGCCATCAGGCTGAAATTACGTGTTTTGGTGTCTCTGTTAGCAAAGAATTCACTGTGAAAGTTGTTTGTGGAAGGTGAGTGTGTTGGAATAGGTGCAAGATGGAAATAAATGTGTGTGTGTATTCAAGTGTATGATACCATGGTTGAAGTCATTCTGTTTCCCAGGTCCTTTTGTCCAGGAGAATGCAGGAATTGGTGGAGATGCTTCACAGCAGAATCCTGGAAGGGCTGAGCTAAGACTGGGAATGCTGGGATCAGGTAGGGACAGGAGAGCAGGTGATTCTCAGCACAACTTGGCATTGGTTTGTCTACCTAATTAAGAGCTTTTACATCCCCTATAAGTGAATATCCCTTATAAATGTATATTCCCTTGTAAATGTATGTCTTGGTTTGAAAAGACAGGTGTCTGCTAAGGAAGGCAGGAGCATCCCTTGAAATGGAAAATGTAAACCCCCTCCCTCTGAATTATTATAATTTTGAAATTAAGAGGCTCTCAGGCAAAGATATGGGAGTAGGAATAACGGTTCTTTACCAGGAAAATTAATTTTTTTAAAAAAAAATGCAGTAATACAAAACAACACTGACAGAGTCAGAAATATGACCTGACACCCGGTTGGTCAGGATGTTGGTGGCAGTCCCATTAAATAGTGGCTGCAGTCCTCCTGCAGTGACAGGGGTGGTTCTATTGAAGCAGTGATCCTGTAGAAGGGTGTGGTTTTCCTCTGAAGGTCCAGTGGTGGTGTAGATAGGCCTGGCCATCCTCTGGGAATGCAGTGGTAAAAGGCTGCTGTGGTGTTTGCAATGTCAGATTCCATCCAGCTAGGAATGCTTGGCTCCTCCCCCTGGGCAGAGCGCCTCCCAATGGGATTATGTAATTTTATCAGCCATGCAGGGACACTCAAATGCCCCATTAACAGCAGATATCTCCCGGAGGGAGGATGGGTCAAGGAAGAGATAAACAGAACTGCCTCGCCTGGTTTTAACAGGCGGCCCAATTAACAGAGGATAACAGCTCCACCTCTAACAGATGGCACTGGAACACACCCCTGGCTATATCTTGTATTTGCAACCTAAGACAATGTCTATCCCTTGTAAGTGAATGTCCCTTGCAGTCTTAATAAATTGGGAGACTTTTTCCAATTCAGTTTTATTTTGTTTATCTATTGCTGCTTTCTACCTTGTGCTGTGAGGAGAAAAAAGCATGAGCAGACCTGTTTTATTGCATTGACTAAGCAGATAAATACAATTTTCTCCAAGTTCATTAAATGTTTTTCCACCCTTCAAAGTATTTAGGTATCTGCTTGCCACGTACAATTAGTCCCTCAAATTAAATGAATGTCATAATAATGGCTTGTTTTCAAATAGAGTTAAGAGAATATGAGAGATTTTAAAGTCAACAGAGATGTTTGTACAAGCAATTCTTATTCATTTTATTATAGATTAATGATTAGGTTTAATGGGACATTATTGTGGACATTCCTTACGTGGCTCTGCAAAGGTCAGTGCAGTTTTCTTGCCCAAAATTCACTAAAAACTCAATAGAATCTGAGATTTAGAACAAAAATTTTCAACATACTTTACCAGACTCTGTAAAGTTCTTTCTGGTTTAAAAGAAACTAATCAAAACCAAAAAGGACTCCTCTCTCCTATTTTCCTAGGACTTTAATTAATTTAATAACTTAGCATCAGGATTGCATTTGCTCATTCACCTTTGCTGAAATTCAACTTCTGTCACCCTCATGGCAGGAAAATGCTGGTGGGATCAGGTAAACAGGAATGAGCATGACTGAAACCTGAGCTTGGCTGGAGCCCTGGCAAAGAAGATTGAAAAAACAAACCAGCAAAGCAAGGAACATAGAAATGAAAGAGCTCTACCTTAAATCACTACTGGATCTGGTCACTGAGGGCTTGTTCTGACACTGACAAACACTTTTTTAATTTCCAAGTGCACAGTCTAAGTTGAGAGTCTTAATGAGTGTGTTTTATCTTGAAGATCAGTGGCCAGTCCACTCTGCAGGGTGCTCTATTTCTTCCGGCTGTTCATTTGCTTCTCTCATACAGAGAGTATGCCTTGTCACTGACCAAATACATCTTTTTGAACAGAGTATATTAATATGCTGTAACAGTCTACTTAAAACTATGAAGTGTACCTTGTATGCCTGTGATAGTTAATCCTAAACAAAGATTAAGTAAGAAGTTTGTATATAAGGGAAAAGCTGAATGTGAAATTAAAATGTAAATCAAAAAGTAATTGGCTTTTTGTGCATAGTTTAGATAAGATTTACTTTTGAAGAATGACTTTGTGTTTTAACACAGCAGGCCAGACACCATGTGGCACACTTGCACTTAATAATGGCAACCAATCTGGGCCATAAATATTGCAAATGATGCCATTTGAATGAGGAGCCCTATGAACCATAATAAAAACTCCCGTGATTAATTCTAAAACTGCTCTGTTCATATTAGACCTGCAGTGGCCTCCCTGATGAGATCAATACAGCGTAGCAGAGTGATTCTAATAGAAGTGTTATTATCTTTTAATCTTCGGGAGAATGCCAGCTTGGAGAATTCTTCAGCATTGTGGTGCTTATTTTCTCAGAGCAACCTTGAAGGCAGTTGTTTTCTGAAATGAAGATGAATTAGAGTCTTTTCAAGGCTTTATCAAAAATAGGACACGGTCACTGTTTGGGGAGCCAAAAGGCACATTTGTATGCTAAAGCTCACAACTGGGCACAGTGACCTTCCCTGCCAACCTCGATTTGCTCAGCAGACAAATGCCTCCAGTGGATGAGGAGACAGGACAGGGAAGGGAGTGGGGTGATGCAGAGTAAGACTTGCCAGGCAGCCAACAGCATCCTGCTCTTCCCAGAGCCTTGGCTCTGTGTCCTGGGTCGAGCTTGGATCCTTATGTGTCCTGAGGAGCTGCAGGCAGTGCGAACTGGAATGAGGAGTCTGGAACAGATTTCTACCACCACTGGGAATGAAGTTTTACTCTGCAAATGTTAGAAACACAGAATCCCAGACAGGGACTGGCTGGAAGGANCTCCCTGGCCCCAGGACACTCTGCTGGCTCAGGGACAGCGCCATGTCCCCCAGCACCCCCAGGACACTCTGCTGGCAAGTCTGTAGAGATGATTTGCAGTCAAATCAGTCATCCAAAGAGAATGAAAAGGCAGAAAAGTTTTGTTCTGCTGCTTACTGCACTTTTACATAAAATAACAGGAAATAATTCTTTAGTTTGTAATCCAAGAGTGGCAAGAGAAGGTTAAGTATCCATCAGACATTTTTAAAGATTTTTTCAGGGATGGGTAGAGGGAGCAGTGTCTCTGGCCTGGTACTGAACTGCTGAGGAACAGATTTGCTTGGCCAGGTTTTATGATGTTGCTGCAGATTGTTTGCAGCATTATCAAACCCACACCATTACATAACGTGCAGCCTGCTCAGGGGGAATGGAACATCAGAATGAAGAGGCACAACAGCAAATAGTGGAAAGGGAAATTCTTTAATGTGTCTTATTTGTCTCTGTTCTCTAGGAATAGAAATGCAGTGTCACTTATTTGAAGTATCTGGGTTATAAATATGTTTTCTACAAGAATCTTAAACAAATGGGAAAAGTACAGTGAAAATTAAGCTGTTGACTGTAATAAAGGGAAAGTGAGAGTTCGTGGTGATTCCTGTGCAGGAGCTGACAGCAGAGCTGTCTGCACAGAATGTGCTGCTGCTGCCAATGAGGTATGTAGAGAGATGCTCCTGCATGGAATCTTAGCAGGAACATGGTGGAAATAAAGATATATTGCTTCCAGTTAAGACTTGTGATTAGTTCTATGATTAACGGTAGAGATGGAGGATCTTTTTTCTTTGTTTTTGCTGCCGTTTTCTGTGTTCGTTTTTTTTGTTGGTTGTTTTTTTCCAAAGTTTCTGTGCCTTCCACAAGAATTCCATTGCTCCCACAAGTGGTTCTAGGTGCACGTGAGGCTGGCACGCAGAATTCCGTGCTCATGCACGAGTCCAGCTGTGTTTTGGGGCTGTGCTCCCTGTGTGTGCTGCAGCTGGGTGAGGCTGCTCCCCACGCCCAGAGATCTCAGGGGAGGGCTCGCTCAGCGCTCTCAGCGCCCAGCACAGAGTGCAGGCAGCCTGCCTGCCTGCCTTTGTCCGTAGTTCACTGTGCACCCAAACGTTGTAAGAGCCTTGTCTGTTGTGCCCCTGAAGGGCTAAAATTCCCTGAAATTAATGAAAATCAGTCCTTTTGAGGACACATTGTCGGAGGAGAGCAAGTTTATATTTTGGGTTTTAGCAACAAAAAAAAAAGACAAAAAATTGTGGCACTGCTAAATGAGTACTCTGAAAATATTGATGTTTTCATCTTTTCTTTGGCAACACAAGTGAATGCCATTGTAGGAAAAAAAAAGTCATAGCAGATAAGCTCCTCACCCACAGAATTAATAAACTGTTTATGGGTTAAAATTTTGTTGTGCAGGCTTTAACTTTTAAGTGTTTTCTTTCTGCTTTAAAAAATAGAAATTTTCAAAGGCCGTGATCTTTTTTTCTCTTTCAGGAAATAAAAAAAAAAGGAAAAAAAGCTCCCTGGCAGACAGTGTTAATGATGCTAAATGTCTTTGCAAATGTAATCCTCATCTTAGTTTTGTTCTCATTTAATTGAATTAGGAAGGCATAACAAACTAAAAAGGTTACTTTCATGGCCCTAACTTTGCATAATAGGTGGGGTATGTGTTTCTCTTGTAATATTTTTCTGTGTATGTTACTTGTACTTTACAAAGGACAATTCTTCTGCTTAGGAATCGTAATTCATATTCATGTGCTTGCTTTGCGTCCTAATTTTAATCAGTGTTAATTAAAATATATTTTCTTTGTGCTCCTTTTCTTAATCTTAACCTGCTGATACTCATACAGGCTGTTAAACAATGGGAAGTCCTTTTGAAAAGTATGTTTTGCAGCCATAGAATGTTTCTGAAAATTGAGATGAAGTTGTTGTTTTTCTTTGCTGCACACCTGGTGAATGGGCAGAGATGCTCAGGGTACCTGAGCTGTGTCAGGTCAAGCTCAGGATTAGAGACAAACAAATATTCTCCTGTCTGAGGCTTGTGGCAAGCAGACCAGTTGAAAAGAATGTGGCTTAATTAACGCATAACTTTTACAGTTTAATTCACACAGAACTATCTGGCAGAAGTTCATACAGACAGATCATAATGCCTAAGTAATTTTTGTCAAGTAGAAAAGCAGTTTTATCCTCACAGTCTGTTACTGGGACTGTTGTGCTCTTGTCTTGTGTGAATTTTAGAGTCTTGGCTCATATGAAATTTCAGAGTCTTGTTCTGTTAAGCAATAGAATATTCACATTATTTTCTTCCTTAAAGGGAAATCCTCTCTCAAAACCCTTTTCCATTGTAGTGGCACAGGGAACTGTGCAGAATATGTGGCAAACCTGCACATATTTTAACCTGCATCTTGACTCTTGCCCTGTAGACCAAATCTCAGCAATTTATATGGGGAACTACATTTTCCAGACAATCAATAGCAGAAGAAAAATAATGTTAATTCTCACGTGGTTCATGTAACACTCACAGCAAAGCAGGACAGGATCTCACAGGGTGAGGGGTGGCACTGCTGCTGGAGGTGGGGGTTTAGGGAGTCAGGGATTTGCCAACTTCTGCTGGCTCACAATACCAGGGTCTTTTTAACTTCCTTTGCCACGCTCTGTATGAGACACTTAAGAAATGTCACTGGAGTCTTCTTCCACAAGGCTAAAAAGGTCTTTTATTAATTCTCTTTCTCCCTTTCTGAGTTAGCTGTTTCTAAGTCTTAGCTGGCTTGGAGCTGTGCTGGGGGTGTGCTAGAGGGCACACCTGGAACTTTATATGCTGGAAAGGAACCGCTTCTGATCCTACACACTGTTTTACCTCACCCTAGGGGAAAAATTCAACATCGTTCTTTTCCAATCAAGTTCTGAGGGCTGCCTGGTTAATCTTAAAATTTCAGGGAGTATTTACAAATGTGGATCAAATACATTCATAGGAGACTGGTTGATGATTCTTGCAAAACAGAATTCCAAGTCCAATAGTCCAATTCCAAAAATTGGACTATTGAGCACCTTTATTTATTTTTACATAAAACCACACATGCACACAGATATTTAAGAGCAGGAAGGTCCTAGTGATTGATATGTGCTTGCAGGGATTTATGCTGGGTAGATTAAACTTCTATAAAAGGTTACTTTTTTCACTTTAATATTGAACATAGAATGACAGTGGTGTTGATAGCCTAAAGAAGCAGTTTGCTTGTATTCCATTGCTTATTTACAGTCAATCAATCCAGATAGTTTTTAAATTTGTTGCTTCAAGTGTTGTCTCTCTTATTTTTAAACCACATGCATCAGAAATATACATGGTGACGATAATGAAACCTTCCTAAAGAACACTAAAATATTCAAAGCAGGGCCATTGGCTTTGCTTTTTGCTTTCCTGTGCCCTCAGCCCTTATTTCTTTTGCTCTCTCGCTGTCTTTTCTGTGCAACAGCCTTTCCTGAGAACACTTTGGACTCTGTACAGATTATCACAGTCTGAATTCCAAAACAAAAGTTACAGCCTTGGTCTGTGTGTGGGAGAGGAGGGGGAGGAAATGATCCTGGGTGCTGTTGCTAAGGTGAGCTGCAGTTTTGGGGATGTTGGCATCACTGGGGAGCTCTGAGGCTGAATAGAGGAAAACAAAACTGCTCCAAATTAATGTCCCAAGCGCATGCAGATATTAAAACCTTTTATTTAAGCCTGAGCAAAACTGACTTTCAAAGCAAAGCTGTATAACAGGGCTTGGGAAAGGTGCAGATCGATTTCCATCACTTTCTGTATATATCAAAACCAGAGAAAAAATGAGGAATGCCATTTATAGATTTTTGTTTTATTGTAAAGGATAATTTCTTCTCTCAATTTAAAATTTCTACCACCTCCCCATTTTTTTTTTTTGCTTAACTTTGCTGACACTGTCAGTCTTTCTAGAATTAGGTGTATTCTGAGATTTTCTTAGACAATGACACTAAAATCCCCATGCCTGAATGGAGTTTCCAAAAACGATTCATGAACTCTGTAGAGAACTCTTGGTTTGTTGTTAGTTGTCCTTTGGGTATTTTTCTTGTTACTGGAACATTTTTATTAACTTCTCTAAGGAAATAATTTATTGTTAGTAGTTGTGTGGCCATTCAGAAATGTGCAGGGAAACAGGAGCACTTTTGGAAAAGACCTACAAGTGTTATGAGGGGAATAAAGAACTGATCTTATTTGAGCAGATAAAAAGGTCTTGACTTATTTTGGTAGCAAAATAAAGGTTGAGAGGGGAAATGGCTCCTGTTTCTGAAAATCTACAGGCAATAAACTTTGGGAGAAGGATTACTTTAAATTAAAAATAATAATTCTGATATAAATTAAGCATCAATACAGTTAGACTGGAAATCAGAATGTGCTTCCTTTGCTGTTAGAAACATGAAGTTTTGGAATAGCTTTCAATGCTATTTTAAATGAAACAATCCAACTTAATATTCCCAACGTATTTATACTTCACTTCATTAGAAATGAAAATTTTAGCTAGTCTGAAAATTTTTTACTCATAAATCTTGTGCTTTTTCTACTCTTCTGGCCAACACAATTCAAATGGCACCAAACCAAAGAAAGAATCCATACATTTTAGTTTCTCATCATGGGAGCTTTGTGACAGTATCCAAGTAGGAATGCAAATTTTGGAACACTGAGGGAAGGGATTTATGCTCTTTATGCATTAAATAATGAGATGCACATTACTGATTGGATACTCAGATCCAAGCATTAGTTTTCTTATCAAAACTTAAAATTATAAGTTTTTTTACTTTGACCTTTATATTTTTTTGCAAGTCTCTGGCAGTATTACCAGATTTTCTTATGGTCAGCAATTTTGAAACCAAGACAATGAAGGAATTTTTTGTGGATATGTGGGGTATTTTTTAAATTTGCTTTAGATTTTTGTTTTGCAGAAAGTTGGATTCTAATGTTTATCCTTTACTGAATCTTCTTGCAATAAATTATGAGTTGCTTTATTAGATTGGGGTGATGATGATCTGTCAATATTATCCTTTGTTGGAAAGCTAAAGGATTGTCAGCACAGCACCTTTGCCATTGGGTAAGGAGCTTTAAAATGTTTGTCACAGGTATTTGTTGAGCTTTCAGGACAATACCTTGATATTTTGGAAGTTGTCTTTCTGACAAGAAAGGGATTTCAGTGGGATTTGGCTGTGTGACTGCTGGTCCCTCTTTCACAAGGATGACATATGTGTGCCAAAGTAGTTAAGAATATTTCTTTGTCCAGTTCCCCAAACCCAGTGATGTTTATTAATCTCTGGTTAAGAACAAGAGAATGATCTGACGAGGCTGGACTGTGTGAATGGAGATCATTGCCACTTTAAACTCTTGGCAGTTTGGTAAAGCACGTAAAAAACCTGAATTGGGAGGGTCATAGCTCAGGGAATCAGGCTAAAAGGGGCTGGCTGGTGTTGCACCTGCCTTTGTCCCATCTGCATTCAATTCCACAGCTGAAGCACCAAAGAGGAAAAAGTCACTACAACATGAAGGGATAAGAGCAGTGAGAAGACAAAAACATTCCTTATTTGAGCTGAAATAACAGGAAAGGCTTCCAAGTCCCTTGTTTATGCTATTAAAAAAATTTTGGGCTTAAATAGTGTTTTGCTTCTGAAAGCACCAGGAGCCATTTCCTAGAGATTTATTCTCCTGAATTGTTGTCACTGTCGCCCTTTTTGCAGCTGCATTGAAATGCAGTGACATGCCCTCCTGGGTGTGGACGTGTTAGAGGATCAAGAGATAAGAATTTTGGTTTTTAAGTCCCAGCATCTCGTATCAGAGCACAGTTCTGGTCTAACAGTCAGAGTGGGAAGATGAGCAGTGAAAGTTAATAGAAAATAAAACTGCACGTTATCAATTCTCCATCAATTCCACCCATTCCTGCTGGCAGGACCTTACACCTGTAACTCTCAGGAGGTGGCACATGTGGCAGTCCAGCCCTCAGCTGAGCAGCAGTCACAGGGACAAGCAGGACAAGGTTGGCACTGTCACCTTTGGAAGTGGATTTAGTGGTGCTGTTGCCAGTAGACACAGAGACAAAACACTGGTGAGAGTGAAATAAATTCTTGTGTTCACAAGTACAGGAAAGCACAGGCTCTTGAATCCCTGGGAGACTCCAGCTGTCCCAAAATATGTTGGATAATAGGCTTGGGTGCAGCAGAAGAGAATTTCTTAAGGCAGGTGAATGCTGAGCTGAGTACAGAAAATGTTCTGCTTAATAGCCTCCTCAAAAACAAGGAAAAACTGGCCAAAGACATCAAGGGCACAGCAATCCTACCCTGCAGGAACCACAGGATTGAAGCTTTAAATCCTGTCAGACAAAGTCAGAAAAAGATCACGAGCTTGGATTTCAGGAAAGCGAATTTTGCCTTACTCAGGGATCATCTTGGCAGGTGTAAGGGTCGGCCTGAAGTTTCCCTCATTTTTGCCTCACGATGGTCGCAAGGACCCTCAAAACCCTGAAACTCTCAAAAGAATTTTGCACAGAAGTTCTCGTCGGCTTGAGATGGATTCTTGCCAGTGATTGTTCGCAGCTGTGTTTGCTGTGCTGCCATGGTACACTGCCTCGATCAGCTGAGCTGCCTCGACGCTGTCTTGAGGCAAGGCCTGGTAAGGGTCAGCCCAACCCCACCTCTTGGCCAAAGGAACTTTCTGAGGTAACTTCAGTGGTCCCCCACGGAGAACCCCTCACAACCACCATGAGTCTTCCTGACAACCACCGTGAGTCTTTCTCACAACCACCGTGAGTCTTCCTCACAACCACCGTGACGGACGGCGATTGATGCCTCCCCTCCCGAGGACTGAGACTGAGATAACACGGGGCGAGGGGAGGGGAAGGCACTGGCCGGACTGAGGCGAGATGTTTGCTGCAGGTGTGTTGACTGGACCGAAGAAAACAATAGCTACCTGCTCAGAACTGGTACTGGTAGTACTGACAGAGAAATCGATGCTAGCCACTGTGGTCATTACACCAGAATGGTCGTAAATTTCCTCTAATTCTGGCCCCAAGCCTCTCACTTCCCAAAGGACTATAAAAGTACCCCCCAAACTCACCATCCTTCGAGATCTCCCCAACGGACAGAAGACTTCACGTCGGTGGACGGCCTGAGAGGACTTCCATGTTGGTAGCTATAAAGCCCCCCTTACCCTCTCTTTTCTCTCTATACTTTGTTTCCTTTCCTCTCCCCTCTATCACATAACATTGATGATTGTTTTCAATAAAGTGCATTGCTGTGATTACCTCCAGAGTCCCTTGCGTTGCCTTTCGCACTCTTAGATCAATAAACGAACCATCACGAATCCCGCCTTGCGGATCATGACAGCAGGCTTTATGGAGGGCTGCCCTGGGGAGTCAGAGGGACACAAGACAGCTGCTTGGTATTTATTCAGAGACAGCCTCCTCAGAGCATGGGAACAGGGAACTGCAGAGTTCAGAAAGCCAAGCAAGCCTAGAAGGAGGCCAGCACGGCTAAGTGAGGAGCTCAGACTCAAAGAGGAGGCACGGGGGAAGTGGAAACATGAGGAATTACCCTGGAAGAACACTGAGCTGTTGCCTTGGCATGCAGGGAGAGAATTTGGAAATTCAAAGCTCAGCTGGAGCTGAAAGAAGAGAGGGCTATGAAGGCCACCATGATGTTTCACAGAAGTGCACTGACAGCAAAGAGGAAGAATGAAAAGATGTGGGTCAGTTGCTGTAGCTGGACTTTCAGCTGGTCCACAGCTGAATGAGGTGATCTTTGTGGGGATTTTCTGGCCTGCATGACTTGGGGTGAGGTGTTAGCCAGCACCTCCTGCTGGGGAGTCCTTGTGGAAGGAGACCAGCACTGTGACAAAAAGGGGCATCACTGCATGGTTTTCACTTTTTCACAGAAATTTGAAGCAGCTCTTGCAGCAAGCCTAGCAAATGAGTGGATGTAGTCTAAATATGTGCGGTGTGTATAAAAAAAGTGATTTATCAAGGTTAAATCTCTTGGTGTAGAGATACCATTCTCAAGGTCATGCACCAAAAAAGAGGAGTTCAGTGCTTTTTGAAGCAGAGAAAGGAGGCTTGTCCTATAATGTAACAACTGCAATCCAGCAGCACACAAGGACAGTTTCTGGATTTTCCCTAGAGCTCTTCACCTCCAGCAACCCAGAGAAGGTCTCATTTAATAACATCTGCATGGTGCTACTAGATTCACCTTTTAAAGTGTTATTTATGCCATAAAATAATACATTAAGATCTTCATTTTACCTCTTTCTTCCCCCTGCCTTTTACTGTAATTTGCGCCTGTGCAAACTGGGATGATTTCTTTTTATAGCTACAAAAATCTCAGTTCCTCTACCAAAGATCACAGAAGTCAAAAGTAATCTTTAATGAGCTCCAGTGGAGTAGGCCCTAAATGACTGCCTGATGTAATGAGCAGAGAATTTT
This sequence comes from Irena cyanogastra, assembly GCA_013397155.1. Classification (NCBI taxonomy): domain Eukaryota; kingdom Metazoa; phylum Chordata; class Aves; order Passeriformes; family Irenidae; genus Irena; species Irena cyanogastra. The sequence goes on along the minus strand of VWZV01007559.1, from coordinate 378,187 downwards.
ATTGGGCCTAGTAAAATTAATTTATTAATTTTAGATGCCTGTCTTAGCAGTTTCTTAGGATTTCCTTGTTGTTGATTTTTGGGTCTTGTCAAATTTTGTCTTGGCTGAACCATTTTAAAAAATGGCTCCACACCACAGGCTTTTCCCTGGAAAGGATCGCTATTTTTCTTTTACTCAGAAAAAAAGCAGTGTGTCTGTAGAAAATACCAGCATGACTTTCTTTCTCGTCTGTCAGTTCTGTCTCATTACTCCTGGGATAATGTATTAGTCAGGAGCAAGTTGTCTCCCTGTTCTGCTATTCAACATTTATAAAATCAGAACATTAAATGACTGTGGTGTTATCCCAGAGCCTCATTTGCTTTGGATCTCTCAATTTCAGAGGCTTTTGTGTTTGTTCTGAACTTATTTGCACAAGCCAGCATAGAGAGTTGATTCTAGATTTATGATGGCTGCTCATGTATTCCATGGCTGCAGAATTGGGAATTTCATTTGGCCAGACCTGGAATTGTTGTAGTTAATGCCTACACATTTAAGTTATGTGTTATTACATTTTATAAGTAGTTATCAATGAAACAACAGACGGTCACACATAATTTTGAAGATGAAGGGAAAATAATACCAAGATTCCCTGCTAGACAAAAGAGTTGGTCTCAGCTAAATTAAATGAGCATTTTTGTGTGCTGTTGTCAGCTGTAAAACAACAGGGTCAGGTCCATGAAAACAGCTCCTTTTCACTGGACTTTGTAGATGGCAACACCAGTCAGGTGATACTGTTGAAGGCAGATTATTTTCCTGAGAATTGAAACATGGTAATTACCAAGGTATTTTTTAATTTATTTTTAAATGATGCTGTTGGGAATTTCTGAAGGCATTTATCCATTTAAGGTGGGGGGTTCATAACTGCAATTAGATGTGCAGCAGTGGGAATTCTGCACAGGTCTCTCACTGTGGGGATGTTGCACTTCACCTCTTGAAAAGAAAATGCTTTGAGGACATTCTTAGAACTGCCCCAGTGTCTCACTAAATATTTTCCTGGAAACATACCAGCAGTAAAAACAGACAAAATGAATTCGGCATTTAGTAAAGAGTTCCAGAATGCACTATTGGTTCCTCCTCTTATATTTCTGTTCCCTTGCTGGTGATGGAAGGTATCTGTGCCACCCATAAGTGATTCCTCTGAAGAGCTTGTAAATTTGGAGTCCTTTAAATTAGAGACAATCCTCCTGTCTGCTTGAACAATACTTAAACCAGTAATGAATGGAGGAAAAAGTTGATATTGGTTTTATTTATTTATTTTATTGGGGGGGGCTTTTTTGGTAGAACACAGAAAGAAACACCTCTACATAGTGATATAATGTTGGTGTGTAATTCTGAAGTCTACTTCTGAAAAATGTTGTAAAGCTGCTTAATGATAAAGTACCATCTGCTCTGCTGAAAAAGCATAATATTTGTATTAGCTGCCATTAAAAGTACTATTGCATAAAAGACTTCTGAAAGTATTATTCACCTAGAATTTTTATAAGAATTTGCATTCCTAATCTATTTACCAGTTGCCCAATCCTTCAGGATTTTTCACCTCTTTTGCTCCTGATGGACACTAATTCTTAGCTGAATGTGCATGAATCCCTGCTGATCAGACCTGTCTGCCTTTCCAGATGTTTCCAAAACCCAGTTGTGAAACCGGGGCTTCATTCTGTTATGAGAGAATTTGGTTACTGACTCTGGTTCTCAGCTGCCTTGCACAGTGCTCTGTGCCCCTGTGGGATATGTGTTTAAAGCAGGTAAGGTAGAGACCAAACATTTCTAAAACATAAGAGTGTATTCTTATTGCGCAAGAGTTGATGGAGGGAGCCTCTTTCACCCCCATGGATACAGACATTTCTATGGAAAATTTTTTTGCTGGAGTGAGATATTCTGGTAAATGTGGAGGAACAAAACTACTGGGGGGGACCTGCTGGATCAGCTCTGTGGGGAGTGCTGTGGGACATGGCGCTGTCCCTGAGCCAGCAGAGTGTCCTGGGGCCAGGGAGGCCAAGGCTGCCCTGGGGGCATGGGAAGAGCCTTGGCAGCAGGTCAGAGAGGGATCCTGTCCCTGTGCCCAGCCCTGGAGACACCTCTGGAGTGCTGTGTCCAGCTCTGGATCCTCAGCACAGCAGGGACAGGAGCTCCTGGAGCTGAGCAAGGGCCTGGAGCCTCTCGGCACCCAGGAAAGGCTGAGGGAGCTGGGGCTGCTCAGCCTGGAGAGGAGCCCCAGCTGAGAGGGGCCCTCAGCCCTGGCTGTCCCTGTGTGCAGGGAGGTCAGAGCAGGGCCCAGGCTCTGCTCCGGGCCCAGCAATGGCCCCAGAGCCACGGGCAGGGCCTGAGCCCGGGAACTGCCCCTGCACAGGAGGCAGAACTTCTGCCCTGGGCAGTGCCAGCCCTGAGCAGATGGTGCAGAGAGGCTGTGGAGTCTCCTGCCTGGGGATATTCCAGAGCCACATGGACACACTGCTGTGCCCTGAGCTCTGGGATGGCCCTGCTGGAGCAGGGAGGTGGCACCAGAGGAGCCCCTGTTGGCCCCTCCAGCCTCACCCATCCTGGGGCTCTGCTGTGGGGTCAGAAGCAGGACAGGAGCTGTGTGACAGTGAAACGCCCACCACTAACAAAACAAATTAAGATTCCAGAAGCTATCTAAAGTATGTCCCAATTCTCTTGATCAAATTCTCTCTGTAGGCATGGATGACTAAACATTATTCACAGAATTACATTAGGAGCAAAGTTGAAGACTGTAAGTGTTTCTGGGTAATTCTGCTGAATCATAATGAAATAATAAATTTTCTGTTGATAAAATCTATGACTGTTTAGGATTCATAAGTCATTAAATTCTAATAATGAGTTAGATGTTTAGCAAAATTATATTTAAACTTGAAAGCAATTGGGATTTTTTCCTATAGATGCCTTACTTTCCCAGCAAATTTAAGAAGAATATTTAAGTCTGCTTGTGATAGTGATGAATTTGTCCTGAAAACATGGAAATGTCTATTTCAGGAGTTATTTTCTCCATATAGGTGACAGTTTTTAATGTGCTCCTTTTTTGTTTCCCTTGAAGCGCATCGTACCTCATATTTGTCCAGCTTAAAAAGGCCGCTCAGCACTATATATATATATATTTGTGTATATACATATTCCCCCTTTTGAAGCTGCCTAAAAAGAAAGCCTGAAGCAGTAATCAAATGAAAAAAATGCATGCATTTTAATCCGCTACTAAAGTACACCTTCAAACTTCAAGTGATAATTTATTTTTACTCAGAGGTCCAGCCAAGCATATCAAATGATGTGAGGAAATGGTAAGATAAAGCTTCTGGAAGCTCTTCTCTGGAAATGTGTGCTCCTGTCTTTCTTAGGGAGTTATTTCTGGGCCAGTAATGTGACAAGTAATATGGCTTACAAGTAATGGTGATGAGAGTGGCATAAACAAAGGTCTTTTTATGAAATGCAGGAGGAGAAATTTTATTTCATTTATGGTACTACAATGCCTTAGACTGTCTAAACACTGGGATATACATCAGGCTGTCAGTGTGTCTCCAAAGCCTGAATAAAGTCCTGTCGTTAGCAAAGCAAGAAGTACCTAGTACTAGGCCTGAGTACCTAGCAACATTTCCTCAGTTCAAATTTAGGTTTAGGAATACAGACTAAAAATCAGTGTTCAAAGATATTTGAAAATGAAGGTAACAATGTTGCTTTGGGGTTTTTTATGTGTGTGTGGGGGTTGTTTGTTTTGTTTCGGTTTGGTTTTTTTTGTTTGTTTGTTTTACTGTTTTGTTTGCCTTTCATGTATGTAGAATATTCAAATAGGACATAGAGCTAGCCCAAATTGAGATATGTGTAAAATAATGTGAAAAGATTGAAAACTCAGTAAAAAGGTGTGCTTAGTCTTTTTCTGACTGGGGCATTTTATTTTCAGACCATGCATGGCCAAGGACCCTTCCCAACAAATGAGCAGTGGCTGCTGCGTTTCCTTGGGGCAGAGAAGTGCCCACGGTGCCGCGTTCCTGCACCCAGCAAATCCAGCTGTGTAAATGCAGCCAGGGATTGAAGCACTGCAACCTGCTCACTGCTCTTCAGCCCAGGCAAGAAGGACTCTCACAATGGAAGATCATCATCTCAGCAATGCTTCAAGAGATTTGGGAGAATCCAGGTCCTTGGCTCTTTCTTCGGGATATCAAGGAGTTTCTCTCAGTGTAGAAGCCGTGTCCTGTTCTGATTTGCTTTCACAAACACAAAACTCTTTTCGTTTTCCATCTTAATTGCTTTGATACTTATTTTTAAGATGAGTTTTTGGAATTCTTAAAAATAGATTGTGTTTTTGGTGGTTAAAATGGGAAGACCCTGATGATTACCAATTTTATTGAGAAACTCGTGTAGAATATAGATGCTCACATGAAATTAGGAATGCTGGATTTTGACAAGGTTTGCCAGCCCCAAACCAAAGCCATGAGCAGTGAACTTATCAAGTAGGTTTACCACAAAGTTTCTTAGAGGTGCTATAAATAATATTTTAAGTGCTATTTAAAATTATAAAGGCTGCAAAGAATTTTAATTCTGTGCAAATGGGGGGAAATCCAAATGCCTCTTTGGGCATTTTTGCTGTTTGTTCCAATACAGAACCATGCAGAACATATCTAAAGTATAAATGATGCAAGAGAAGTTATTTCATGTAAGAAGATATGATTTTATTTGTATTAGTTCTATTTTAAAAATTTCAAATCCTTTTAAAACATCTCTAAATAGGAGTTTATACATTACTGAATTGTTACTAAACCTAGAATTTAGTTTTTCCACTTGAGTCTATTTACACAGTACAATACACAGTACAATGAATATGTTGAAATTAAGACTCTAAAGATTGATGGGTATCTGTGTCAAATTATATGTATTTTTACTATTTCACTTGAATGTAATCATTAAAATTTTATTGGGTCCAGGGGGTTGAATTGCAGTTCTAAAACCAGAGAGAACACACAAGTCCAAAATCAGAGCCTGTTTACAATAAACTTCTTTTGTTCCTCTTTTTTTTGCATCAGGATGGCTGCACATCTCAGGAGAGATTTGCCAGCTACAAACAGGAAAATGTTGTATTTATTTATTAACCAAATATGAAAAATCAAAGCAGCAGGGCTACAGGCTGAAACCTGGGGCTGCACAGGTGCCTATATGAGAACAAAGATCTTTCCTAGAAATCCCTGGATTTCAGCGTCTTTTGATACTAAGAAGAAACATAAATGTTGACAAAGAAAAAAAATGCATTATTTAAGTAATCAGAGGGGACAGGGAAACTACAAAATTAGAAAGTTCTACATGAAAAATTAAATAATTCTTCCAGTGTTGGGGTTAGTCTTTAGTAGATGAAACCTTGGGAGATTGGGTTGCAAATGGATCTTTCTGTGGAAAGCTGGAGTAATAGAATGTGTTTATTTGGGGTGAGGACAGTGTTAGCAACAATAAAGATAAATAAAACCAGCAATGAATTCAAGAACAGGATGGGTTTGCCAGTAGTTCTCTATCTCTGTTGGGGCTTTTTTCCTTCTGTGGACTTTCATCCTCAGCACTTCCATATATTGTCTTCGTTTTCTCATCTGTGACATGGTAATAAGATTTTGAGAGTCTCCCTGCAACATTTCTCACTGACCATGCAATTATAGAGCTAAATTTTGGGGGTTCATGGCTCCTTGCCCTTCACGATTCCTCCTGGGAGCTGGGAGAGCAGGTCCTAAGTTTTAAACAGGCTTTTGACCAGGGAAGAGTTCTGAATATTTAGTTTACAAATGCAAGGGTGTGGGATCCTAAATGTTGATTGGGTGTAAAAACTTAAAGGTTTTATGCTGCTCTATAGTCTGCTTTCAAAAGCAATCTGGTGGAGATGGTTGTTAAAACATTTTTAATAACATTCAGTGCCATGAGGTACAAACAGAGTGTGTTCTCTGCCAAATCATTACATTTTGTCTTTTTGCTTTTGGCTGAGTGCAATAACCCCTCTGCAGCTGAGGACTTGTTAAATTCTGTAGTGAGTATTTTGCCATGTGAGGAGTCCACAACTCTTAGCATTGGGGCCTTCAGTGAAATATAAACTTTGCTGTTGGAGCTTCATTGGTGATGGTCTTGCTTTTAAATTAGATTTAACTAAGTTTGTAGGTGGCATCTTGCATTTTGAGGGCTTTTGGGTTTGAGGAAAAGGATAGAGGTGCAGTGAAAATAATCTGTTTAAACATCTCGTGCTAGAAACCTCTTTTAACTGAAAGCAGAAAGTATTTAAGTTGGTTTTGGTCCAGAATGAATCATGGTCTCTACAGGAAATCACAGCAGATGAGTTCTGTTACAGAGTTTACATGAGTGCCACATGAGCTACATGTATTAATAGGTATTTGTCTGTAATAAATGAGGTTGCTGACACAAAACACAAGGCCTGAACAACTAGGGGTTCTTAAACACACTTTTCAATTAATTCATCATCACTTTATACTTTCAAATATCCAAATTAACAAATGTATTTGCTAATACTGGAGAGTTTGGGAGTATGTAGAATTTTGACATGACTTTTCATTCTTGCACATTTGTGCATTTCATGGGAACGTGAAGCCAATATTTCTGTAATTTATAGATAATATGAGTAGAATAATTATTTCTGAAAATGTTGCTGATTTTATACTAAAGTGTTTGTGGTTTTTTTGGGGTTGAGGAGGGCCAATTCTGAAACCATTTAAGATGATGAGCAATTTTCTGGATAAAAAAGTATTCTTTCTGAATAATAAATCCTGTATAATTATGGAAAAAAAGAAAAAATTGAGCAGAGGTCTGGTTACCCACATTATTTAGTGATCAGATTCCAAGAATTTTAGAAGCTCTACAGAGTTAGATGTTTTAGGCTTTATTTAGACAACAAATCCCTTTGAAGCAAATTAAGTCCATACTTTATAGCTCTGGTATTGGGACTTAGAATCCCTTTTTATGACTCTTTTTCCACATATAGAAATTCTTAATGTCCTCGTTGCCTTTCTGAGTATTGCTGTGTATTTATTGTTATCAGCCCTAGCCTGGCCATTAACAGTCAGGGTAAAAGAAAATCTGTACTCATTTATGGAGCTACAAACACACACCAAGGTGCATCTCTTTTAAAGTACCTATTTTAAGGCTACTAGTCCATGGAAGCTCTTCAACTAAGGGAAAAAAAAAATGAGACAATGGTGGATTCTGAAAAATATTCTGTGTTTTTTTTCTTATAGAGGTATGAGAACTGATGCCATGTCACAGTAAAACTTGGGATTTGAAGCCCTTTGGCCCTCTGCCTGCTGTTGCTTTTTAAATGAGGTGAGAACAGGAATGAGCAGGGGACAGTCTCATGTGAAAAATATTTATAACATTAAATTGATGTGGATGAACCTTGATACAACTTAAAATTATTTTCTTCTAGTGAAAGCAGGATTTCCTTGCCTTCCCCCACTGCTGCATCTCCTAAACAGAGAGGTGAAAGAAAACTCTTAAGCAATCATTCATAGCTTGAGCGTGTAATGTATAGAGCAGGGAGGCTCCACTGCTGTGCTCAAGGCCAGTTGGCAATCGCTGTCCGGGGGGAATTCAGGAGTTTGGGATGGAATTCTGTTCAAAAAGCCAGCTCTGCTCTGCCCTGCCCCTCCCAGGGAGGGGAGGGAGCTCAGCGTGCACCACAGCCTTTGGCTGCAGCATCATTGGTAACCATACACGAGGTAGGGTTAGGAGGAAGGCTGTATTTCGCAAGGCATTTAAATGTCCTAAATTTCAGTTCCTTCCTAAGAAGGAACACTCAGGGGTTGTGCAGAGATCTCTGGTTTCTCTGAAAGGGCCCCGCAATCCAGGGTTGTCCACAGCTGTAAATCCACTGTGTCCAAGGTGGGCTGTGCCAGGGAAATCGCACCTGGAGACACAGCATCCCAGGAAATTTGTTGTGTGGCTTGTTAGGAAACACTCTGTGGTCCTCAGGCTTTAAAATACAGGAGAGGAGTTTCCTGGCTGAATTTTAGCTTCATTGCCCCGTGTGTTTAGAGAACTCACCTCCCACACCCGAGGGGTGAGTGATGATCAACACCAACATTTGGCAAGGCTGCTTCTGACCCAGAGTGAGGTTTTTCTCTTGAGTCACAAACAGAAGCCAGCATAATGTACTACTACAGCTATGAAACCTTTAACAACACTTGAATCCCAAAAAACACCCCCCTCAATATCACTATTTTCTGGCGAACAGTGGGGCAATGCCCTCCATAGCTGTAGGTAAGTTCTTAGAAGTTCATCCTTTTCCTATCTCAATTAACCAGCTCTTGCCTCAACTTAGATGTGGCCACCTCCATTTTTTCTTTTTTTTTTTTTCCTGTAAACTAAATGTCTTAAACTTGTGGGTCTCTCCATGACATTCATGTGTTTGATGTTGAGAAGAGACGGGCTGCAAAAATTCTGGCATGATTTAGGGCTCCTAGGAAGTGTCTTTTGATATGTAATCAGCTGTGTCTGATGCTGAGGAGAGCAAGCTGTGCTTTAGGAACAGGTTCAAAAGTGTTGCTGTGAGAATATGGAACAGGGGACTTTCCACTTAAATAGAAGATTGACTCCTCATTTCTGTTATTTAATGGTGGCTTAAATCCTAAAACATTGGGTTTTGCTCCTTTCCCAATTTAATTTTTCCCTTCTTGTTAGCTAGACAGATAGATAATAAAAACCTAGGACATAGAAAGGTCTAAAAGTGACCACTGGCTTTGTGGAGACCCTGCTATGAATAGATGCCTCATTCAAAGTAGTCCCACTGCTGTGAATTGTACATCCTACGAGGAGGAAAACAATGGGATGAAATAGCAGCAGCAATAATGGAAGAGTTATTATAGGCTCTAGGGCTGTAATCCTCTGGAAAGTTTCATCACTTTGCAACAAAGCAGGGGTTTGGAGTGTGATTTTTTTTTCTAGTTGAGTTGGTTGGTTAAAAGGGTGAAAGAAATCCTGGCTGCCTACCTGTGATCCGTGTCAGGGACAGGTGATGGAAGTACTGATTGTTCCAAAGGGGCTGGAGGCTGGGATGACTGTGGAATACCGAGACCCATGGCTGGGCAGGAGCAGGGAGAAGTCAGGAAACCCCTCCCTATGCCTATATGTTGGACTTGTAAGACACAGAGTTTGTATTTGAAAATGGCTGTGGCCTTAAATAGTATTTCTTTAGGGCTGTGTGAAGGTCTCAAAAAAGATGGACCCAAGATAAAGAGGAGACAAACAGCTAAAATTACAAACTTCATGGTCTCAGAATACTAAACATATAGTTAGAGCCTATCAGTGACACTGATGTCAAGGGAAGGACTATAAAACATGGTGAAATAACTTAGAGACATTTGAGTCTTAGCTAAATTTGTTTTAAATGAATCAATGATTTAAACAACATCAATTTTATTGAAACTGTTTTAGATAATAAGTGGTTGTAAATAGCTGAAATTCTTTGGTTTATGGCTATTGACGTATTAACAGGAAAAGCTGACATGGGTAGCTGTGTCAGCTTTGGTCTGACCCATTTGCAGCTGGTTTGTGTTATACAAAAGCTTGTGGATCAGCCAGAAATGTGATATGAAAAGGAAGATATTTCCATCAGTAAAACAGCAGAATATTCCACATCAAAAACTGAGAACTACTCAAATAGAGTCCAGTGCCTTCTGCCTAGAGCTGGGTGCTTGTTAGAAGTTGAGATGAATATTCTGCACTCTGCCTTTATCCTGAGTTATTAATAAAAGGGAATCAGTACTTTCATTATTATTACTGGTGCTCGGCAAAAACAGTCTGGCAAACTTCTGAGTCTTTTTTGAAACTGATGACTCTGTTGCACCAGCAATAAATTATTTAGCTTCTGGAGGGGCAGGGGATTTTAAGAGGCATCTCAGCATCTCCTGTTGATGTTGTTTGTTGATTCCCATGGCAGCCCATTTCCTCTAAAGCGACTAATACTCCTACTTATGAGATGTTTAATTATGAATTCCCCTGCCTTATAAAACACCCAAAATGTTGTGTTTATTCCTCAGCACTAGGGAGGACTAGGTTTTTTTCTGGTTCTAAGTCTCTTTCCTTATAACATGAGCTGCTAAAGCTGCTGATCCAAATCTCAGATCTGCCTCACACCCCACCCAGACATGCAGGGGCCGTGGGTTTGATGCTCAGATGAATCAAATCACATTTGCTTTTATTCTCCTGTATTATTTTTCTGCCATTAAAAAGTTCAACCCTCAGGCTGGTCTGAAGCCATACAGAATTCCTGTGATTTCAGGGGAAATCTTTGCATGTAGACTCAGATAGGATATTTTAAAGAAACTGTATCTGTAGTGTTGTCTGGCTTAATATAATGTTGCCCTAAGAACCACACTTTGAAAAGCTCCAGTTTCCCTTGTATGGCTGATTTGTTGGATTGATCCTTTTTTTCAGACAGGAGGAGGAGAAAACTTCTAATACTGTGGATTGGGGTGTTTAAAATAGTAAATGTGATGGAGCCTGGGTATACGAGTTAAGGTTTTAATTTGTTCATAATTCTAGTTTTATAGTGGAAGGCTGAATGAGGATCACTGGAGAAACCTTTGTAAATTTACAGTTTGGATGTTTTTTTCATGTTACAAAATCAAGAGTTCTATAGATATACATGTGATATGGGAAGCTCTGTACCTCTCCTTTCCCATTCAGGTACACAAAGTATATTAATTATATATTATATTATATTATATTAACAATGATTATAGAAATATCTCATCAGAACTAATTAAAATATCAAAGATGAGACAAAAGCAATGAGAGTTTAAAATATACAAATAGTGAAGATAGATCTTATTGGTTCAATTCTAGAAAAGTGATTTTTAGCAGAAGAAAGTCTGCCTATTCCATTAAGGCTTGTAGATGCAGCTTTTCGTTTTCTGTCCTGCCATTTGCCATTCTTCATGGCTGCAACTGCTGAAACTTTAAACCAGTGCTTCTCATTCCTTACCAAGCCATGAGGGAACTTATTCTCTTCACTATTGGTTAAATCCAGGACTTCCATTTATAGAGGAGTAGAGAATTCTTAGTACAGGAAAGTTGCAAAGAGTTTGGTATGAAATAATGCAATTAGGCAGTTGTGGAAATTAGGATGTTGGAGCATAAGAGAACAGGGGTTTGCAAGGCAGTGTCTTCTATTATTTCTAATAGGATTTCTTAGGATTAATGGCTCAGTAAAAATATGAAAACTGACAGCAAGGATGCCTCTATCAAAAGCTGAACAGTTCTGTAGATCCTGGTGTTGGAAATATTGCTGGTCTGGAATTGGAAGTCTCTTGCCAGCTCCCCATAGCTGAACACTGAGCAGCTCCCAAAAAGAGCATGCAGGTGATTTTTTCACTTTCACAATCAAGGATGAGATGAATCTAAGGAGATTATTCTTGGAGTTGAAGCTGAATACTTGCTGAACCACAATTAGGCTGCTAAGTTTAGTGCACTAATAACATTTAAGGGTGCACTAATAACATTTAGGTTGTCACTGAGATCAGTCTTTGGCTGGGTTTGCCCCAATTCAGGTTCTTTGGTGCTAGCAGCTGAATGTCTCAACCAATGACAAAAGGAGGAGAGCAATGCTCAGGTTTGTTATGAGGTAGAAATTTGAAATGATGTGATTATAACAAGTTTTCAATTAAGAAAGAGAGATTTTTGGTTTTGGTTGTGTTTTTAAGGAGAGAGACACAAAAGAAGGGTGGAACTCCAATGGAGGGAAAAAGAAGCAGTGACAGAAATAGCAAAGCAGGACAATGTGGCTGGCAAGGAAGGTAAGGGATTTGAGGAAATATTTAATAAGCTTGTTCCTGTTTGGGGCTGAATTGGTGTGTCTTCACACTCTGGAACAAAGGTGTTTCTCCCTGTGGATGTGGTGTCCAGCTTGTTCTGGAATCATCACTTAAACTCTGATAAAAGCACCTTTTGTTTTAGTAATAAATGAATATTTAATGTCCTTGTTTTGCTCCTGAACGAATCACACAAACATGCTGAAGTGAGATTTCCCCTGGCTGTGATGAGGATCTGTGTCCCTTTCCCTGAGTCACAGCTGCAGAGGGGAGCAGGGCTGTGCCTTCAGCCCCATCCCAGCATCCCGGGCTGTGTGTCCTGGACAAATCACCTCTGGGCTCAGCACAGGATTTCTGCAAAGCAGACCTTCCTCCTTGATTAAATCAACACTGCTTTCATCCTTTTCAAGCTTTCCAGGGCTATGGCTTATGTCAGAGGGTTCAGACATTGTGTTACTGCCCCAAAATGACTGCAAATTTCCTTAAAATGGTAGCAGTTCTGAACACTGTGTCAGCCTGAGAACTTGCACCAAGGAGGCACCAGCAGCAGCTGGGTTTGTTACTTAGACTGGACTATAACTCTGAGAAACATTCTTTTAAATTAATTTTTTTAAAGGCTTTACAAATAAATGAATTGTACTTACTTTAAAGGTATTAAAGCACTGAAACATAACATAATACAGTAAAAGTAGTCCAGCTATGAAAATGACAGGTTTGGTATAAACGAGTGCATCTTTGAAATCTGAAAGGCCAAAATTTGTTGTGACAGTAAAATATTCTAAATTTCATATTAGCTAGTGAGACACTGTGGCTTCAGCTGGCTTTAAAAAGTGCAACATAAGAAATTGATGGAGGAAGGAAAAGAACAGGAAAATGAAATTTCAGGAACTGCTGCTGTAGGAAGGGGTTTAAGCAATTTGTAGATAAGAGCGTATCCCTCCTTCTCAAGATTCAGAGCCATGTGACTAAAAGTACGTTGTAATTGTCTGCTCTCTGCTAAACCCCTGCTGCTGGAGCCCACTGGAGTTTCCACATTTTCAGGCAATTCAGATGATGCCACCACCCCAAATTTGTTGGGTTTTTGTGCCTTCCCATTTTCCTTAAAATCAAATTAATCCAGGACACCTGCAAATAATACTTAGTCCTGATTATGAATGTATAGCTTCTCATGCAACAACTATTTTTAAACTATAAATAGGATGCTAGTTTTATTTTTTATCATTGGAAATGGCAGAATGCTTCTTTGTGGGAGAAAAATCTGCAGTGCCTATGGTGGCAATTATCAATTGCCTCTGTATTTCAAGCTAATGAAATAAACTACTTTCAGTTTATGATAAATAACCTTGTATTGCATTAAACCTTCAAATATTTTACTGTTATTAATCTAAATACCATCAAAGTCATGTACTACAGATAGGAACTTTATTTATGCTAAGGTGCATTGTAAAAAAAAAAAAGAAAAACATAAACACATGCTAAACCACATAAAAAATCCTGTTAAAAATAAAGAAAAGGAAGGAAAACAAGCCCCAAACACCTTTTGGGAGAGGTTGGTGTTGTCCAGGTTTCATGTGTGGGTGAAAAGAGCCATTGAGAGCAAACCTGATGAGACTGAACTGGTCCAGCCCCACTGGGGTGGTCTTTGGGGTGTGGGGGAACCGGGCTGCTGCCAAGGCCTGGCTGATGGGGAGCAGCAGAACTGGAAGATGAGTAATTCCCCCTTCCCCTCCTCCCTGCTCATGTTAGGCAAAACACATTCGCCATTATAATTTATGAGTAATAATGTTAATTGCCAGCTCTGTGTAATTGGTGTGGCTCAAATATGGGCTGTTAATTGTCATTTGTAGCAGAGCCTTGACTTTTCTGAACAGCCATAGAATGTGAGTTTTAATTACCGAGTTCCTTGCTGCTGTAAATGTCCACGAGTGATTTAGGAAACACAGGATGCCAGAACAGGTTTTGACAGGGTTTTTTTGCCTTGCAAGCCCTTCAGCTTGCTGGGGGAAATAACTCCAGTAAAACCAAAGCAGCACCATCAAAACATGACAAACAGAGTCACAGTTACACTGCATCTTCTGTAAAAGGGAGTTCTTTATTTGGGCAAAACCTTGCTGTAAGGATGGGGTAGTGATGGCAAAACAAGTGAATTAGGAAATACACATTTCCTGATTTTAACTGTTTCTCTGTCACAAGAAAGTGGGTAGGTTTGAAAATTCATAATCTTCATAAGTGAAATATAATTCCTGGAGGGGTGGGGTTGGGTTTTTTGTTTGGCTTGGTTGTTTTTTGTTTTATTTTCTTTTTTTTTTTCCTTTTTTTGCTTGTTTTGTTTTTGATTAAATTTAACTGAATCTGTATTCAACAAAGACAAGAGCTGGCTGTCAGTAGCCGATTTGGGGTCACTGATGGCAAAGTGGGCTGCAGCTTGCAATTTGAAGGGTACATAAAGCACTGGCTGTGTTCCACAGTATGCATTGGTAAACTGCAGACTGCAGTAAAACCTCCCTGTTGCAACATAAATATGGCAGGAAAGTTGATTTCCCAGGTTTATGTTGTTAGCCAAGCCTGCAATCCATCTGAACTAAAAGGATAAAAATGAAAACTAAGTTGTTTAACAACAAAATAGTGAGCCTAGATTAGAAAAGGCAGAGGTTTGGACATTGAAGTTCCCAGCAAGATGAGCAGGTGGTGTTTTGTTTGGTTTGGTTTGGTTTGGTTTGGTTTTTTGGGGTTTTTTTTGTGTGAAATAACAGTGATTTGTTGAGTTGTGGTCATTATCATTAAAGGAAGAGCTGCTTGTGTGTCTGAGTGGAAGTGTGGAAGTGTGGTAGAGTCTTCCCCTGTTCTGGGCTTGTTCTGTATGTGCTCCTGAGGAGAGCTGCCCATTAGGAACGTTCACTGTGGAACTGAAACAGTCCAGCATCTCTAAGACCTTCATTCTGCTCTTTGGAGTCTCCTCAAAACCATGCCCTGCTCACCAGTCATATTTGGAATAAACTTTTTCACTCTTTGTTCTGATATGTTTGAAATTGAGACTAGGTATTCCAGGGACTTTATGGATCAACATGATGACAAGTAAATATTCCAGATATTGATGGTGTTTTTACGCAATGGCTATTTAGGAAAAACAACATCTGAAGGTAAATTTATGACCTCAGATTCTGGTATGGGGAAAGTGTGCTGGGGCAGCAGCTGTGCCCCACGAAGGACTGAATTTGATGTATTTATTCATTATATGAGCATAAAATCAAGGTATTGTCTGGCTGACATGGGGCCTTAATAGTGGCAAAATGGGCTCAGTAGGAATCTTTCCCCTGGATCAGAAGCAGCCCTGCTGATTTGATTTATGTTGCTGAATTCTGCTGGCTGTCCTTGCGAAGTTTTATCCCTAATCAATATGGGCAGAGCCCTGGCAGTGGAGCAGCTCAGGAGATGCAGGAGTTTTATGCAGATCTGCAGAAATCCACAAGGTGTGTGGTGGATAAAGGGGAACAGTTCTCATGTTCTGAGCTCTTGAGTTCCATGTCTTTTCTTCCCAATGAAAGATTCCTGTTTATTAACTCTGACTCCTGCAGAACTCCCCCTTCAACCCATCCAGGTTGAATCTGCAGCACAAAATCACTCTGTCTCTGAAGAACTATGATCTTCTGTTTCCAAATGGATCCTGTTTTAACTACTTCTGTACTTATCACCTGCTCCTTTCCTATCGTCCCCCTCCTTTCCATCACATTTAAATAGCAAGGCTCTTTTTCCACCACTCAAGTGTGATTGAACCAAAATTTGGGGGATCTCTACTCAGCATTGATGGTTTTATAGCATGTCCACTCCATATTGATATTTGGCACAAAAAAATGAGGGAAATTGCCTATTTTCAGTGAATATCCTATTTTTTATGGAATTGTCAGAGTCCTAAATCAGTAACCAGAATCTGAGCTTATTTCCATTTATTGCTGAACCGTGTGGTAAATAATGTGCTCTTGCTTGCTTTTGAGACTCTGAAATTAAGCCTATTTATTTAAGATTTAAACTAATTATAGTTGCATAATTCTGAAACGTAGGGAAACAGAATCTCTTCTAAAGAGCTGATGGGGAAATAGAAGTTTAATTCAAGCCCACATGAGCTATTATTGGAATTTCAGTAGAATAGAGACTGGTCTGAAAGTATAGAAATGGTTTGGTTTATCCCTGCCTCTTAAATTATGAATATGAATACCTTTATTTAATCCAACTAGCTGTATCCTGGGAAGGTGAAACACTGGATAATTTAAAGCCAAATACAAAAGCTCATGTTCTTCTGGGGATGGTGGTTCTGACATTGCAGGGCCAAGGTCAGGAGCTCTGCAAGCTGAGGAACAATAACTTGTCAAGATTCACTGGTATTAATTAGGGCTTGTAAACAAAAAATTATAATGTGCACATAATTCCTTCATTTTTGTTCTGCTAATTCACTGCTTTTAATAAGCATGCTAAAAATAATACTATTTTTAAGGTTGATGAAAAATCAAACCTTGTATTTATTTATTGAGAAAAACCCGGGAATTTTGTTCTCCTCTGTTTATTGAAATTATGCTTTCCTGTTTGGAAGGAGGGCTGGTGTAAAAGAGATTCTCACAAAACAAACAGGAGTGGAAGATGTTTTTAGATTGTCTTGTAATTTTCGGGAGGAGTGAGAGGTAAAATTATCCACCTTAGAGAGAAAACATTTGCAGCAAGGATATTCTGGTTCAAGCCTTAACTGGGAGGCAGCTGAGAGCAGCTTTTGCAGGCAGAGTAACGCCACGTGACTGTGGTGATACAAATTTTATTTCAGGAGCACTTAAGAAGCATATGCTAATGTTTTGTAAGGGAGGATGGTTTTGGAATGTCCTTTGAAATGAGAATCTCTGCCATTGTTTAAATAGAAAGTGTGTTTGCAGCGTGTCTTAATTTATGTCTCGTCAAGGGCAGATGAGACAATTCTTGTCTGTAGAGATGAGATACAGATGGCTGGAAAGAAACCCAAAGAAACGCAGCACTGAGTGCCTTAGGTGTGGCTCTGGGCATTTTCCCCTGCCCCCTCGCCCATTTGGAGCATTCTGCTACACAGAACATTTCACCTGCCCCAGTGGCTCACACACCCAGGCTGCAGTGTTCCCTTGCAGAATAAACCCAAACAAAGCCTCCATGCTGAGGGTCCAACCAGCACAGAAGTATTCTGCTGTTCCTTAATGCAGGAAGAGCTTGTGTGAATTAGTACTTCCAGACTGTTGGAGGCAGAATTCAAAGAGCAGGACAACGTCTGCTGGCTCAGCCCTGCTTTTCTCAGGAGGCCTTTGGTGCTGCTATTCACAATTCCCTTGCCAGCTTTGGAGGGTGGGCTCTTCTATAAATGAAGTTGTAGCTCGAGACGTCAGGAATGTACATGGGAGTGGAGTAGCAGAGCTGAGGGAAGTATTTCTGTCATTTGGGAGTATGAGAAAGTACCTTTAGGTTGTTCTGAACTGGGATTTCACGTCAGAGAATGCCTTGGAAAAGCAAGGAGCTGCGTTTGAGCAGGAGCTGTGTGCATGGCATCAATGTAACACCAGTAGGGGGGATACACTCAGAGTGGATGTACTGGGGCATATATCGAGGAAAAATATTTACTGGGGTGGCAGAAAAAGAAACCACCCTTATGATCCAGGCTTTCTTATGGTTCCTGTGGGTCAGTTGTCCATGCAGATATACAGGGAATTCCTGGTCCTTAAAATATGGGACTTCTTTTTTTTTGCTACTGGCTCAGTTTATAATCCGGATACGTAGTTGGAAATCTAAAACCAAGCCCCAAAAGCCCCAAACTCTGCCAACACTTCACATGGTATGGTGGACAAAAATTTGAAGTGAAATAAAGCCCTTGGGTTACATTTCTTTAGAATTCCTCAGGTTTTGTTGTTTTCTTCTGAAGGTGCATTCTTGGATGTAGACAGGTTCAAGACTTCAAATTTCTAACAGAATATCAGCAAAAATCTAAGATGCGTATTGAAATAACCTGATTTAATTTCCTAGTGATGGTACTGTTGGCATCTGGCACAGTTTTTTGTGTTGTAGAATTATTGTCAGATGGCCTTTTTTTTAAGGGCTTTGTAAACAGTAGGATGAACTACACCAGAATTTACCAGTGAAATCATATGGATTTCAGGATGAGTATTCCAGAGGGGATAAGATTAGGGCCTGACGTCTATGAGGAGACTTAACAGCAAATGTAACACGAGACAGAGGCTGAGGAGGGAGGGTGAGAGAGGGAAAAGGACAAAATTGTTTTGTACTTTTCAGCTGCCCTTTTTATTCAGCAGCAGTTGATATTCATGTGTAATTATAGGGTAAAAGCAGTCTCTATTTTAATGAAACTTTAGAAAATAAAAGCTCAAGTTGAAATAGCCAAATAAAAACTTGTCCATGAAGCTGAACCAGCCAAAACTGTGTCATGCTTTAACACATTTTGGGGTGTTTATGCTGGACCCCAAAATTGCTGGATTACTTGTATTTGCAGCCTCATCAGATTGACTGCAAAGCTCCCAGTGATCTTTCCTCTTCAGCTGTGGACAACATCTTTACTGCAGGAATGACACCATGTTGGGTATGGTTAAATAAACCTAATTTTTATTCATCATTTCATACATCATACTTTCATACATCAATTATTTTCATTCACCCTTTAGCTTCCCACATCTATACAGATCACGGGAAAGATATCCTTATGAAATGATATTTAACAATTGAGCTCTTAACACATTTCTGTCAAGGCTCTGAGCATATTGATGGTGACCCCCTTATTTAACAGTGATTATAATTGATTTCTCACTGCTCGTAATGCCAGGCAATGATTAGAGAATGAGCTATGGCCAACTCTCATGGTGAGGTTTTTATCAGGCAGTGCAAGATTTGAGTAGAACTGGAAGGGTCTTTTATGCTATGAAAGCCTTTATGAATATTAAAAAAAAAAGTAAAATGTGCTCATTTTAAATGAGTCTCCTGACAAAACATTTAGCAATGAATGCTGCTGTTTGTGTTATTGTATTATCTCTTAATGCCAAGCCAGACTATCAGTACAGAACTTGCAGTCTGGCTCCTTTTGGCACTGGATATTTCATATTACTGTATATTTTCCTTACCCTTAAAAAGTCCACTCTCATCCCTGACCAGATGCTCTCTTCTCCAAAGGGAGAAGAGGAATGGGAATGACAGAAAGATTGGATTTAACTCTGCTGGGATTTCTCCTTGAGAGTTTCACAGGAATCCTGTCAGGATTACACACTGACACGTGTACATATTTACATCTGACATGTGTACATGTTTGCATCTGAAATTTGTACATGTTTACATCTGACACGTGTACATATTTACATCTGAAACTTGTACATGTTTACATCTGACATGTGTACATATTTACATCTGACATGTGTACATATTTACATCTGAAATTTGTACATATTTACATCTGACGTGTACATATTTACATCTGACACATGTACATGTTTACATCTGAAATTTGTACATGTTTACATCTGACATGTGTACATATTTACATCTGAAACTTGTACATGTTTACATCTGACGTGTACATATTTACATCCTGACATTCCCACTGCTGGGGCAGTGGAGACTGGCAAGGTAATAGGATCTCCATCACTGGGCATGGCCTGGGAGTAAGGAATATCTCTGGATGAGAGCCTGAGAAGGAAATGCCCCCAGCCCCGTGGCAATGCCTGAGCTCTGTGCAGGACACAGCAGTGGGGCTTGCTTTGCTCTTTTCCTCAGGCTTGG
Organism: Irena cyanogastra; assembly: GCA_013397155.1. NCBI lineage: Eukaryota > Metazoa > Chordata > Aves > Passeriformes > Irenidae > Irena > Irena cyanogastra. The sequence continues at coordinate 358,574 of VWZV01007559.1, read as the reverse complement.
CAGGGGATGAGCACCACTCTTCTCCCACTGGAGAGTAAAAACTCCTGGTGGAGCTGGGAGCTCCTCCAGCCTGACTGTTCCAGGGTCAGTGCTGGCAGTGTGGAGCAGGCTGCTGCACCTGACTTCATAAATGAGGAATCAAACATTTGCAGAATATCTAAAAAATGTAGAGGAAATCCATAGCAGCAGGAAAACCCACAGAATTGTGACTTCTCTTGCCCCATTGCCTTCTACCTTCCCCAATCCATTTTATCAGTGTTTCTTTGCTTTTTATTGTTTTTCTCTTTTTTATTATTTTTCTGCATCTGCATTTAGCTTGGCTAAATCTAGTTTTTTCTTATTCCAGCTCTGCCCTGTGCAGTTTGCTGCTGATTGTCATTTCTTCCAGTTAGTTCTCAATATTCAGATCCCACCTACCCACAGCAAGATCTACTTGACATGGTTATTTAAAGCAGACTTTCACTTGTAAACACACAAAATTTAATTGCTTTTCTTGCTTACTGTGTCGCCTGTGCTGTCTACCTTTTAAGCCTAATGCCACACTACATCTGACAAAATAAATGAGAAGCAATGGCACCAAATTGGAGGGTTTTGTTCAAAATATCATATGGATTTGTGAAACTTTGATGTGAGTTTTCTTCTATGACTTAAAGTCTTAAGAAATAGTAATATAATTGTGCTTCCCAGCTTTTTAAAGGAAGGTGAGTGTGGGGAGAGGGCTGTGGCACAGAGAAAAACTCAACACTCAGCCATTAAAATTTCCCTGGCAGCATGGTAAGGAATCAGAAAGTTGGGGTTTTTCATGTTCACCTCCCCGCTTTGTTTTTTGGCAGAAGTGAGGAAAGCTGTGCTCCCTGAACTGCTGAACACAGTGGGACTGAAGCCCTGCTATGCTGGGGGCTCCCCAGGTTGTGAAGAGCAGGCCCTGCCAATGACATTTTTATTTTTTTCCCCAGAGCTGGTTTGGTTTTGGTGTCCAAGGTGCCCCCTGGGGCGGTGCCAGTCCCGCGGTGGGGAGGGGACACAGGGGGGACAGGGCCTGTCTGTCAGGGTTTAACCAGGTGTGGAACGTGCTGGGAACCCTGGGCTGTCCCACCCCAAACCTGCACATCAAGGAACTCTTGCTGATGTCCTGCAGTCTGGCTGCTGGAACCCAGCCCTGTCCTAAGATCTCAAACCATTCCTGCTCAATGAACACTGATCCTCTTAACCACCCGGCTGTTCCTCAGTTTGCTCAAATTTTAAATCCATGAATGTGCATAGCTATGAAGGAAAAGGAAAAAGCCATCATTATCAGTGGTGCTTCACACACCTACAACATAAATACAGGTTTCGTTTACAAAGCATCACTTTGCCCTCTTCTCATTTTTTCATACACAATTTTTTCTCTCTGCTGTTTCAGTTTTAGAGTTGATGATGAGGTAGATCTCTGGGCACTGCAAACAGGGTCTGGGCAGGGCATTTCTCTGTCCCAGCCCCTGAGGTATCTATTGCTGTGCTCTCAGCATGAGTGGGAGAAAGATCCAATGGGGTCCTCTGCAGATACCAGCAGGGTTATACAAGATCTAATGGAGAGCAATAAAAATTTCATTCCCAGGCACTTCAAGACTGCACAAGAATTTGGGTATTGCACATCTGTGTTTTACTTGGGAACTTTTATGATTTTATTTTTATTTTATTTTTAAATCACTGTGGAAGTGTTGCTACAATAAAGGGTTTGGGGAACTCATCTCTGTTTATAACTTCATGTAGCAGGAGGTACTAAAAGAGCCAGTCTGGAGAAAGCTTTGAAGAATCAAGGTCTCAGCTGCCTCTCTTTTCTAAATAGTCCTGAACTTGCAGGCTCCCAAAAGGAAAATGTGCTTTACAGGGTGTTGTCTTCTGGTACAGTGATGATCAAACCAGAGGCTGGTGGGGGAGTGAAAAATTAAAAGCTTCTCCTCTGTCTACATTTATCTTTGCTTGTTTCTTGAATATGTCAGAAAAACAAAAAAACAAAAAAAAAACAAACAAAAAAAAACAAAAAACAAAAGAAAAAAAAAAAACAAAACAAAAAAAAGGCTAAAAGGGCTTTTGGCTCTCCCTGTTCATATTTATGAGCACCTTGAAATGACAGTGTCTGAGGGATTACGTGTTATGGGGGTGGTTGTGGGATGAAATTTCAACCATTATAAACAGGTTATAAGCAGATTAATCATAAGCAGGTCTTCATTTTGCCCTTCTTTTGAAACTTGCTTGTACCAAACAAGTATTATTCGAAAATACTTTCCGAGAGTAAAAAATGTAAATACAAATGCAAATTTGAATTGTTCAAGATTGAAGAATTACCTTTCCCAAAATTAGAAAATAGTGCATATTGCTCTTTTTTCCTTGGTTTCTTCATTTTTTTTCCTTTATCCAATTATAAAACTGGAGAATGAATACAGTTTTTCAACAGCGGATGAGAACAGAAAGATTTGTCCACTAGCACTCTTAAATCAGAGATATTTTTTGTTCTGCTGTTATTGAGAAGTTGAATGTTTTTACCAATGATTTGAAGTAATTAAATACTTAAGATGTGGTAAATCTGTATTATATATCTATTATATATTAATCTGTATGTATCTAATGCATTCAGAGAAATCCTATCCACAGCTGGACTTTCTGACCAGAGTCTTTCAAATGTGCGTTCCCAAGTTAAAATTGACTTTGTCAGCACAAACAAAAGTAAATGGAGAATATTTCTCTGTTGTGAATTTGTTTTCTGCTGATTTTTAAATATGTTATCCTAGTCACACCAAGATAGAAGTTTAGTTCAGAAATTCAAGTTTTGAAGGCCCAGTTATAAGAAAAAAATCGTCATTTGATGGGTTTGGAAATCAGTTACCAGCACATGAACATCAAGGTCAACAGCAGGATGCTGAAGAAATGAAGTAAAGCCTCTGCAGAGACTGGGGATGTGGAGCTTCCTGGAATTTGCAGCAAGGCTCAGGGGCAAGGTGATTATTAGGATGAATTTATGGCATCCTGAAGATGTTCAAGGCAGAGCACAAGCTGAAACAAGAGCAGAATTTACTCTGGGTCTTGCTCACAGTTCTTCCTTTGAGCTGTTGTTTCTCCAAAGCTGCAGATGGGGAAAAACTGCAGGAGGGAGGACAAAGCTTCATCACAGTTCCTGTGCCCTTAATTTGGACATGTCTGCATCTCAGACTATTATGGGGTAGGAGTTGTTTCTCCTCCTTGAGGAAAGCAGGGTATTTTTTAATATACCAGAGAAGATTAAAACAAAGAGAGCACAGTGCTGCCTTGCTGAAAAATAGCTTCTAGATAAGGTCTGCTGCTCCCAGTCCTGGTGACTTATTGGGATCACATTTTCATTTGCAGTGAATGGAGAGGATGCCATGCAGACAATGGTGAGGTGGTTGGGAAAAGGAAATCAGGGCTGATATGAAAAGATGTGACAAATTCAAGCAGGAGGGTGCTCCTGAATGTCTATGAAGGCTGCAGAGTCAGGCTCTTTACTTGAGCTTCATCTCAATTATGGTGGCCCCTGTTTAAATAAAGGACATAGTAGTATTATTTTGATGGTTTGTTCAGTGCTTAATAAAACCTGTTTCTATTCTATTAGAATTGTGTTTGTTACAGACTGAAGACTGGGAGTTATCTTTATGAATTAGCTTTTCCTTTTCATTCTCACTAATAACTCTGTCTGTGGCACTTCGTTTCTATGGTAATGTTTGTGATGCAGCTTCTCCTTTTATTTTAAGTAGAATTCTGGAATGCTTGTAGGGGCAAACACTCTCGGAATCCCATATGAGACTTTTCTGTAGGAAGATCACAAGATTTGACTCCAGAGGATGAAATAATCGGAAGAGTGAAGCCATTGTCAGATGAAAATATTGTTTGACAAAATTAACAGGAAGGTCAGATAAATTTACTCAGAGTGCTTGGAGAATAAATTGATCAAAGGATGGCTTAGAGAATGACATTTTTTTCCCTTCTGAATATAAACTCCTTAGAAATGCATATCCACCCCTGACTCCACAACAGGGTTTTCTCTCCTGTTCATACCCTGGGATGTATGAACTGAATCACCAGCTCCACACAGGGAGCAGATTAGGCAGAGAGTAGCCAGGAAACTGTGGAAATTTTTGAAGCTAAAATTGGTTTGGAGGACAATATTGCTTCTGCTATTTAAAGCCTGTACAAAGCCACTGAGGATGAGTCCCAGGGAATTGGGGGAACTCATCTGCAGCCAGAGCTGGGTGTTCCTATACACATTATTTCTTGTGTACTTTTTGAATTGCCAGCTACTGCTCAATGGAACAGTCATTGCTTGAAAGAGAATTTAAAAAATAGTAAAAACCTCAAAATGGTCAAGGTAACCAGCCTTCCCCACTGCCTTGAATTTGGGGGCAGTTGAATCCCTACCCTTTACAGCCCGTTTTGTTCAGCCCCTGGCAATTCTCCACACTGATGTTTCAATATTAGAAAGTCTTTTCCTTGGAGCTCCAGGTGCACCTGAGGAGGGCTGGAGCTGTACAGAAGGATTTGTATAGACACATAAGGTTTTCAGGCCATGTATATTATTTTTTTATATAGATAAGAAACATTTTAGTAGGGATTTTCAGCCTTTCTTTGCTTTTTCTGTTTTTCCTGAGAATGCCAGGAAGGTTTTCACCCCAGCTGTGCTGTGGGATGTGACACTTCAGAGAAGTAGATTCCCTTTCAGAGGGAGCTGCAGCAGAGGAGGCAACCACTGAAAACCCGGGGTTTGCCCTTAGAAATGCTCTTAGCTTCAGTGTTAAATTATGGAACAAATCATGGGAAAATTATGGAACACTCCTTGATAATAAATACATCTTAGTAGCTGTGCTTCTGGGAGTTTTGCAAATGCTGAGAGTTGGTTTCGTGCTAGAACACAAACCAGAGACTTATGAGGTTCCTGTGCCTCATTTTCATTAGCACAGAGCGTTTGTGGAGCATGGGAAACTTGGGCTGGGGCTGCCAGCTGAAATATGGGACATGATGAGACATTAGCAGCAGCCCCATTTGCATTTGCACTCCACAAACACTCTAAAGATCAGCTAAATGCTCTCATAAATTGTGGGCTGCTCTTGAGAAGCCCTTTAATGTTGCCAGGAATCTTTATATGACTTATCACTAATATTGGGAGGGTAATGATGTTGGATAAAGGAAAGAATCTCCTTGGTTCAGCTCAGGGCATGGATTTGATTTTGGAAATGGCCCTTATGAACAGGAACTACACATCTGCACACATGTTCATCAACATTGCTGGCACTGCTCTTCTACATTAGGAAAATTTAATTACTTTTTTCCAGGGAAGATTTGAGGATGTGTATGCAGATTAATCACATATATATAAGGTATTTGGATTTTTAAAATTTTTATTATTTTGTTCTAGTTGTTTGGTTTATGACAATATTTTTGTAGAAAGAGTTAACTTTAAAAAGTGTAAAGGTAATAAACAATACTCACATCATCCTGTCAGCATCTAATTCAGAGAATACTTGATGGCTGGAATTCAAGATTTCTGATAAGCCCTAAATTGTTTTTATTCTACAGCAAGATAAAATAAGCCTTTAATTTCATTTATCTATCAGTGAAAAGGCAGATAATAAAAGCCACAGAAAGTCAATAAATCCACTGATGGAGGCTTCAAATGTTAGAATGCTGCTTCTAATTCCTGCCAGGAAGCGTGGTCATGTCCTGACCTATCTGCTGGGCTGCTCCTTGTTCTGGGCTTAACTTCTTCTTGGAAGTTTCCTTGAGCCTGAAGAATTTTACAGACAAAAGTGGTGTCCAAAACTACATTTCTAGGTTATCTTTTTTCAAACCTGATTTTTAAAATAGGGTGGGGGTTTTTTTCCCCACCGTGGAAAATGGATTCTTAGAAAATTCCTGAACTCTTCATTTTAATGGGACTTCTGAAAGTCATGGACTGGGGAGGGATGGGGGAATAAAAATATGTTTGGGTCGGAAAAAAGAAAGTTTTTTTTCTCTGGTTGGGAACTAATTGGTCAACTGTCGCTGTCACTGTATGTTATACAGCAATAGAATCCAGTCTAAAATGTCAAAGGTACATTTTAGGTGATGTGTAAATAAAATAATTCTATGTGAGTTTGAGAATTTGTGTGTTATAAGCCTGAGTTGTGAACATTGGGGGTCCTTCAGATACAATGTGCTTCAACAAGCCATACTTTATGCTAACCCGAGCACTTTAAATGCCAGAAACGAGACCAGTTTAATGATATTTAGTCATAACTGGAGCTGGGCTTGGGTTGTTTTTGGTTTTTAAACCAAAACAAACCCAACAGTAACAAAAACCCTCCATGGAAGAAACACCATTAGAAAATGAAGCAATGCTGTTATTGGGAGAGTGAAGCTTGTTCAGGAGAACAAGAAAGAAAATCTGCCTTTAAGGATTTTAGGGTTACAGGTATTTTACTGTGGCTGTTTTGTATTATAGTGGAAGGCACTGGATAGGCTTTGAGGTCCTTCCCAATCCAAACCATTCCATGATTCTGTGATTCCATGATTCTGTGATTCTGGGTGAGATTTGATTAGAGGTTGATTTTGAAAGGTGATGAAGACTCCAGGAATTCAGGGGAATGCCCCTGAATCCCCCATGTGCTCCTTGCTTCCTATGGAAAGGAGTTCAGGTCAGAGCTCTGAACCTGAGGGTTAAAGAAAATGCTACCTCAGTGATAAGCAAAGTGTAGAGGCTCTGATGATTTCACACAGTTGATGGAAAACTTGAATATTTACTCTTGTTTATGCATCCTCTGAGTTTACTCAAGAGTCTGACATCTAACTAATATTGTGCTTCGTAAGAGTTTGTGTTGTTCTCCATCAGCATTTCATAAATTTTTAGAGGCAAATCTTTCCTAATTGCCACTAATGAGCCAGTAAAACTTATATTTGATTAAGAGAAGACAGCGACCCACAAGAGCTCCCTGTGCAGTTTAAACGGTAAAATTCTAGAAGTTCATTGTCTCAGTTCTGAAAGCTGGCACTGCCCTGTGGGCTGCCCTGAGTGCTAAATCTGATTGGTTTTGTTTCCTTCATATCATTCCCAACATTTAAAGACTCTGTAGCTCTTCAGCAAATGGTGTACAGGGCAGAAATCCCACACTTTTAAAGCTGCAGCAGGGAGAATCTCCCAGGTAACTCAGTCAATGGAGTTCTCATGAACTCTTCTCACCAAATGCCATTGTCAAACTCTCCTTATGGCTGGGAATTGTTTTGCAAAAGCACAGAATTTTAAACTTATGGAGCATTATTATACACCTTGGTCTAACAAATTTTCCAAATCATTCCTGAGTTTTCCAGGACGAGATTTAAAGCTGAGTAAGTTTTATGGCAGACCTGCACTTGATAGCAAGTTCAGAAGCCTGTTTGTTTATACAGACCATGGTGGTTTATATCAGCTGAGGTGATGTTTGTAGGGACTATGGTGATTTAGATGAGGTGAGGGTCTGCTGCAGGTGGCTGGAGATCCTTAGGTTAAAAAAGGTTCTGGGGGATGGAGTAGGGAGGAAGAAGGGCATAACAGTTTTTAGAGTGGGTGCCTTTAGATAAATTCTGCTTTCTTTAGTCCAAAAATCTCAAATGTCATCTCTTCCCTCACATGGGCGAAGAATGGAGCATTTGGTCTTCCAGTGCTTTGGAGAAGTCCTGTTTCTGCCTGAGCAAAAGTTTCCACCAGTGAGAAGGTAAGTCACCTCTGTCACGTCTTCTTTCCATCCTGCAGTGATTAAACCCAAAGAAAAACCTCACATGAGAGGCTGTGACCCCAGCCTGTGATTGTGGCTGAGCTTCATTCACAAAGCAGACATTGGCCATGTCATGTGCTCCACTGGAAGGTTTGCAGAACAACTCTGTTGAGTTTTGGTATTCTGACCAGAAGCTTGTTCTTTATCTGCCCGGGGGGGTCTGGGAGCTCCGGGAGCTCCTCTGCTGGGGTGACAGACCTGGTAACAAGGTGGGATGACTGGAGGGCCCTGCCCTGTTGTCCTGAATGAAAACAGGGAGCTGAGATTTAGTGTTGGCATCCCGTGGAAGCTGTTGCAGAGTGCCCAGTAAAGTTACACACTGGTCCCCACTGGGAAATGAAAGATAACTAAGCATGGTGGAAACCCAGCACAAACTGGGTTTTATGGAATCTTTCAGTGTTTGAAATGTTCATGACATTTCTTCTTCAGGTTTCAAAAGCCTGGTTGTGATTAACTCCAGAGTTGGCTTTATTTTATAGAAACAATACATTTGTGATAGGAAGCTTGAATCAATATTGACTCAAAGGAAGGTGACACTAAGAGGGAATAGAATATTTATCTTTTTACCTGCAGGATTAAATTACTAATTTAGGAGTTCTTTCTCTTGTAATTTTCATGGCTCTAAGTTGAGCTGTTTGAATCACCTATGTCAATCACCAACACTACTCCTTGCAATGGGAGTTCTGTCAAGTAGGTGTTTTATTTCTGTTATTCCTGATCTTTTTAATATTTCTCACACATTGTATCAGCAGTGCATTTTGTATTTTCCATGGTAATCGGGTACTGCAGGGGTAGAATTTATTTCAGTTTTTATGTGGAAATAACACATAGATGAAGAAATTTCAGGTTTGTCCTTCCCTCATGGGTCAGGCAATATTGGCAAAGGTTTATTGGGTTTTTTTGGTCTATAAATAGTCCCTAATCTATATGTCGTGCTGGCGTCACTGTGCTTGTGTCACCTTTCCATCCCCACGTGAGTTCATGGTTGCTAAATTTAGTGTTTGCAATGCAGGGAGCAAAGCTGCTGTATGGGGCAAGGGAAGAGTTATTTTTAAATGCTCTGAAAGCAAACAGTGACTTCTGGAGATCACAGAAACCAAGGATTTCCAGAGCAGAAATAGCCCCAAACAAACAGATGTTCACCAGTTCTAAGTCAGCTTTTAGTTCCTCAAACCCAGGTTTCTACTGCTGCTGCAGAATGTTTGTGGAGATATTTGTAATGGTGGTGTCAAACTGGTAAAAGATATTTTATTTCTGCTAGAAACAATTCATCAGTGGTCTAAAATACCTTGGGTAGCAAATCTGTGAATTCTCTGGGTTCTGTTCTGTCTGTTCGTGGCTGTGGCTGTACAGGAAAATGAAGCTTAAATACATCTCATGTGAGAGAGTGGAGAATGTCCAAAACTTGTATGGGTTCCAGTGCCAAAAAAGAAAAAACACCAAACAAATCACCCAAAAAACTCAGAAAAAAACCAACCAAAACCAGACTTTCCCTGAAAGTTTGCAAGAAAATTAAGCCATAATAGAATAACTTCTTTTGGTTAATTGGAAATTTTAAGAGTGATAATTCTAGTAATGGCAACATCTACAAGTTCTTCATTAATTTCAAGTTATAATTATTGTAATTTGAAGTGTGGTCAGGATTTTGGAGATAGAAGTTTGTTCCTGACAATATAATTAAATAAGGGAGATAATATAAGGTAGAAACAAAGGCCTTTTAACTCCCCAGCCAGAATTTGGGTTTTCCAAGTCCTGCCAGTGTCAGCTATGGTAATTTTAAAAGTAACAGTTCACTTTTTAAAATAATAGATCAGCTTAGAATGAATAAGAAAAGAGAGTAACCCCTTCCACAAATCCTTAAGCTTTGACAAATTAATAAATTCCTTGCATTATTGAAAAAGGAAAGGTAATATTGTCCAGCAACTGTCTTCAAATTCTGTCTGTAGAAAGACCATAGCTTAATATGTTTTTGTTTGGGAATATGGAGTTGTTTGTGGAGTTGAAACCAGGAGCTCCCATTCTGCAGAAGCTCCAGTGTTTCACTTGGGTTTTTTTATTATTGCTTTATAAGTATCTCACACAAGAAAATACTTAAGCTACTATTAAAAAAAAAAGAAGAAAAAAAAAGAAAAAAAAAAAGAGAATCTTCATGCCAAACTTACCAAAGTACATTTTGAAACATGCTGCACTGAATTGATCTATTGTGTTTTCTGCTTAGAAATGTTGACAAATTCACTAATAAAGATGATTATAATGCATAATGTGTGTGACCTGTGAGAGGAGGGGAGCAGCTCTGGGCAGGCCAGGCCGGGCAGGCAGCCTGCCTCTCTCTCTGGCAGCCCAGCTCCCAGGCAGCCTTCCAAGCCAAGCTGCCAGCCCTCCAGCCAGCCTGCCTGCTTGTCACGAGTTTTAGTGGAACAAACATTCCCAGAGAATGTTTTGATCCAGAAAATCAGCAGTTTTTGATGGCAAATTGTTCATCAGAAGAGTTTTAGCCTGCTCTATTAAGAACATAAGTCTCTGAAATTGTTAGTCTTGAATAGAAGTGTTGCCAAACAATTGAATGTAATAGCCTTCACTGCCTGGAAGGCTCGCTCACTTTGTCTCTGTAATAGCTCTTGGTTTTCTTTTAACACCCCCTGGAAAGGAGTAAAAGTTAATTAAAGTGGGTATTTTTCTGTGTTTGCCGGCTGTTGCCATTGAAACAAGTGTGGACAGGGTTCAACGAAATGGAGCTCAGAGTCAGCTGAACTTGGAGGTGTCAGGAAAACAACTGCAGTTGGCAGCATGGGTTATCAGCCTAATTAGTTTAGAGGAGGAAAAAACTTGTGCATTTCTTAAAAATAAAAAGATGGAATACATTTTACTGATAGTCCTAACATTTTCACTTGTAATTTATTAATAGAGCCATTGAACTAATGAAAACTTTGTTCAGATCTGGGTGCAGCTCCCTCTGTTCAAACCCTTCTCTGTCGGCAGGAGTGCAGCAGAGAGGGGCACTGGGAATGGGGAAGCATCACTGCTTGTTTAGGATACACCTGGGCACTGCTTAGGATACACCTGGGCACTCTTTGTTTAGGATACACCTGGGCACTGCTTAGGATACACCTGGGCACT